>CM063508.1:114727301-114732301 GCA_032207245.1 Pardosa pseudoannulata
AAAATTTTAAACAAATATTTTCAGCAAGAAGCACGGATTTTATGAAATATAATCATTGCGGGTCAAATATTTGACCCCTTCGTAAAGTCTATACCTATTTCGACTTTTTCAGGAGTAAAATCTGATTTTTCATGTATCATTTTGAGTGTCTTTTTTTAACGGGTAAGAAGAGTTAGAGGCGTATCCAGGAGAGGTGCAAAGGGACATATGCATCCCCAAGATTTTTTCTCGAAACTGAAAAAAGAAGGGGAGAAAAAGAAATTTTAAATTTTGTCTTCCTGTTTTTTTGAGTTTAGACAACAGGGTTTCTGAGACATTTTGAAGTTACTAATTAGATATTTAAATAACCAGATTGTAAAGAACAAGTTCTAAAATCTTAAACAAAGATTTTCAGCAAGAAGCACGGAATTTTATGAAATATAATCATTGCGGGTCAAATATTTGACCCCTTCGTAAAGTCTATACCTATTTCGACTTTTTCAGGAGTAAAATCTTATTTTTCATGTATCATTTTGAGTGTCTTTTTTTAACGGGTAAGAAGAGTTAGAGGCGTATCCAGGAGAGGTGCAAAGGGACATATGCACCCCCCCTCCAAGATTTTTTCTCGAAACTGAAAAAAGAAGGCGGAAAAAGAAATTTTAAATTTTGTCTTCCTGTTTTTTTGAGTTTAGACAACAGGGTTTCTGAGACATTTTGAAGTTACTAATTAGATATTTAAATAACCAGATTGTCAAGAACAAGTTCTAAAATTTTAAACAAATATTTTCAGCAAGAAGCACGGATTTTATGAAATATAATCATTGCGGGTCAAATATTTGACCCCTTCGTAAAGTCTATACCTATTTCGACTTTTTCAGGAGTAAAATCTTATTTTTCATGTATCATTTTGAGTGTCTTTTTTTAACGGGTAAGAAGAGTTAAAGGCGTATCCAGGAGAGGTGCAAAGGGACATATGCACCCCCCCTCCAAGATTTTTTCTCGAAACTGAAAAAAGAAGGCGGAAAAAGAAATTTTAAATTTTGTCTTCCTGTTTTTTTGAGTTTAGACAACAGGGTTTCTGAGACATTTTGAAGTTACTAATTAGATATTTAAATAACCAGATTGTAAAGAACAAGTTCTAAAATCTTAAACAAAGATTTTCAGCAAGAAGCACGGATTTTATGAAATATAATCATTGCGGGTCAAAAGTTTGACCCCTTCGTAAAGTCTATACCTATTTCGACTTTTTCAGGAGAAAAATCTTATTTTTCATGTATCATTTTGAGTGTCTTTTTTTAACGGGTAAGAAGAGTTAGAGGCGTATCCAGGAGAGGTGCAAAGGGACATATGCACCCCCCTCCAAGATTTTTTCTCGAAACTGAAAAAAGAAGGGGAAAAAAGAAATTTTAAATTTTGTCTTCCTGTTTTTTGAGTTTAGACAACAGGGTTTCTGAGACATTTTGAAGTTACTAATTAGATATTTAAATAACCAGATTGTCAAGAACAAGTTCTAAAATTTTAAACAAATATTTTCAGCAAGAAGCACGGATTTTATGAAATATAATCATTGCGGGTCAAAAGTTTGACCCCTTCGTAAAGTCTATACCTATTTCGACTTTTTCAGGAGAAAAATCTTATTTTTCATGTATCATTTTGAGTGTCTTTTTTTAACTGGTAAGAAGAGTTAAAGGCGTACCCAGGAGAGGTGCAAAGGGACATATGCACCCCCCTCCAAGATTTTTTCTCGAAACTGAAAAAAGAAGGGGGAAAAAGAAATTTTAAATTTTGTCTTCCTGTTTTTTGAGTTTAGAAATACCATAATACTGCAATAAGAACATTATCTTGGAATATTTCGGTTATGTAAAAAGTATCTTAGGTTGGTTGGATGGAATTTAGTGGCGCTAATTCCTGAAAGGACAAACTGCGCCAAACAAGACGAAAATAAAAAACAAAAGTAACAGATAAAAAAGCAAAAAAACACAAAGGAAAAGGAATTTTGAGGATGAAGTAGAAGAAACAATAAATTAAACGTCAAAAGCACATAAAAATCAAACAAACGGAGATAGTAAAATAGCAAATATATACAAGATAGATTATTACATTATAAGAAAATTAAAAAACGAAATTGAAAATTGAGAAATTGAAAGTCAAAAAATTGTTAAATTGAAAATTAATAATTAAAAATTTAAAATAAAGATTAGCGTACAAAAAATCACAGAATTCAGATTTCATAATAAAAACCTGTACAGCGAAGAAAAGGAAACAAGCCTAGATGTGGCATTTCACCGATGATTGTGTCAAGATTAGGCGATAAATTTTTAAAAAATTTTATATACATTGATTTGAGACAACAACACGATGATGAAATGTGTGCGACTATGTAAGGAGTTTTACAATACTTACACTGTGCACATAAATATCTTGGATTTTAATTATTTTACAAAAACAAAGGCGGAGAATAAATATAAATATGTAAAAACTAATATGAATAGACTTTTTCATTGCATTGTAATCGAATATTTTTAAACTTTTTTTTTTAAATTGCAACTGCTTTTTCAATCATTAAATGGTATTTTATTAATTTTCAATAATACAGGATTCTATCAATTCTGGTAAGTAAAAAAAACATTTCTTACTATCTATACTATTTTTCATAAGTGGCAATATTTTCTAATTTTTATAACTTGGTAAAAATTATATTAGTTCATAAATAGTTTTACAACGGAGAAATTAGATTATTGATATAATGTATTCTTTAGATTTTACATAATGATAATACTAAATTAAAGTTTTTTTTTTCATGGCAATTATAGGCGTCTATATGAGATAATGTATGGGGGGGGGTCTGAGATAAAAATATGTACATGCATGTGTTCTTTTGTATATTTAAGTGTTAAATTTAGTTTAGAGAACTCTCTTTACAAAATGGGGGGGGGCTCAAATACCTTCTGCATTTTCCATATGGTTGCCCTTGTTGCAATGACAATATGCAACCCCCAAAATTAATTTCTGGGTATACCACTGAAAAAATTTAATATATTTTTCGGGAAAAATTTAACCAGAGTATCATAAGTTACTTCTACACCCGACCCAGCTTTCGCCATACGGGGAATAATAACAAGTCGTCTGGATAGCAATCCTGAAAAGTACTTAAGGAACACAGTAAAATAGAAAACAAATTGTGAAATATTCTAATTGGAGAATTTAAGCACTGTATTTAAAAACGCAATAGTGTTCGGAAAAACTTAGATCCTCTTTTTTTTTATTATTATTATTAAGACTAATTGAGATAACAGCAATGATAACAGAAAAAGGCGGAGAATAAATATAAATATGTAAAAACTAATATGAATAGCCTTTTTCATTGCATTGTAATCGAATATTTTTAAATAAAAATATTTTTTTATACCAGACTATCATAAGAGGATTGAATTAACGTAATAATAATTTAAGTATAAAATCATCATTTACATTAAAGATTAACTATGAGTAAACCAAGCAAATCTACTCATTTCTCTTTTCCTAATGAGAGAAGGAAAATAAGACAGGAACCATCTAATTTCCCACGATAAACAAGTTCTGAAGACTACTGCCGGTAGACCAAAAGGAAGTGGATTCTACATTGCGCTCATTTTTAGGAGGAAGGTCTTTCGGGTAAATGCCCTACAAATGTCACTCCAAAAAGAGAAAGTCTTACATACCTCACTAATGATTTCCAATAAACAAATATCACTAAACTCAATAAAAAAATAGACGCTTGCGACCGCTCCTCTATGCTTGACTGAATAAATATGAAATGGAAATGAAAATTTTGAAAAGGGTTGAATCCTAGTTCACATTTAACAATAGAAGGCTACTCTTAAGTCTCGAAGACGTTTGTTTCATAATTAGAATAATAAACTGAAAATAAATTTGATGTGTAATAAATTATCCCCTATATAATAATAGTCTAAGTTGTCTGTCCGCGACTTTTTGAAGCGGTTGTACCTGGAATGGATACAGGCATCCATATTGGATTTTTCATGAGTTAGGTTAGCAAAATTAAAAGCGAGTTCGAAATCCACCAATCCCCCCCTTTTCGAACGTTTAATGCTATTATTTCAAGCCTTATCCTTCCTCTTATTCTATACGAAATTCATTCTTGATAGGATGGCAAAGGCGGAGAATAATATTTAAATTTCTGGACTGTTTCTACTTGAACCTTCATATACGCTACTTAGTTGGTTCACAACGTTTAGATGTTGTACGTTTGGTAGAATGTCCGCCGATCGTCGTACTTCTCAGGTTGACAGTTCTATCTCCGACGCAGCCAATTTTTTTTAATGTGCAATAAATTTAATATTTTCTGCTTTTCCTTTTAAATTCTTATTCCGAAAGTTGTTTTATTATTTTTAAAATAAATTTTTACTATTTTTTTAATTAACTTTTTATAATTTTTATAATTTTTATTTTATTCACGTATTGTTGTACGGATGTCCCTGGCCACATATACATTTCATGTTTAGTATCCTTAAACTTTCTTCTCGTAATGTAATAATAGCCTAAGTTATCTGACAGTCTGTCCTCGAAGTTATGAAGCTGTTGGACCTGGAATGGATAGAGCATCCATATTGGATTTTTGATGAGTTAGGGTTTGCAAAATTCAAAGCTAGTAAAGTTTATCTTTTCCTGAACTATAGATTCGATTCTGAAATAAATTGGATATTACATAAATAATTTTCTTTTTTATTTGACTTAAATAATAGATTAAGTACATATGTGATAATTTTAATCGATTATTTTTGTTGAAAGGTAATTCTCAGCCAAAAAAAAAAAACCATTTTTTTTACCTGCCTTTACAATTCTGGAAAATTAAACATTTTACTGATCCCGTCATATGACGGGCTATATGCTAGTTTTTTAATAACAGCTTATACGTTAACTCCTTTTTCTAACTTAAAAAAACACATTTTTAAATTGTCTTGCAGTCGTAACAGTAGAAACCCTGTTTGACAAGATTAGCATAGCGTTTTAGGGACATA
>CM063508.1:114737301-114757301 GCA_032207245.1 Pardosa pseudoannulata
GTCAGTAAAATGTATATGTGGGTACAGTAACCAGACTTGTCCATTTGATATCACTTGATGAACCCTTGTTCAGTAAGCCAAAGTGTATGGCTTTCTTTTGGCTTCTCCTGTCGAAAAGGAGTGTGTCTTGTTTCCAGGGAAACAGAAAGGCACATACATGTTTTTAGGTGGATTTTATATTGTTTATAGGATATTTGTGATCGATAGACATTATGTTCATCTGCACATACTGGTGATTATCGGAATAATGGAAACACTTTGGATTCAAGAAACCATTTACTAATATGCCGCAGAACCATCTTTGATATGCTATTCAACTAGAATTTGACTGAGAATAGAATCATACTAGTACTAAATAGTGTTTGGGGAATATTTTACCATAAAGGTTCAATTATATTGAGGACGGGCAAAGGTAGCTATTTCACTTTACCCTTATGTTCATCAAACAAGAACTAACGAGTTTTGCTGAAAGAGTAGGAAAATTGTCATCGGGAAAAATTCCATCTCCTGTTGTACGCTTGCATCACACGATGGTCCTGTTCAGTTAACTTTTGCTTCTCCACAGTGATTTTCCCTTTCAGGTTTGGAATTGATCCATCAGAAGACATGACACGAATGCCGATATCATGGCACATTCATCTCTATTCTTATGGTTATAAGGTGACAATCGGGATAAAACGCTTTTGAATGTTTTTTTTAAAACGTACACCCCTCTTGTTGAGGAGAAAAGTGTGAAAGATGATTCATCTGACCTTATAACTGTCTTTCATTTATCAGTCAACCAAGTTTTGTGGCTGTGGCTCAACTGTAGAAGATATTTGCCATCTGTGACTAGTGAGATAGGAATTACTACAGTGCCGTAAGCATTTAGTTCATTAAACTTTTGAGTCCCAAACAGCTCGATCGCGCTGTCCAGTTTTTATGTCGAGAAAACCCAGCATGTTTCGGATGATGTGAGCCATTGATGGTGTTCCATCAACTCTCAATGTCACACGTGCTAAGATTTATTAACGCAAGTACACCACACAGTTCCTCTTTTTATGTAAATGATACATTTTACAATAGGCACACCACTATAATAATAGTGCTGTATTGAAGGATATATGTTTAGAATATAAAGTAAAAATGCTATCGAGACATAAAATAAAAGAAGCGCTATAGCTCTGCTGGGGGATTTTCATTTCCGGCTACTATTTTGCTATGCCGACCTTCTCTGTATGTACGTCGTCATGATATTAGACTCTGTAAATCTGGAAACGCCTGAAATCTGGAATCTGAGATATTTCGGTACATTTGCCCCAGTTAATCAGGCTCTTACAATTTGATCTCTTTAAAAGTCTGGGAGATCTGACATTCTACACTTTTAACATAAATCCAAGACATGCATAACTTCGTTAAAACTACCTTATACTACCATCATATATACTTTTTATATCAAAACACTGATAGCTACGATTATATACTTACGAAGCACATTTTAAAACATCACCTTTATTCACATATGCTTTCATTATTTTGAAAACCACATGTAGGTATGTGTGTACGTGTATATGTTATGTATATATATATATATATATATATATAAGATAGATAGATAGATATATTTATATATATATATATATATATATATATATATATATATATATATATATATATATATATATGTATATATATATATATATATATATATATATATATATATATACATATATATATATATATATATATATATATATATATATACTTGATAACCCGACAGACGTTTTCCTGTTTTAACGTTGTAAATCCCAAAATCGTAAAACGTTTTTAAATAAATTATAAATTGGACCGTTTTGATGGAAAAGTAAGGAAAAATATTATTTTAAAAATACTTGACGCCCCCACGCGTACAGTCATCACAAACATAATCAAATTAAATTAAAATTCTTACTCCTGCTGTACCGGGTTTCGATCCCGAGACTTCTCGCCCGACGCCCGTTGCAGTGACCAGATACGTTGGCAATACACCTACCTCCAGAGATACGTTGGCAGTAAAGGGTTTCAAGCAGCATCATAATAATCTTAATAAGAATTCAATTCTGGCTTTTTAATAAAAAAAACATTTTTTATCGGATCAAAATGTGATTTTAAACCATTTTTGAATCAACTTAATGACATGCACAAAATTTCATGAAAATCAGTGCAGCCGTTTAGGAGGAGTTCTATTACAAACACATGGACAGAAGAATTATATATATATATATATATATATATATATATATATGTGTGTGTGTGTGTGTGTGTGTGTGTGTGTGTGTGTGTGTGTGTGTGTGTGTGTGTGTGACAGGCTTAGTACAAGTCAAAGATCCGATGATGTCTTGATAATGCCTTTATTCATGCTTATTGCACAGTTTAACAGTCAACCATCAAACATGGCGGAGAGTGGTTAGCGTCCACACTCTAGCAAAGAAGCTACATTTGACCAAGGTTCATACAGCAACCATTGCTGAAGACGCTCTCTTTCAATTTTTACTCGTTAAGCACTTTTATATGAAGTTATTAGGGATTCATACGCCTGCATTAAAGAGTGCGCTGCTTTCTCTGACTTTAAACTCTTAAATTATTAATTTTATATTTTCAAACTTGACATATATATGTATATATAAAGAATAACATAATAACATTATGGGTACAAATGGTAACCACTCCCGATTCTGAATTTATTTGAATTAATTTTCTTTTATTACTTTAACAGCTGCTAACCTCCAATATCAGAATGGTTCTCAATTCCAATCACCTAGTTTAAAAATTTACTTTAAAAGTTTTTTATGTACATTTTGAACGATTATAATTGTTTTATTTATTATTCATATGATAAAGTACTACTGCTATTTTTTTAAATTAACATATTTTACTTACGCTTCAGATACCAGTCATTGCTGACCTACCGGTAGGAAAGAATCTCCAAGACCACATTGGAGCAACAACTACGTTTGTTTTACCTCCAAATATACCAACATTAACGAAGAAGCTTTTAAATCCTCTCAATATTGAGCAATATATCCAGAACAGAACAGGTAAAACCTCTTTGGGTATTATACTATATTTCTAGTCTTCGATAGAAACATAGCATATTTGATCAATATTTTTGTGTAATATTATAATTAGGTCAAATTTGCAGATACTTGATTGTTCATTGGTTAAGCATCATGGGGTCATTGTATCCTTCCAGGCTTAAAATCTTCATTCCGACAGGCATTTTTCGATTCACCATAAAAAACCTTTGAAATTTAAGAATAAAATTTTTATAAGTTTATTAATAAAGCATTAATCTTAAAAAATATTTAGTTTTTTTTTATTTCAAGTAGTATATTTTAAAAATAACATATCAAACATACACCAAATGGTAAAACATTTAAATTACATGCAAGACAACTTTTGAAATATGTATACTAGGAACTAAAATTTTACATCATGTTAAAGTAAAAGGCTTGTTTTATTGTGTAAACCAAAACTTTAAAAGAATATTTAATGGGAACTAAATTTTTATTTAGTGTTAAAGGAAAATGCCTGTTTTATTCTGTAAACCAAAGCTTTAAAGGTATGTGTACTAAAAATTAATTTTTATTTCATATTGAAGTAAAAGGCTTGGTTTATTGTGTAAACCAAAACTTTAAAAGAATGTTTATTGGGAACTAAATTTTTATTTCTTGAAGCAAAATGCCTGTTTTATTCTGTAAACCAAAGCTTTAAAGGTATTTATCATTTTGAAATTTCGAATAATAATCTGTTTAGGTATTGAAAATTTTAAAAAAAATCTTGTATCATGCTATAAAATAAAATATATTACTCACAGTAATATAATTTAAGTTCACAGAATAAATAGTAACAGAATAATTAACATTCAGAATATGTTTTCTGTATTTTATTTTAACATTTTTTTACTAGGTCCCCTCACATCGTGTGAATTCGGAACATTATTGGCTTTCCTGAAAAATGGAGCCATTAGACCTAAGGTAGATTTTCCAGATCATCAACTGTATTTTGCAGAAGGAATTTCTGAAATTGCTATTCAGCTTGGAGTCAATGCAAGGGTAAATGATCTTATATTCTAATTTAACACCTAAAGGTAAATTTTACTTACAAAAAAATATTATTTTAAACTTTGCATATGAGCGGTAACATCACATCTTGGATTTTATACTGTGTTAATTCAAGCGATACAAGGTAAAAGTAAGAGGTAAGCGATGAAAATGTGCTAATCTGAGTGAAATAAAAAATGAATCAGAAGACTGTTTTTTGCTATTCTATTAAACTATTTAATTTAAAAGTTGAATGAGTTGTATATTTACGACTTTGTCCTATTTTTCATCCAAGAAATTTACGTAACGTGGAAAGATAACTGTAGCATGTAAAATTTAACAAAATTTCCATATGGACTATTCGTGAGGATATATCTATAACTTGTTCGACATGTATACACATGAGTCCAAATCTTCTTTTTAGTGAGATCGACATGTATACACGTGTAAAATTAAAAAAAAATTACCATTCGATATAAAATCTCAAATTTAGTAAAGTGTAATACAAATTTCAGATGGAGGTATGTTTTCTTTATAATACTAGCAATCTTGCTATACGTTTAAAAAAGAAACTCCACTCGACTTTCTTAAATACTCATAAAAGTAAGTGGTCATAATATTGTGACATTTCGCGGATATAAGATATTAATTAAAAACAGAAAATTATAGCTTATGACTAATAGTTGTTACAATAGTCAATATATGGCACCCCACATTATTTCTGCGTTTTCAATGAATTTCTGTCTAACTAATCATAATTTTGAAGTTTAAATAGTCTAAATAAATTAAACCTTCGGAGATTCGTGAGGAAATGGCCTCAGATACATGCATTTAAAGTGCGAAATTTCTCTCCCCTCTACTAGGTGAATTGAACCCCTATTATATATTGTTACGAACTTCAAAACTGGGTTCGGGGATTGAATAGACTTTACAAGCAAGCAAGACTGCAGCACGAAGACAAATACTTTATTCGCAATCAGTTGGAAAAGATACAACACACCGACAAAATCACCGTGGAACAACTTCAGCTCAATGCCGTCGGCTCACGTACCACTTTCCTCATCAAGCACAACACATCGTGCGCACTCCGTAGACTGAGAGATCCACTTAACGACTCTCCTCTGCATGGGACTCTGTCTGCCTTATATGGGCCCGAAGAAACTGCTGGAACACTCCAGAAACCGGAACCGGAAGTTGTCCCGTGACGCTCCACTTGGCAACACTTGGCGACGAACTTCGCGATGAACTTGGCGATAAAAAATAGGTTGCCAAAACTGTCGCCAACGAGCCGATATCTCGCGGATTTGGCGAGATACCCATAGAGTCCCATGCTAAATTTAAGTTATACTAGCAAATTCGTAACGATATTTTTAATTGTCCAGATTTACTGGGAAATGAGTGAGCCTAAGTGTTACACAGTCGTGGCTCCATTACAAGGAAGCAGTGAAGTCCGTGGTAGAACTTTTACTTTATTTTAGACTAAGAAGAAATATGTTTCTCCGACAAGAGTAGAGGATTGAATGATACCAAAGACACACTTCAATTAAATAATTCGCCCCACAGCGAGAGAAAAAGGCAGAGAGACGAGCAGCTTCCCATGAGACGAGTAGCTTAGCGTTAGTAACATTCAGAAAGAAAATTAGATCATTGGAAAAGTGAACCATTGTTCTTGTGACAGCTGGAAAATGTAGCGCGTAGACAAAAAATTATCATTTATTACAGAGATAGCTTTGGGAATTGAGTTAAAAGAATTCAAGTAACGAACGCTCCTTTTAATTATGGAATTTTATGGCTGGGAAAATAGATATGAAAGAATGAGAATAGAAGAGGTGAACTGTAGAGAGAGATATTTTGCTAAGGCCTCTTTCTAGTTCCAAGTAAAATTATTATATATTTTGATTCAATATACTTACTTTAAACTTACCTCGACTGCCCTCGACTGCTTCTTTGGTCTTAGTATTTAATTTGTGGTCATCTTAGAAGATATATTTTTACCCGAAAATTGAGTACGAATTCCTCTTCAATTAAAGTTCATATTTTTCTTTTCTATAGACGTACAAACAAGTATTTTTACCGTACATAGGACAACCAATTTTCTTCTGTGTTTCTCAAATCCTTCATCCAAAGAGCAGAGGAACTGTGACATTACAATCTACAGATCCCTATGCACCTCCAGTTATAGATCCTAATTACTTAGAAGATCCAAGCGACGTCCGAGATATAGTTGAAGGTAAGATAACTCAAACTGCTAACTACTAATATTATATTATTACAGGACTAGATCGTTATCCATGCTTCACTAGTGAGCATGTATTTATTAATTTTTTTAAATGATTTTTTCCTTTTCTTCTCTTCCTAATTATGGTAGGTCGGTTGTCTGGAGAGCTGCAGTGTTCAACTGATGCTCCAATGGCAATACCTACTTTGCCACGCTTTAGCTCCGATCCTGATAAAGCCGAACGATGACCGAATGGGTAGGGTGCTGGCCTTCGGAACCAGAGTTCGTGGGTTCGAATCCCACTATGGCATGGATGTTCGTAGCCATTCGAAATCGGCTTTTAGCTGTAGGTCCCGGTCTCATTAGCCCTCGTGTTGCAAAAAGTAGACCATAGCGCTCCAAACCAAACCGATCCTGATAATTTTAGATTATTTAACAGTTAGATTTTTAAATTTTAATCTTTATATGATATAACCTTTATAATTAATCATGCCTGGTAATAAGCAAACGCTGCAGAATCAGAATATTATTCAGTTTATTTTTCTTTTTCATTTAAGGTATCCGTCTACGTTAAAAACGTCATTTTTTGCCAAAAATCATATATTTTTAAATTTCTCTATTGTAAAATTTCAACTTTTAGGCTTCTAAATCTGTTTTTGTTTTGTCTCAACGGCATTTTAAAGAAAAGTTAGTGCTCTTTAAACATCAGTGACAGCTGTCAAAGCAAAACGGAAGTAGCGACTTCGGAACCGGAAGTCGTGAATTTAAAGCTTTTTAAAAAGCATTTTTTGGACAAAACTTTTTAAATTTTCATGAAGATTAATTTAAACATTTTTCTAGTATTTTTAATAATTATCAACTTGGCAATTAGAAAGTTTGAAGCAAGAAAGCGTGGGGAATTTTAAACATGTATTTTAATTTTTTAACAGTTAAAGTTGCTTTCATAAACTTCAAATGCGATTTTCTCAGAACGGTATTTTTAAGAAAATGTTGAAATTTGAAATGTGATTTCTCATAAAGCTCTTAAAATATTTTGTTGAAAATTATTATGAATTCTTTTGATAGTATTTACTAGTGAATGGCCTAAAAGCTTTGAATCCGAATATTTTTTAATGCTGTTACACTCGTAGTTAGATATAAAGGTAATGAAAATTCGTTAAAAATTCAATGTGTATGATTTTGAAGGACCAAAATTTTTTACCAAATGTAAATTAAGCAAAGATTTTAGGTTATTTACTAGTCTAGTGTATAAGAAATGTGTTGTATCAAAAAATATTGAAATAATTTAGTTTATTAAAAAATTAGACTTTTTGAAAAAATCCGATTTTTTTACTAAATTTTCTTCATTTAATAGAAATTTTATAAAAACTTCTCCAGGAATAAATTTTTTGTGATATGCAATTCTCTATGATAATATAAAAAATAAATTTAAAAATGTAAAAACATGAACTAGTTTCTACGTTTAAAGAAAAAAGTTCTCCTAACGTAGACGGATACATTAAGAAGGAGCAGGTATCATCAGTCCGCACGAAAACGTCAAAACAATATTCCGAGTTAGAGTTGGTTGATTTGGAGTGCTACGATTAACTGTTTTGCTACTCGTGGAAAATGAGACCGGTATCTACCATTTAAAGCCAATTCCGAACGGGTACGAACATCTATGGTAACAGTGATATCGAACTTAAGAACTCCGGTACCGGAGAGCAGTGCTTTTTCTATTTGATCATCGTTCAGCTTTTAATTCTGATCAGAAAGACTATTAAAATAAACCACTTTATTTGTGAAAATGACAGAAATTTTTAAAAACCCACGTTTTGTCACATCAAATTATATATCTTCACCTTAAAGTAAAATTTTCTAAAAACCTTTCATTTTGTAAAGCCTATGTGTCCCCTTAAGTTATATTATTAATATAACTATTTTTTTATTTTCTGATATGCTAAAAGTTAATATGAGTTTACTGGAAGAATTATTTATGCACTTACCTCAACAAAACGGGGTAAGAAGGTGACTCTGTTTTTAATGCCTTTGTTCTGAATTGATTGTTTGAAAGGAAAAGTGCAGAACAGAGCAACTGGAAACAATTATTTTGCTCTAGAGGTTTGCTATTGGGGGTTACAAACAGACATTCTTCATTGCATGCATGGATGCCTTTCACTGATAAGAAGAATGTTCCAATGAAGTTTACTCAAAAAAATGGATTTCGTGAGTACAACAATCTAAGATAAACGCCCTGACTTTGAATCCCACGAGTTTAATTTTTTAAAAACTTATATAAACAATGGCCTTCCTGTTGTTTTGTGGATACAAAATTAAGATTGAAATAAAACTAGATTTATATCAAAAGTTATATTTATATCAAACATACACAAGCTGACACACTTCTTAAGATTTTTAAATGGAGCCATTATTATTGAAATACATCAATTTAACATCTATTACAAGCCTATATTTTTTAAACACGAATGATTATAATTATTCATCCTTAAAACTATGGAAGAAAATTAAAACATTGATGATAATACTAGATTTATATCAAAAGTTATATTTATATCAAACATACACAAGCTGACACACTTCTTAAGATTTTTAAATGGAACCATTATTATTGAAATACATCAATTTAACATCTATTACAAGCCTATATTTTTTAAACACGAAAGATTATAATTATTCATCCTTAAAAGTATGGAAGAAAATTAAAACATTGATGATAATCTCAAATTATTCTAAAATGTCATTTCTATAGAAATGCTATTTCAAAAACTAAAAGGATTTTTGGTGTAATGGTAATAGAGAAGGTGTTCAGAAAGTTTTTTAACATATTTTGAAGTACACAAACCACTACAATGTCAATTACATAGAACATAACAGAAAAATATTCTTTCGTACCCATACATAAGTACGTTTCTCTCTGTACGGCTTATGTAAATTAAAATATTAAATGCAAGTTTAAAATATTAAAATTATATATAAATAAAAAGTTAAAGAATATCCTATTTATTTCCCTAACTTATGAAGATTCAAAATATTTATCTCAGGACCAAACAGGTAGAAGATTTTTTTATATGTACTGGATTCCAAAGGTTTCAATCCTACTTCGAATAAGGATTCTGATTTGGATGTGTGTAGCCATAGTAAATTGACTTAAAATAGTAGATCCTGCCTTTATGAACATTTGTGTAACCAAAAATTTACGTTGCACTCAAAAGCAACCATTCAATCAATATTTATCATGTTTCTCAATGATGTTCGGCTTTGCGTGCATGATGTACGTATCCATTCTGGATATGCTTTAAACAGTAACTGTAGAAAAACGAAAAGTGCCAAACTGAAAAAGTCATTTGGAGAACCTATAAATTTCCTTTTTCGCACTATCGTGAGAAAAAAATTAAAGCAAAATCAGTTCGCACTTCTTTAAAGATACTGAAGAGAGAATTGCAAGAAAATTATCGCTTACTTTAGACAAAAACTAATATTATTACGGGAAATCCATATTCATTAATGAAAAGCTAACTAACAGTGTAATTAAAATAGTTTTTATAAATATATGACATGTCATCAAAATGCTAAATACTTCTTTCACACAGGGTTGAAGGCTTGCATGAGAATTTGTACAAGTCCCATCATGAGAGCAGCGGGAGTGCGACCGATAGAAACTGTATATCCAGGTTGCGAGCAGTATGTCCATAACGAGGATTTGTACTTCACCTGCGTAACCAGATCTGCAGTAGGAACTTTCAGTCATCAAGTTGGCACAGCTAGAATGGGACATCCAAAGGATCCAAGAACAGTTGTAGATCCATATCTAAGGTAAAAATATTTTTTCTTTTATTCTCCTTACTCAAAAGTTTCCTAATAGCAACCCGTGGTACACATGTGGCCTGAGAAGCTTCTTGAAAAGAAAATAGTTTTATTGCTCTATGGTGTTTTTCTTTTATGAAATTCATTGAAAATCAGTACAGAACTCAACATGCCTATTATTCCTTCTTGCTTCATCTTCTGAGAATAGTAAATACAGAAATTGCTGTTGGTGGATATCCGTTCATTGGTTGATGCAGGTGACCATCTACAATTCTCCCACTTATTTATCGATTTTCAAATTTTATTTTGATTACATTAATAATTTTAGTTTATATTTTGATCATTTTTTTCCTTCTTGACTTTTTTCAATCGATTCAGATAAAGTGACAATGTCAAGTGATCGTCTTCAAAATTCAATTTTTTAGGCTAGCTTGCTTTGTGTTCATTTTTAATTTTACTCCTTTAAGCAATTGTAAGATAATTAGTGTTGTAAGAGCTTTAATCATTTTTATAAAACTTCAAAATGCTATTTTTCTATGTTGATTTCCTACTTTATCATGTTTATTTTTACATGTAAATAAGAGATTTGAAAAAAAATTTTCAATTTTACAACTCCTCTTCAACCTCCACTCAAAATACGTGTTCTGCAAAGATCGGTCGATTTACTTGAAAAATTGAAATAAAAAATAAGTATCTAACGTGTTCTGCAAAGATCGGTCAATTTACTTAAAAATTGGAAAAAGAATTTACCAAGTATCTAACGAGTTCTATTAATATCGCTCTATTTACTTAGAAAATAAAGAAAAATTTATATAAAAATATACCATTCAAATTTAAAATGGTTAAACAGAAAACAGAAACTCAAAAGGCTGCTCGACTTCAAAAACGTTGTTGAGTTACGATCCCCTCGCCAGATTTCAAACGCCACGCACGCAAGCTGCAAGCACGCCAATTTCGCCAAATGTGGTTGAAGCACCAACAAGATCCATGATTAGAAACAGGAGAGTGGGCTAAGAAGAGGAGTTGAAATATTCAAACAGCCATGAGCCACAGAAATGAATTTTATAATACAGGGCTTTCCAAAAGTATAAAATGACCGAGCCGATGTTTAAATTTTAACTATGCATATTTCATACTGGTACCTCTTTTCTACTTCCATAATTTTACGAAAATTAGCAAAGTATGATAGCACTGCCCGTAATCATGCGTAGGGTTTCTAATGTGGTCCTCGAACCATTATAAGTTGGTAAACCTTGCTCTAAATTAATTAGCTTGTGATAATACTACGCGATGGCTTGGTTGTTAGTTTTTCAGTCTAATGATTCGAATTTAGCAGATGAATTAAACATGTTACTGTACATCCAGAATGTGTTGGATAAATGGTTCTAGATATCCTCTCTCTGAGAGGTCGGCAAGTGTGAGAGATGTACTATCAGAAGAAAAAATACACCCTCCTGAGGGTAATAAAAATTGAAAGAGTTCCCCAACATAACGTCAGAGACGTCTTACATCTGTCAGAATAAGCGGGAAACCGTAGGTTAAAATTAAATAACTTATCACTTTTGACAACGTAAATGAAATTAATAAATATGTGGATTTAAATCCATTTTGACTATTAATCAGTTTACAATGGCAAATCTGAATATCTTATTAATCAAAGAATTTTATTTTTTAGGGTTTTACGAGTGAAAGGGTTAAGAGTTATAGATGCTTCTGTGATGCCCCTCATTCCATCTGCAAACACAAATATTCCAACTACGATGGTCGCCGAAAAAGCTTCAGATATAATCAAAACCACAATAAAATGTGATGGGAGGCATGTGAGCTGGTGGAATGAAACAGTTAATACTGACTGGTCAGATGAAAAGCCAAATTATCCATCCTATTTCAATCCAGTAGCAGATAAAAATCTCCAACATCACTGGAATACGAAGGAAAATTCTGACTATCCAGAAGATACTTACAATAAACAATCTCCCTTGGATACGAATCCTCATCTTTCAGATGTTAAGACTGAAGAGGAAACATGGGAGGATGAGTATCCTGTCCGCACAAAAGAAGAGTCACTCTTTAACAAGGATATCGAGTCATGGTATGAAGATTTTCCGGGTACCAGTCCATGGGAGAAAGAAAATCCAAACTCAACTCCATGGAATCAAAAATTTATTGGTTCAATCGTCTCAAACGAACTCTTTACCGTGAATGGAAGTCGTCCACACATTGCAGAAAATCATCAAGCTATGACTAACATTCATTCTGAACCTCCGATAGATTTAATCCCACCTAAATCTCCAACAGTTACTCTACCTCAATCAAAAATCAGGAATATTAAAATGTTAGGAAGACAAAGAAGACCTCCAAGATCTCAAATGAAAGCAAAAATCCGAAATTTAATTGATCAACTCTTAAACACACGTCTAGTTGACCCAACAATTCTAAATAGACTAAGAAACTTAAAACAACCCTAATTTTCATTTTGGGATCAAAAAGGTAAATGTTTTCCAAAGGCTTATAAGGATACATAAGCCTCCAGATATTTATATAAAGTTATTATATGCATGTTTTTAAACCAAAATACGAATACTTTTATGTTTTCGGTTTTTCACACGTTACATGGAAGAGAATTTCCCTTGAAGATGTAGGAAACTTTTTTAATCCGAATTATCAAAATGTGACCTCATAAATTCAGGTCTAGTCAAACAACTGTTCACGTTTTCTGGTTCATTGATTCGCACAAAAGTAATTCAGAGTAATATTTCTTTTAATAAATATTCAACTTAATAAGCAGTGCAGGTTTTACCATTCACAATTAGTCTAATTTTCATTTTTTGATCAAAAAGGTAAATGTTTTTCAAAGGTATATAAGGATATATAAGCCTCCAGATATTTGTATAAAGTTATTAAATGTATCTTTTTAAACCAAAATACGAATACTTTTGTGTTTTCGGTTTTTCACGCGTTACATGGAAGAGTATTTTTGTTGAAGATGTAGGAAACTTTTTAATCCGAATTACCAAAATGTGACCTCATAAATTTAGGTCTACCCAAACAACTGTTCAATTTTTCTGGTTCATTGATTCGCACAAAAGTAATCCAAAGTAATATTTCTTTTAATAACTATCCAACTTAATAAGCAGTGTAGGCTTTACCATTCATAATTAGTCTAGTTTTTCTTTTTGATCGTTGTTTTCAAGGCATATAAGGATATATAAGCCTCCAGATATATATAAAGTTATTAAAATTCTTTTTAAACCAAAATACATTACTTTGTTCTTTCTTTTTCACGCGTTACATTCGAAAGAGTTTTTTTTGTAGTTTACTCCGAATTACCAAAATGTGATCATAAATTTTATCCAGGCTTAATTTTTCTGGTTCATTGATTGCACAAAATAATAAGTAATATTTCTTTTAATACAAATATAAACTGTTTATACCATTCATAATTAGTCTATCTTTAATTTTTGATTGCA
The DNA here is from genome assembly GCA_032207245.1 of Pardosa pseudoannulata. Classification (NCBI taxonomy): domain Eukaryota; kingdom Metazoa; phylum Arthropoda; class Arachnida; order Araneae; family Lycosidae; genus Pardosa; species Pardosa pseudoannulata. The sequence goes on from CM063508.1 coordinate 114,750,855, forward strand.
CTTGAGAATAATAAGCCTTGAAAATTGGAACATGTGACTTTGTTCTTTCTTTTATGCCTACTTCTTTAAACCATTCGAAATCAGTTTTATTCTGTAGTTTACTGCTTGGCTATATGGTGTGATATTATAAATTCCAGGCTTAATTTTATGATACCTTTTTGCATCATGAAATAGATATAAGAATTATACAAGATAAAACTGCCTTATAATAAATTATTTTATTTTTGAAAGGATAAAATTAATAATTCTATTTATTTTCATCATAAAAGTCTACAGAGCATATTTAGCAGAAAGAATGGGTTTCGGGGAAAAGAAGATTGCTAACGACTAAATAACACATCTTCTGAAAGTAAAGGAATAACTTGCTTTCAGCTGATTTCAATATTCTTGGAGTACATCTTTTGATCTGTGCTCACAAACATTCTTACCTCTTTTACTATAAAATATTTTCACGTTCGCTTGAAGGCAGAACTCTACTCATGTAGATTACAAAATAAGCATGTAAATAATCATCAATTTCATTTATTTTTAAAATATTTTTAACACGTATGACAAGGTGAAATTCATTCATTTTTAGAATAACACACACATGCATATATATATATATATATATATATATATATATATATATATATATATATATACAGTTGAAATTCATTAGTTTTTAAAACATCACAAACATCAAGTTTTCATTTATTGATTTATATATATAGCTTAATTAGCATGCATTTTAAGTTAAAATTCATTGATTTTTAAAATGCCAAAATGTTTTAAATCATAGTAATTAAAGGTTGTTGTAAAGGAAAATCAACATTTAACGTAGTTACACTGAACGAATATTTTACAGTCAAATTTTCCTATTAAACTGTTTTTAAAGTAATAACAAAAGTCTGGGATACATATATATATATATATATATATATATATATATATATATACTATAATGTATATATATATATATATATATATATATATATATATATATATATATATATATATACTATAATGTATATATATATATGTGTGTGTGTGTGTGTGTGTGTATTACAGTAACAACAAATCATCATATCAAACTATTTTTGATACAAAATCGATGGTATGGGACACATAAATCTCGAAAAATACGATTTTTATTTTTTAAATCGTGAAAAATACTACAGATTTATTTAAATGAACTATGACAAACTTCAGGTTTCTACTATAATAACTTGAAGCTATTTATATATATATATATATATTTGTTTATTTATTTATTTATTTATTATATATACACACACACACACACATATATATATATATATATATATATATATATATATATATATATATATATATATATGCATAACGTCAGTGTATACCCACCTCCTCTTCAAAGGCTTAAATGTCCTTGAAACAACTTCTGAAATATAAATTATTCTTTATAAGTAGCTATATTTTTTAAAGTAAATTTGATTGTATATTCAATTAATTTTACAGTTATTTTGTATCAGCGTCATTAAATCCATATCTCATTAGAAATATGATAAAATGTAACAAATAATAAGTTTTTCTTAAACGATGGTTACTTAAAACTTTAAATCAATTTATTTCAGAATATTTTTTTAAGATTTGACAAATAAAAGTTAATATATCTCAAATCATATTTAAACTATACGACTGTACAGATACGCTTTGTACAAAGTATATTTTCTTACTTCTAGATACACTTTCTCCTAGATTTTTAATAAAAAGCAAAAGTTTTGATAATATTATCCTTCAAAAAATCACCTCAGAAAGTCCAGAATTTTTATTTTATAAATAATTATATATTTGTAAGATTCAAGATTTGGAAAAAACTTTAATTTTGTGAAATCCTAAAGGCAACATAATGCATTATCTTTTCTGTAAAAATATTAATATCATTTTATACAAATGAAAAAAAATTTCACAACAGCCATATATTTATAAGTTATAACAAAATACATATAAATTTTTAAACTGAAATTTTAATCATTTCAGTAATTGATTATATGTATAGTAATACCCGTATACGCATATATTTCAGAGAAAAATCTCATTATAAAGAAGTTATTATTTTAAAAATAGAATTTTGCGTCCGTAATCTCTTATGAGATAATCAAACCGTTTCATTGTAAATTATGTGACTGTATTACACCTAAATATGTTCAAACCTTTTCATTGTTTGTTGTGTTATTGTATTGTGTTAAAATAAGGTATCAAACATTTTCTTATGTGTTGTATTGCTGTATTGTACTTTAATAAAGTATCAAACAATTTTTTTGTGTGTTAATTTAATGAAATGTTAATGAACTTCTCATAAAAGTACATTTTGTAAAAATGGAAAACTTTCATTAAAAATGCATGAGTTCTTAAGACGCGTTCATAAAATGGCCAATTATGTATCATTTAAAAAATTATGAAAATGTCTTATGAATTTTCTTTGGTATTAATCTTTTAGAAAAGGGTCCCATTTTAGTGCTGGAGTGAAATTTAATACTTAAAAAGTTTTATAAATGTTCAAGGTACTAAATATGCACTAACAATGAAAAAGTTTACATTGTCTGAAGCGATTTAAAAATCCACATAAATAAAAAATAATAGCCAAATTTTCATTTTCAACAGTTTCAGAAAAATCTTATTTAGAAAAATCCTCTTTTTATTTCTATTAAATGTTTGTTCGTTTCTTATTTTTTTCCTTTCTTGTCTGACATTCTGTCTGATACATTCGCCGTTTTTGAGGGCATACTGTTGGCTTCACGTCTCACACGTTCACCGTTTTTGCGTGCGTACAGTCGATGTCGCGATTATTTTTGTGTTTCTAAATATTGTTAAAAGATATTGTACTGTGTTATATAGCTAAAGGACATGGTATCAGAGAGTATATATTTAATCTAAAACTTGAGTGCGTTGGAAGAAAATCTAAGAATCAATGAAATGGATGTTATATATCTGACCACTAGTAGAACAAGAGAAATTTGATTACTTTAAAGATATATATATATATATATATATATATATATATATATATATATATATATATATATATATTTGGAATTGTTTCCATAAACTTGAAATTACAGAATGATGGATTCCGAAGAAAAGAGCAACATCTGTGATCGACTGTCCTGCTTCAATGCGCCCCAGCGCTCAGAATCTCCCATTCCTCTTCTGGAAGTTATAGAAACATGTATTTCTTGAAAATAATTCGTACGAAAATTTTGAACACATTCTATTAGCACTTACAATCAACTTCTGTAATCCTTTATAAAGCTGGCATCTTATAAGACTGACCTTTTTGCATATTTCTTGACATGAAAGCGCGATTGGCTGTTAACTAACATATCTGCATGCTTCCATCTACTTCTGCAGAGATTTGCATTATCTTCAACTCTGATTAGTTTCCGAAAATTAGCATTTTCATCTTCGTGCCTAACTATTGGATGTGAGTGTATATTTACTTTAATTCCAAAAGAATTTTAAGAAACTATCCATTTTAAAAAAAGTTTTAGGTCCAGTTGAGTTTGAAATATATTCGTTGAGAAATACAGATTAAATAAAATGAAATAAATATAAAATATACTCGTTGAGAAATTTTAAAATATAACTAAAAAATTATTAAACCCCTAAAAAATCTAAAAAAAATTTTAAATTATAAATAATGTAAGATAAAATCATAAATCTTATGTTAAAATTGGCCATCTCATCCCCGTTCACTCCTTCTTCTCCAGCTTTGCTAGAAAAACTTTCATTGTTCATCGCCTATTGGCTGGTGAGAAGTCCTTTTAAACCCGCGATCTATCAAAACTACTCATTCTTACCTGAGCCTCCATCTTGAATAGATGTCTCCAAGCCACAAAAATTATCAGGTTTCTTTAAAAAAAAAAATAATTAAAAAAATAAAAAACAAAAAAAAAAAAAAAAATAAAAAAAACAAAAAAAAAAAGAAAACAAAAAATAAAAAAAAAAAAAAAAATTAAAAAATTTATTTAAAAAAAAAAATAAATTTAAAAAAAACAACAAAAAAAAAATAAAAAAAAATTTTAAAGAAATTAAATACTTTTTTTATTATAAAAAATTAATAAAAAAAACTAAAAAATTTTTTAAAAAAAAAAAGATAAACAAAAATTAAAAAAAAACAAAAAAAATAAGAAACTAATCAGAATCCCCTATTTTCTCTAAAACGTCATCTTCATGTCTCTAGTTATATTTTTATGAACTTACGAATATACTATTATCTATCCTTTCACTCTTTTTTATTCGTTTAAATTCTCTCGCTCGCGGTATATGCATTTCTCGCTGAAATAAATCTCAGGATTGACGAGTTAGGCCTATTGCTCAACGTCATGAAGGCTGAATTTGAACATCGCTGTCTTTCAATGACGGAGTCTGCTACTATAAATCCCAGTGCTTATACCAAGCTGTTCGAAATAAGCTTTATGAGGTAGGATAAATCAAATTAGCCCTCGTGACATCACTGTTGCAAAACATTTATGGTAGTTCTCGAAACCTCACTTCCTGATCTGTGTTTGATTTTAATCGGGATGAACAGCCGATTACGGATGACTTTTGCTTTGTATGCGTTACCATTGTTTTAACTTTAGAACTTATCGTTACATCTTGGAGATATTTTGTTTTTAACCTTTTCGAGGCGGTAGTTTTGTCGACATTTATCTAGATAGAGACGGGAGACTAAGCTTTAGTGTTTTCTCTTTTTTGAACAAAGGATGTGTATCCTTCCGAAAATAAGAACATAAAACCTGTGATTGATAGCAATGTTTTTGATGGTAGCTGAATGAATCACAGTAGGGATAGGAAGTGCCTTGTTTATATTTCAACCATAGCCGTCTTCCTGAAGACTTCACATTCTGGTTGAAAAATCAACCGCCCGTCCCAAAAGGGTTAAAACAATGAATCCTTAATCATGGTAACGACAGGTAACCATCATGGGTTACCTGTGATCGACATCCGGTTATTTCAATTGCGCCTTGGAAGTCATAAGTAACCAGCAAAGTAGACTTATCTTCATGCTGTCATTCAGTGTTTTCGATTGCACTCTATGTATTTCACTATATACAAAGTGGTTGACGTGGCTTTACTGCATATTTCTGAGATCTGGCATGAGAATATTGTTTCAAAGAACGATTACTTATACTAATTTGTGGAATGTGTGTAAAAAATTTAAAAAAAAATATGTGTTAAAGGTATAAACGGGATTAGTGATAAGATGACCTATTCAAACAATAAATGGGATAGCTTGATGGGTTTGAGACCCTCTAACCCGACGGAGCACTGGAGCTTACTGTATTGCATTTTAACATTAAGCTAACAGTGCATTTCCGAATATAATATTTTAACCAAGTACTTAATCAAAACTAAGGGCCAGTCTCACCAGACTCGCTTAACGGCTAACTACGATTAACTCATGTCTCCAACCAATTGTGGGACCCAATTCTCCGTTTAAACAGAGATTAATCACAATTAGCTGTTAAACGACTTTGGTGAGACCGGCCCTTTTTTTTTAAATAAAATTCCAATATTTAAAACTTTTATTTTCCTTTTTAATATCAATATTTTTGTTCGAGATTCCTTTAAACAGTTACTGAAACATTTTTAACGTCCAATTTTAGAATTTGCTGTAATTTGTTGTTTTACCATTTTAATCTACAGATTATGGTTTTTCGAGTCTCACACTTAAATTTACTTTTTCAGCAGCTACAGCAATTGAAATTACATCCATTATCTAGTACAAAACTTCGTTTGATGGGGTAAAATGTGTATTATATATCAATATTGTTTAAATTTCCTATTTATATTACTCTGTGTAGTCCATAGTAACTTATATTTAAGATTGCCATAATTGTACAGTAGGAAAAAATTGACTTGCACATTAGTTGATTAATGTACAATAGATCATTTTTTAAAATTAAAGGGTACACATTTTTAAAAATGTATTATATAGCAAGGCCCTTCTTTGCTTTAAAATAAATTTTTAAAAAGTTGTCTTGCAGATATAACAGTGATAAAGGCGTTCAACAAAAGTTGTGTGGTATTTTAGAATTAACAAATATATAAACGAACAAGATTCATAGTTAATGGTTGCTAGACAAACTAACACTGTATCCCAAAATTTTGAAGAAATGACTGAAATTTCAAACAAAAGACTTTAACGCGTGAACAAATCTTTTAACGATTAATAAAAACGTATGCTTTATTGAGTAATGTGACCTTGTTCAAATCCGTGAACAGTACATGGAGCAAAGAAAATCAGTAAATGATCAAGCAGTTCATTTGTGAATTTCAAACTTACAACTTATTTTTAGTTCCGAGTTACCTTGGAATAATAGAATTTAAAGTTTCGAGGGACATTGTTCAAGCGGAAAAATTATACATAAAAAGAGACAATCTTGTAATGACGAGGAAAACGTTTTGCGAGAGGAGAAAACATTC
>CM063508.1:114764801-114782301 GCA_032207245.1 Pardosa pseudoannulata
GTATAGATATGATTCTATGTTTGTAGTAGGTAAAAACAACCGTTACACACACAATATATATATATATATATATATATATATATATATATATATATATATATATATATATATATATATATATATATATATATATATATATATATATATATATATATATATATATATATATGTATATATATATATGTATATATATATATATATATATATATATATATATATATATATATTTGTGTGTATATGTATATATATATATGTACATATATATAAAATATATATACATGCATACATATACATATGTATATATATACATACATATATATACATATATATATATATATATATATATATATATATATATATATATACATACATACATACATATACAGTGTCCCAAAACGATCGCATAAACTCTGCACAGCTATTTCCTCGTTCGAAGTACATAAAAACTGCCAAAGGAGCGTTGCTGTACGATCCATAGTTTACCAGAAAAATACTAAAAACAAAGTATGACGTTTATTCCAGTGCAAGAAAAAACACTTTATTGGACAAATCAACAACAGTGTTTGCATATCTTTCCAGACGATAATGTTTAAAACGTTCGCCCCGCATATTGCGTCATGCATGCGCGCGTGCCATGGAATGACGTTACGCCGCCGTTGAACTGGTATTTAAAAGGCTGCATCTTGCAGCTAACGGTAGTCTTCGTATGGTGGCCATGTATTCCGTTCGTGACTACTGCTACATGTAGCTGATGTATGGCCGATATAATGGAAATTCCTTACGAACTGTTAGGGAGTATGCCCTGGCATATATTGCTGTTGATATGTTCAATAAAGTGTTTTTTTCTTGCACAGTCAGTGACGTCATACTTTGTTTTTGGTATTTTTCTCGTAAACTATGGATCTCGTAAACTATCTCGTAAACTTTGGGTAGTTTTTATGTACTCCTAACGAGGAATCTAGCTGTGCAAAGTTTATGCGGTCGTTTTGGGACACCCTTTATGTATATCCATACATATATACATACATACATATATTTATATATATATATATATATATATAATGTAGATTTATTTTTTAATGATCTACATGAAGGTTTAGGTTTAGAGGAGCTACGGTCTACTTTTTGCAACACGAGAGCTAATGAGACCAGGATCTACTGCTTAAAGCCAATTCCGAACGGCTACAAACATCCATGCCATAGTGGGATTCGAACCCACGAACTCCGGTTCCGGAAGCCTGCCCCTAACCGTTCGGCCATGACCTACATGAAATTTCTATTGTAGGGAAAGAAATCCTTTCATAAGTGCATTGAAACCGTGAGGGATGAAATACAGAGAGATAAATTTTATTTTAAGAAATATATTCGACGAGATAAAAATTTTGGAAAACAGCTATACAGGTCCCCTAAACTTTCAGACTGATCCTTTTATTTTCCACCCAAACAACCACGTATGCATCTTTTTTTATGCAACTATGTATATATGTATAAAAATATTTTTGTTTTCAGAAGGAAGAATGGATATCGCTTCTGAAAGAGCTTATGCAACACCGCTGGCGAATGTCTCAATATTACCCACACTATTGCTTTCGCTTTCATTACAGAAACACTCGCCCGAAACAGCTAAATCTATAAACACTGAATACGACTATGTTATAGGTAAGTAATGAGCCGTTCTAAATATAGTTTTTATGAAAAATCACATTTTAGGAACACTCATGACAAGTAGATAACATAATAAAATCAAATTTTTTCATTTGTCCTGTAAAATCATAGCTGTGAAAATGAAACAGCTCAAATAAATTTTATGTCATTCTATCTAAATTGTTAATATCTCTTCTCAAAAACTAATTTGTTCTAATTTTTTCAATTCTGGAACTAATTAGACCTAAAGGAGGTAAGGAGGCTTGGAAGGCTGTAATCCCTCCCCCTCCCGAAATTAGCGGGTTTACTATATTATCTCTTAACCTTAAAATAAAAATAAATTTTCAAATATGAAAATATTAAAAACTGTATTCTTGATTAAAGATACCATCTCCTTCAAAATAGTCACCTTGAGAAGGTCTATACAAATTTCATCGCTTTTTCAATTCTTCTAAAGCACTTCTGAAGTCATTCTTTTGAAAGCTGTCAACTGCCTTCTGCGATTCTCATTTAACATCAGATGCTGTTGCTAAACGTCATCTTTTCAGTTTCAGTTTCAACTTAGAAATGGTGCAAATTCACAGATATATAGATCCGTTCATTAAAGTTCATAAATGCTTAATGGCTTTAGGCAGGTGTGGGATGGAGCATTGCCATGATGAAGAAAACAGTCCTCAAGTCTGGTCATTTTCGCCACACCTCTTCTTTCAAATACCTTAGATCAGTAGTGAAAATTCACAGATATATAGATCCGGTGAATGAAGTGGATGGGGAACAACAACCATGTATTTATAAATGCTTAATGTCTTTAGGCAGGTGTGGGATGATGCATTGTCACGATGAAGACGACAGTCCTCAAGTTCCTCAATCAAGTTCTGGTCATTTTCGTCGCACCTCTTCTCTCAAATACCTTAGAACAATGGTGCAAATTCACAGATATATAGATCCGGTGAATAAACTTTATGTGGAACAACAACCATGTATTTATAAATGTTTAATGTCCTGAGGCAGGTGTGGGATAGGACATTGTCATGATGAAGAAGGCAGTCTTCCAGTTCCTCAATCAAGTTCTGGTCATTTTCGTCGCACCTCTTTTCTCAAATACCTTAGAACAGTGGTTCTTAAAATTTTTTTCCCATGGATTTCTTTTCTTACCCTTTACATAACAATGGAACCCTGAATAAATATTACTTAAGAAGAAACTGAGGGTCTGTTAATTATCACTGATTAGACGTAAAAATAAACAATGTAAAGCAGCATAAAAAATGTAGAAAGAACTTACAAAAGGTGATATAGTAGCAAGAGCTTTCAATGAAATAATACAGGTAAAATGATACGTTGATGAATGCTTCACCCCGTCTTGTGCTGTACTATCGAGTGGAGTTTGAATGACTGATTATCACATCATTTTTCCCTTTGTTTCTTATTGTTGTGTTTCTAGCATATTATTTACTATTATTAATCCTATGTAAGATAATAGTGAAAACTTACAGAGGATTTACGGTTTTTCTTGAAAATTTTGATGGTATTTAAAAATTTATCACAGAACACCTAAAGTGCCGTTGCAGAGCCCTAGGATTCGGCGGAATACACTTTAAGAAGCCAAACTTATCACTTATAAAAAAAAAGTAATAAATAACTAACTGTAACACAAGGAGGAACAAATTCTTCTCGCATCAGTTTTCGAGATTTTTCCTATTTTCATCTGTTTTGTTGATGTTTGGTCGTTATCAACGTTTGTTATCTTGTTACCTTCAAATGAATGAGGACAAACCCCCCCTCTCTCTTCTTGAAACGCCATTTAACACAAACGTTCCATTCAACACAATTGTTGGATTCAATGCTTCATCCCCGAAAGCCGTAAGCACATTTGAAGAGTTGTTATAAAATTTACCAGGCTTCACACAAAATTTGACTCTGTGTACTCACAGTTTGATTTTCCAGTCCATTACTAAATCACAGCTAAACAAAAACATAAGGCTGAAAAAAAGTTCGTAAAAAAAATACTAAATGGTCTGAATTTTGAGCCAAGTAATGAAATAAGTAGATGAGGGGGCCTTAAAAATTAGGGATACAATAGTTATCCCTAATACTGCAGATACCACAATAGCGGATAATTGGCAGTAGCCGAATATTACAATTATCTGGCAGTACATCCGGTCAAAAGTTAAACACCGAGAAATAAGATAAATGTAATAAAAAAAGTAAAATGTTAAACAATATACTATATGAAACAATGTATATAAGTATTTTAGAGCATTATGTTAAAAAAAATTTATGGAAAAAGTTAGGTTTATTATGCATTTCATTGCCAAAAATTGTAAATCATTCCTTTTTTCAGTCTCAACTGTAAAATTGTGTTCTTGCATCTGAGAACACGAAAAACAAAAGTTACTTTTTTGGAATATAGAAGAATAAAGACAATTTACTAAAACAAATGTGGGGTATGTTCTTGAAATGTTTCATACACAAACATAAGAACAATTAAAGAAGGAATGTAAAGGACTTTTAAAAATGCTTTTATGCAGATTTGATTTTTCTAAATAGAGATATAGAGTACTGAAACTTAAAATTAAAAAATATTAAAATAAATTATAGTACAAATAGTTCACTAATTAAAAAATATAAAAGGTGAGAAAAATACTACAATTTGATTGCAAAAATAAAGTACATAAAGCTGATTTATTTAAAACAAATTTAAAGAGGAAAAGCTCGAAACATACTGACATCCTGCCGGATATCCGGCATCAGTTAATAGGCCAAATTGACATCCATTGCATCCCTAATGAAAATGTCTCCAATTTCACATAGTCAATCGTAGTAACAGCAGTATGGGAATTTACCGACAACACGTCACATCTTAAGCAACTTAAATGAGGTATTTTGAATGAATCGACTTTATTGAGATAATTCTGTAATCAGATTTGTTAATTGAAGACAATAAGTTGATTGTACACCATATTTTCCTTGCATAAATTATTTGTGTTTCAGTCGGAGCTGGATCTGCTGGTTCCGTTCTCGCCAACCGTTTGTCTGAAATTCCATGCGTGAGTGTCCTACTGCTAGAAGCTGGAAAACCCCCTCCATTGCTCACAGAAGTGCCAGCGATTGGAAGGTTCTTTTGGAACAGTGATATTGATTGGCAATACAGAACAACACCTCAAAAGTATACAGGAGCTGGATTAGTCAATAGGGTGAGATGTTTATTCTCTCATTGAAACTGTAAGGTAAAAAAAAATTAATCGTAAAAAAAAGGGAACAATATCTGGAAGCTTTTAGATCAATGTTTTCCTCTTTCTTTACAGAGAGTCATTTAGCACTGTATAATACAGTGATTAGTTTTTGTGTATGCCATTTTTTTCATAGTGGCAACGAAACATATACAGCAGACTGTTATTTAGATCAGGGGTGAGAAAATACTTTTAACCCTTTGGCGGACAGTGGTTTCACAGCGAAACCTCATGTTAAATTTTTTTTCTCTAATATTTGGAGAAATATCAATTCTTTTTTTTCGATTTTTTTATGTTTTTGACATTTAAAACTTACAATAGATTATAGTACTACATTTAACTTATTTTTTTCTTTGAAAATGCATTTATTTATACTGGAAGGTTAGTAATTCGATGTTTTTCACTTATGACCCCAAAGAAAAATATATATTCAAACACTTATAAATTGTTAAACTATTTATTAGTTATACTTTTAAGAACACTTATTTATTGTTCTTATAATGTAATTAAAATTTTAAAATGTATTGTGTTCAAGCTGCACAGGGGGATGAATTTGTCAGTTAACCCCCCTCAATTCCTCCTATGGTATCCTCTGAGGCAAACTCGCCTAAGGATTGCAAAGAAAAATTTTAATATATTTTTCATTTATAAGGTCCATAGATAATATTTATATACTATTTTCATTAAATTACAAAGAATTTATGAAGGTGACCTTGAAAGGGTTAAGCGCGGGTCAAAATGAAATTTTCAAAATGTCTCCTGGGCCGGATACCACATATGCTGTGCACACGCGAATGTTTTGGGTGGAGTTTTTTCCCTGCCCAAGAAATTTTTTTGACAAAAAACATTATAAGTATCATTTTAAAGCATTTTGACAAAGAAATTTGACAATTAATAAAAGATAATAGTAATAATAAATTGTCTTACTTAGGTGTATATGCGAACAATTTGTGCCCAGTAAAATATGTCACGTAATTTTTAAAGAAATATGATCCATTATATTACATTAATGGTCATTAAATAAATCAGTTAATGAAAGATTTTATTTTGATATTTATTTATATCTTAACGATACAAATTTCATTATTTATATGTACACTACGCTTACAAATACTGTTGATTTCAACAAAATCGCATATAAGAGATTAAAAAAATTGCATGCAGGATTTTTCAACGGACCGAATAAAGTAAGCAAGCCGGCTTTTGTCCCCCTCTGATCATAATTTATATCAATAAAGAAATTATTCTACAAAAAAACATTCGTTATACAACTTAAATCTTTTAACTTACTAAGATGAATTTATTCAAATAAAGTTCAATTCAGAAGTTAAAAAGAGAAAAATAATAAAAGGATTTTCTTTTATTTGTTAACAAAAATGAACATTTTTTAATAATAAGTTTACACCACCAAATAATTTTTATGGCTGAAGAACGGTATTTTGCGTTTCTGCTCAATCACCGTTGTGGTTTACTTTCCATTCACAGTTAAAAACTATTTTTTTCTTAAATTCCGTTATTTAACTGTTGCATAACGAAGAGACTCAATAACATAAGAGTCCAGTATTTCTGGTAGCGTATATAGACATATAACAATAGATAGCTGCTTAACAAATCTCCTGTATAATAATAGTTTAAGTTATCTGTCTTCGAATTTAAGAAGTGGTTAGACCTGGAATGGATAGAGGCATCCATATTGGATTCTTGGTGAGTTAGGTTAGCAAAAATGTTCGAAATCTACTCCTTCCCCACTTTTCGAGCATTTAACCCTCTAGCTGCTTATCCCGCTATTTCCACGGGCAACTCGTATGTAGCAAAATTTGCTTATCAGGCGATTTTCGAGGACATTTGCTTTCTTCTCTTTTGGAGGAGCGCATCCCACTTTTTCACAGTTTAGATAGGGATATAAATTATATATAATATTAGACGTTTAATTATGCAATAAATAGTATTATATGAATAGTTATATTAGATAATATAATAATATATATTATAATTATAATAATACATTTATATAATTAATTATATATTTATATTATGTATTTATTACATAATATAATTATAATATAAAATTATATATATTACAGTTACATTATGTAATAAATAGAAATTAACTCTAATTCAACTGAAATTTATTAAAAAAAATTTTTCTTCTGATAACATCTAAAATTGGTTTTTCGACAAAAATCTATATAAAAAATCTTTTATAGAAAGAAAAAGTGCACATTCCACTTCTCAATATATATAGATATAAATATACAAAAAAATTGTATAATTTTTTAATCTGTTTTGGTCTACAAATAGAGCAGTCAGAGGGTTAATGCCATTATTTCAAGCCCTATTTCCCCCGGTTTAGAGCAGGTAATTAAATTAATCAATTTATCACATTATAAGTAGATTAAAATAACTTTTTTTAGCATTATGACATCATTCCTCTAACCATGTCATTTAACTATTTTTTTTTACATTACTTAAATATCGTCTGCACTATTTTCATACGTTTTATCACTGAAATTAATATTACGTAAATAATTTTCTTTTATAAATAACAGATTAGATAATGTGATAATTTTAAATTGAATCATCGATTATTTTTTGTTGCGATGAAATTTTATCACCGGTGTTGACAACAAATCCTTTTTATAAAAGTCTATGAGTCTATTTCACTGACTAATAAATATCTAGCGTTTAAGTTATATATCTTTGAAAATTAAGACGTTCGTTCGTTTGTGTTTGATTTTTATACATAACCACACGGTTTGACAAAATGAATTCAACGTTATTCTAAACTGCATTCATAGTATCGAGAGACTTTAATGGAGTACGAAAATAAAAAAAAAATATATTGAGCGTGTACCAGATAATTCTCAGCCAAAAAGCAAACCATTTTTTTACTTGCTCAAAGGGTACTTCACAATTTTGGAAAATTAAATCTTTTACTGATCCCGTCGTATGACGGTCTATATTCTAGTACTAAATAATTAACTTTCTCCGAGATAACAACAAAAATATCTTAAATTTGTAATTTTTTAATACTAAGGATTCATGAAACCATAAGAACTGTTCAACTAACAATAGCTGTTCCTTTGGTAGAATCTACTGATTCATTCTATGTTATTCAAAGTGTTTGGTCTAAATAATTCATCACAATTTATATGCAATATTGAGTTCTGTATATGTTTTTTCTTTTGTGGAAAACAGAATTTTTATCGTACTAAATTCATAGGCTTGTGAATAATTATACACTCTAGAGCCAAAACATTATGACCACCCCTACATTTTGCAATGAACTCGCCTGGATGACGTGGAAGGCACGTGATCAGGTGGAAGTGGTATTTAACTGCTGCTGGAAAGTCTGAAGAATCATTCTTTCATTTACTTCTGTGTGTGATGGGAAAGGCTGCGGATCTAAGCAATTTTGATAGAGGGCAGATTGTAATGGCTCGAAGGTTCGGAACAAGTATTTCCGAAACTGCACGACTCGTGGGTTGTTCGCGATTTATAGTTGTTAGTACTTATGCAAAGTGGATGAATAACTTTGAGACCAGCAGTAAACAACATGATGTTGGACGTCCATACGCTATCAAAGAGAAAGGTCGTCGGAGACTGTCTTGCATGGTGAAGCAAAACCGGAGCCAGAGAGTTGCTCAGCTGACAATCCAATACAATGCAGGACCAAGTAGAATAGTATCGAAGCACACTGTTCAGTGGATATGGGGCTATGCAGCAAACGTCCCACTCGTGTGCCTTTTTCTGACCAAGCGTCATCGACAACTGCGCCTACGCTGGGCCTGGTCCATGGATCAGTGGGAGGGAGTTACCTGGTCAGATGAATCACGGTTTGTCATTCATCACGCCGATGGCCTTGTCAGAATACGCCGCCTTCCAGGCGAACAGTTGCTCTCTCAATGTACAGTAGGTCATGCACAGGCCGCTGGTGGTGGTATTATGCTTTGGGGGACGTTCTCTTGAGCGTCTCTGGGATCCGTGGTTGTGGTAGAGCAGACCATGAATGCTACCTGGTATCTGAACATCATTGAGGACAGTTGCACCCTTACACGGCCACTATATTTTTCCAGCTGGAAATAGAATGTTCCAACAGGACAACGCCCCATATCACAAGGCTAAAATTGCGTTGGAGTGATTCCAGTAACATGATGCTGAATTCCAGTAAATGTCCTAGCCACCTAACTCACCGGATCTCAATCCGATAGAACACATTTGAGATGTCATGGGACGGCAGCTCAGAGTTCAACGACCACCAATTCGTAATATCTTGGATTTGCGTAACCGTTGATTAAACATCTAGAACAATCTGTCTCTGGCCATCTACCACGGACTTGTGGCATCCACGCCAAGATGGGTTGAAGCTGTGTTACGCGCCAAAGGTAGGACTACTCGTTATTGACAGGTGGTCATGATGTTTTGGGTCTGGAGTGTAAATCTTAGAATAGTAGTAATGTATTAACCCTCTGACTGCTCATCCCGCGATTTCCACGGGCAATTCAAATGTAGCAAAATTTGCTCATCCCGCGATTTTCGCGGGCGTGTGTTTTTCTTCCTTTATAAGAAGCACATTCCGCCTTTTCACCGTTTAACCAGTGGAATAAATTATACACAGTATTAGACATTTAATTAGGTTATAAATAGATTTATATGACTAGAACTATTATAGTTATATTAGATAATAGAATGATAGATAGTAATATATATATATATATGTATGTCTGTATATATATATGTATGTATGTATATATATATATATATATATATATATATGTATATATATGTATATATATATATATATATGTATGTATATATATATATATATATATATATATATATATATATATATATATATATATATATATATATATATATATATATATATATATATATGTATATATATATAAAAATATATATGTATGTATATATATATATATGTATATATATGTATATATGTATATCTATATGTATATATACATATATGTATATATATATATATATTTATATGTATATATATTTATATATA
The DNA here is from genome assembly GCA_032207245.1 of Pardosa pseudoannulata. Lineage (NCBI taxonomy): Eukaryota > Metazoa > Arthropoda > Arachnida > Araneae > Lycosidae > Pardosa > Pardosa pseudoannulata. Next base: position 114,774,705 of record CM063508.1, read on the forward strand.
TATATATATATATATATATATATATATGTATATATACATATATATGTATATATATGTATATATACATATATATGTATATATACATATGTATATATACATATATCTATATACATATATATATATACATATATATATATACATATATATACATATATATATACATATATATATACATATGTATATATACATATGTATACATACATATGTATACACACATATGTATGTATATGTATATATATATATATATATATATATATATATATATATATATATATATATATATATATACTTAAACTATGCAAAAAAATGTGGAATTTTTAAAGAGATCTCGGTTTACAAATTGAGCAGTCAGAGGGTTAAACTACTGAATGAGTCAAAAGCTGCACTGGCAGTCACTGACAATACATTGTCTTCAACAGCAAGTTGTGTGGCCCAGCGGAAAGTGCCTTGGTGGTTCCAGCGTGCTGAATGCAATGGTGGTTGTGCGAGGCAACCGGAAAAATTACGATAATTGGGCAGCAGACGGTGCGAAAGGCTGGAGTTACAAAGATGTCCTACCCTACTTCAAGAAGATGGAGGACAACAGAGATCCAGAATATGTAGCCAATGGTACAGGATTCACTCTTTAATTCGTTAGGGTCTATTTTGCCATCATTGGAGAATCAAGCACTGTTTATTGTAAATTTAAATAATACAAAGATAATATTACTACAAAAGTTATATAATGCTACAAAGACTTTTCGCATATTTTTAATGGATTTTGACTTTTGCCATGGATTTAAATTTAAATGCAAAAATTGAAACTTAGCAAGAAAAGAAACATTAGATCCAAGACCCTATTTTTGCACTTTTTACAGAAATTACTCTTATTCGATTATTATAAAAAAGTTTGAAAAGTATGTTTATAATATTTTTACACGTAAAGCAGTGAGATAGTTAATAAAAGAGCAAAGGAACTTCAAGAGTTTACACTGGACTGGTTAAAAGCAAAAAGGGCATACCTAACAAATGTATGTACACCTGTTATTAAATATAAAGTCGCATCTTATGCTTAAAAAAGAAATCAATCCCCCCGCAAGAGCTATCCAAACATTTTTAATTGGGAACAAAATTATTAAATTGGATTTTAAATTAATAAAAACTTTAAAAAATAAATTAATAAAAATAAAAAAGACCTAACGCCGAAACATGTTTTACAACGTAATACTCTGTGCAAATTATTGTATAAAAATTGTTTGTAGGTGACAAGTGGAAATTTATAGCTGCAACTGCTGAGGTTTGTATTTACCTATCTGATTGCAATATAAAAAGATAGATTTACTACCGAAAAAGAAGGAAAAAAAACTTAAAATGTTAGTTTAGAGAAAACAAGGAAAGTTTTGTTAAATGTTTTATGCTTTTTGTTGAATTCTGTTAAAAACGAAAACTTAAATTAAAATGAGGAAAAATGTCAAAATTAATTCAGATTACTAAAAGAAGTATGTTTTAATACCGATTTTCAAAGAAGTAATTTCATCCCCTTTCCCAAACAATCATCACTGCGTTTAGTTATCATTAGGATAAGCTCTATCTCAAAATCTACTGTTCTATTTTTTGAAAAAATAAGAAAGGAAACTGTAATTGAAGCTATTCCCTTTCAATGTATCCCACCTAAGCCTCTTTGTGGATTACTGTTCATTTAAACTTTTAAAACAACCTTTTTATAAGATGCAATCCAAAACATTTAATGAAGGATCTCTTCTATCATAATCATCCAGATTATGATAGAAGAGTGGAACGAAGTCAACCTTGATGTTTTAAGCAAAGCTCCCCATTGTTCTTCTCGTATAGATGTGCTAGATCTTTAATTTGTTTTCAAGCTGGAACAATTAAACTCTTTTTTTTGGTTAATTGTTATGCATTTTTAAATGTTTAGATTAAATTTAATTGCATCTTTAATCTAAATCACCAACCTTGCAAATAATGAAAATAAATTTTTCCTTGTGTTTAAAACCATCAAACTCAAATTTTCACGACTTATTTGAAACTGCAGAGAAGACAAATTCAATGTCTTCTAATGCTTTATATGCTAATATATTGAAATAATTCTAAAATGTGATAATTTTTTTCAATACAAAAAGTCATTCTGAAGACACAAATAGCAGATGTAAACCAATTAATTGTAAACAGTATTGGAGATGTAGAAAAACAATTTCATTGACGGTGGCTAGGATGCATAAAGTAAGATTGTGGTCGCAATGTCCTTAAGTTCAAACGACACCTTAGTAGTCTGTAGTGATCCAAGACAAACCAAATCAAATCAAACGATACCTCATAAGGTAGCAGGCCAGGCCAAGCCTGGGTATCTTCTGCTGGTTCTCTTCTTCCAAGTTACGAGGATCCAGCCTTAGAAATCTTCCTCTCAAGGCAATGACAACCATCTTTCTCTGTGAAATCGTTTGACTCCAAAATGGACACGATACCAACCAACCAACCAATCATACATGTTTCAGTTTTCTTCTCACTGTTGCTGATTTTCTGCTATGTTTTTCTGTTAGAACAAGCGAACTGAAAAGAGCGATGGTACATCAGCCGTCGGAGTTCGACTAAAGATCAATGCTTCTAGAATAGGGTCGGAATCTATAAAACAAAAAAAACTCCTATTCTTCATCTTAGCTACCAATTTCTTTCAATAAATTGAATAGTAAGCAAATAAGTAAAGTATTTAGCACGTTTGCTTTTTTAGTTTTAGCCCATAGGAATATACATAACATCAGGATGAATATAGGTTGCTCGTCTTATGAATCTATAATTTCTACGAAGAGGACATCTGACAAAATGAAGACTGTCATCGTCTTCAGATGGCGAATATGTTGATACATTTAATTACAAAGAAAATTAACCATTTAAATAATGAAGTCTATGAATACTGTCCCGATGAATGTTGGGACTTGAGGTGCCGTTTGGGGAAATAAATATCTTGGAGTTAACTACGTATGATACTAGCCAACCAATGGGATATCCAATTGTGAGTGGATATGTTAATATATTTTAAGTGACTCCAATTGTGAATGGATATGTTAAGATATTTTAAGTGACTATTAAGATTTCTTTAACAGGATCTCTAACCTTTACTGCCTCGTTATACTTCAGCAAATTTCAAAACACTGTTAGGTGGAATTAAAAATTTATATGATGTTAAATTTTAGTATGCATATATTAGTATGTTCTATGAATCCTGTGCTTTGAAACATACATTAATAAATATAAAAAATATAAATGAATGATATATGTAAAGCACCACTTGCTGTGGCGCTATGCCTGCGTGTAACATTACTGTTCTTATTTTAATGGGATATGTATGGTCCGGTTATCTCTGGAATGCATAAACAAATAATTCTTCTAAAGCTAAGCGGACAACACAAATTTAAATAACATCAGGATGAATGTTTGTGGTTCGTCTTATGAATCTATCATTGCAAAGAAGAGGATATCCGACAAAATGAAGACTGTCATTGTCTTCAGATGACAAATATGTTGATACATTTAATTACAAAGAAAATTAACCATTTAAATAATGAAGTGTATGAATACTGTCCCGATGAATATTGTGACTTAAGGGGCCGTTTGGGGAAATAAATATCTTGGAGTGAACCACCTGTGATACACGCCAACCAATGGGATATCCAACTGTGAGTGGATATGTTAAGATATTTTAAGTGACTATTAAGATTTCTTTAACAGGATCTCTAAACTTTACTGCCTCGTTATACTTCAGCAAATTTCAAAATATTGTTAGGTGGAATTAAAAATTTATATGATGCATATATTAGTATGATCTATGAATCCTGTTCTTTGAAACATTAAAAATATATTAATAAATATAAAAAATAAAAATGAATGATATATGTAAAGTACCACTTGCTATGGAGCTATCCCTGAGTGTAACATGCCTGCTTACTTTACTGGGGCATGTATGGTCCTGTTTTCTCTGGAATGCATAAACAAGTAATTTTTAGAAAGCTTAAATGGACAACACAAATTTTATTTACAAAATTAAATAATTATAAGGTAGGACAAAAATCATATGCTCGGTGTCCCGAAGCCTGACTTAAACGCAACAAGAATCAGGTGGACTAGCGGCTTCAAGCATCAAAGATAGGCGTTGTGTTCACTCCCTCCAACCAGAGATATTTCTCCAGGACGCAGGCTCTCCATGGACTCCCCTGACTCAACTGCCGTCAGATCCTCTGCTTTCTTCTGGAAACTTGATCCCTTCTAAAAAAGGAATCCTCTTTTTAGATTCACTGCCACCCTGAAAAAAAAAAAAGAGCTACACATCCGAAAACCTATCAGACCCTTAGCCGACCAGCTCCTATTCCCCAAAGGAATGCTGAATGGAGGGGCTCAATGGCGTCGACTTCCAGATATAGGAAAGGGTGCACAGCTACGAAAAACAGGTCGTGGGTCCAAATTCCTTACAATATACTAGTAGATAAGGATGAAAAATAGACTTATTTTCTAAAAATCATTAAGTTAACAAATCCAAGCTCTAAAAAATTTATGAGAAGCAGGGAGAAACTGTCTATATTTTGGCATAACTTCATAAATGTTTTGAAGCTAATGCGTCAACATGATATTTGAGACCTGTACTATACCTTTTACTACTGCTCATTTTCTTTTTCCTTCCAGGTTTCCATGGTGTACATGGACCTCAAACTATACACAGGCCCCGTTATCAAGCCGAAATAAAGGATCCTGTTTTTCAAACAATAAAATCTATGGGTTACAAAATTGTTGATCCTAATGGAGCACGTCAGCCAGGTAAGAAATCACTAATTTATCATATTTAATATTTTTTAAAGAGTTTTTAGTTGTACTAACAGATTTTAAGTTGTCTTCAGATTTCTAAATTATCTCATCTACTTACTTTTGATAAACGTTTTTTATATTTACTATCTTACTTGAAAAAAGCAATAAAAAACATCCACTTGAAAAATTTAACCTTCCAAACAAAAATGTAAGTAAATGAGTAGTATTAGATCGTTCTCGGAAATACTTTGAGCTTTGTCAAATAAATTATTAATTTTCACAATTGTTTGCTGGTGATTTGAGAAATCTGTACCTTTACTTATAAACTCTCTAGCAGATATAAGTCTAATATTCCCAAAAAAATTGTCACTATCAAAATTGAAATGAGAAAAAATGTCCATGATTGTTACAATTTTTAGTAAAACACACATCATGCATAAAAGTTTGGTTGCTTGATATTATGCAATAACAGTAATCACTTATATGATTAATAGAGTAGCAAACTGCCAACATGTCTGGCAAGCTTATTTTTCTAAGTGTTTTATGTTTAAAAAATATTCTGTACTACCTCCAACTGTGGCTCTTGTTTTTATATAAACTACAGCAAGTTTGAATGACCATCTTCAAATCATTTATGCTTTAATGAACTGTACAATTTTTTTCATCTTGTAATGAGCAATACTCCTGCTTACAATTCTATACACGGGTTCTGTTTTCTTACCTGGTTTATGGTCGATGTTAGCGAATATGTACTATAAATAGAAAACTTCATGTTGCCTCCTTATAACTAGTCCATAAATTTGATAATAAATGACAATTTCAAAATAGAACTGGAATTACGCATTTCACTGATAACCATTATAACTGCTATGTATTAATGTATTAATCTATAATTTTTTTTCTTCTTGCAATGAGCAATCCTTCTGCTTAAAATTCTATACAGGCTTTGTTTTCTCAAGTGTATATCGTCGATGTTATCAAATATGCGCCATAAATAGAAGACTTCATGTTGCCTCTTTATAACTAGTCCATAAACATAATAATAAATGACAATTTCAAAGTAAAATAGAGCTGTAATTACGCATTCCACTGATAACCATTCTAACTGTTATGCATTAACGAACTTTATAAATTTTTCTTCTTGTAATGAGCAATCCTCCTGCTTACAATTCTATACACAGATTCTGCTTTCTTAAGTGGTATATCGTCGATGTTAGGGAAATGTACAATAAATAGAGGACTTCATGTTGCCACACCTTACAACTAGTCCACAAACTTAATAATTAATGACAATTTAAAAGTAAAATAGAGCTATCATTCCATAGAAATGAGTGTGACACATTGAACTACTTTTTATCACGTTTTCTATAAAGAATATAATATTTCAAATACATATATTTTTGTGAAGCAATTATAGCACCTAAGGGAGAATTTTGACCCAAATAAAGAATTTCCATTTCTTCTGTATGTGTTTAAAAATTATAAATATGCTGTTACGGGTGTGACATCTATAACTGTCACACCCGTAACAGCATATTTATATTTTTTAAACTTATAAAAAAAACGGAAATTCTTTATTTTTTGCAAAAATTCTTCCTTAGGTGCTATAACTGCTTCACAAAAAAATATATTTTTTAAATTATTATATTCTTTATAGAAAAAGTGATAAAAATTAGTTCAAACATTCGTTTCCATAGAATGGCCGAGAGCTAAAATTACGCATTCCACCGACAACCGTTTTAAATGCTTTCAAATTGCGAAAGACATGTGTCTAAGATGAGATTTTAAATATATACCTTAATTCTTCAAAACTTTCGTCTTCCTCCAGGATTTTATGATCTTCAGGGAACTCTAAGATCTGGGCAGAGATGCAGCACAGCAAAATCGTACCTGGTTCCGGTAGGAAACCGCACTAATCTGGATATATTACCAAATGCCATGGTTCGAAAGGTAATTAAAACTAATTTTTTTTCTATCACGTACAAACAAATTTTATTTCATTAAAACTTTAATTGATTCTCATAAATCAAAGCAAATATTTTACATATCTATTTAAACGTGTTCGTGGCATACATTGGAAAACACAGTTAACTATGTCTAACATATAAACTGAATTTTGAAAAATTGTTTTTGAAGTTCTAAAGGTTACGTATTCCTCTAAATGAATCACAAGATGTCATATGGTAATAAATAGGTATGCCGCTTCTTACATAATAGGGGCAGCAATAAAAAAACTTATTTTGCATGAATTTACCTTGAATGGAATTTCGGTGTGTCGAATAAAATAATTTTTTCAAGATTGGATAATTTGTTGAGACTGTGATAAATACAGACAAAAGATCCGGATAAATCCGGACAAATTATGCAATTTTTCTTAACATATATTTTACTGCATAAAAGGGAAAATTTATAAAACTTTTATAACCACATTGTTTATAAAACCATAAAGAGACATTTACTCATATACTCCCACTATATTGAATGACTGCCTCAATTTTCGGACTGAATCGAGTGCAAGCGTGCTTTTATAACATCCATATCGGTGAATGCCCTATCAATAGCGGCTCTCAGTGACGCAACGTTTGGATGCCTTTCAACTATGCTTAATATATAGAAGTCCAAAGTATTCAAATCTGGGCTACCGAGAGGCTGGTATTCTTTCGACTAAAACATGTCGACGTTGTTAGACAACGAACTTCAACCAAATATCTTGTGTGGACAGGAGTTGGACTCTTTGTACTTTGTGGTGACATCATACAGAGTCGATCTCATGAACCCGAAGAATCGAATGATAATCGTGGCTCTG
>CM063508.1:114787301-114947301 GCA_032207245.1 Pardosa pseudoannulata
GTATTCTATTTATTGAAATAATTAGCTGAAAAACAATGTTGTTTTGTTTTAAAGAAACGAATTTTAACAGAACAGTCCAAATTTTACCATTCATTGTGTCTTACAGACAGTATATAAGTTATATTAAGTAACACCATATCCCTGGTTTTGTTTTTAAAAATTGTCAAGATGTTTTTCTCAGAATATATGATTTCCAAATGTTAAAAAATTGTGCTTGGCGCTTATGTCCTAAATAGGACCTTGCTCCGTAAAACTCCAACCAACCAACCAAATGCTAAAAACAATTAATAAATATAATTTAATCCACTGACCGAATAAGATCGATCTATTGTGCTAGCGTGTAGCGAAATCCTCTGCACGTGGAATAGACTTTCGGTTTGTGGGCACCGCAGCGGCGGGCGCCACGTGGTGCTACATTTGCTGAACATATCGTGGAAGCCTGAAGCGTTGCTCTTTCGACGCCGATATGACACCATACAACAAAAGACATGATTTTTGCTTCAGTGTTAGTAGAATTCTTATAAGTTTAGCTGTTATTATAGTTTAACTCGACTACTCGTAGGTAAATATTTTATTTATTTTAATCTTTAAATTTATATTCATAATAAATAACCCGTTTCAGAATGGAGAACTCAGATGTCTCAAAAATTAAAGATGTATTGGAAAATACATGTTCTCTGCACACCCTGCATGAAAATCTACCGCACGCCACTGGACTGTATGTACTCCCAAAGAAACTTTAATTTTAAATGCTTGGCTGTCCATTTCAACAATTCCTGAACTATAAAATCAGCTAACAAGCAAAAATCTAAGTAAAAATCTGTCTCCGATAACACGCATCTCAGTGGTTCAGAATTTCCTAAATTGGCCGCTAGGGCACTATAAAGTTTTAATTGGTTAGACCCTTTCTCCAAGGGCGTGAACAGTAGGCCCAGTGATCAGTTTAGATTACGTGTTAAAAAGGGGAAAGCCAAGATAAGTGGGGATTTAGGCCTTGACTTTAGATTTGAAAATCCCTGAGAATTTTCTTGGGAAGTAATGAGGATTTTTGGCTATAAATTTACCCCGCCGTGATTGAAATATCATATTATGTCATGTTTTCTGACAGTATATTATTTAATGGGCCGTCTTCAGAGGTTTATGCAAAATCGCTACATTAATTTGATTGAGTTTACTTATCATTTATATGTATGTATATACAGGGTATCTGCCAAAATACAATTTTTCAAATCCATGACTTTCCATGACTTTCCCTGACTTTAGGAAATCATTTTAAATGACTTTAAAAATATTTGTTAAAGTATATTGAATAAAAATTCTGATGTACGTACAAATATAATGTATGCTTTTAGAGAAATTACAAGAATTTATGATTCCCCCTCCCCAAAAAAAACCCCGGATTTTATACTCCCCGCTCCTCAAAAACACTGCTTTTTTAACCCCCCCCTTTCTTTTTTTTTTTACAACCCTTATCAGATTCTCGGAAATGAATGTGGAGGGGGGGGGTCTAGAGGACCAAATATACGGGTGAGAGAGAAGTCTACCGTGGTCTTGCCTCAATAACACACGAGAAAAAAACATATGACTGATCAAATTGTACTGCTGCGATAGAAATATTCGACCCTTCCGGTGTAGTGTACTCTGCCCTAATGAGTGTTTTTTTACGCTCGTATCTTCAACGGTTTCGCTTCTCACAACGAAGTATTCACACGATCACCGGCTGGGCCAAGGACGTTCCGATATCATCCCCTTCCCTCCCACTCCTTTGTTATATCACAGGCCCATGCGTACTTTTTTTCTTCCCAACCATCGGCAAATCACTCGTAATGTGATACGTAAATTAAAAGCAAATCGGAGTTAGTGCACATCGGAGCACTAACACTTCCTAGTCAGCCCGTAGCAATTGTCTCGCCGCGCAGTTAAGGCGCCGTAATATGTCACATGTCTCACTGTGCAAATAGATGAATGGGAGTCCTGCGCTGTGGACGAAAGGGAAAAGTATGCAGCCGCTTCCGTTCTGAGAGAAAATTCACTTGCAGAGCCATTTTTTGATTTTTTTTAATTGGAAGCTTTGCGGATCCATGACTTTACATGACTTTTACTCATTTTACTTAGAAAATCATGACTTTCCATGACAAAATTAATCCATTGTCTAAATCCATGATTTTCCATGACTTTCCCTGATTTTCCAGGTGCTCGGAAACCCTGTATATATACATACAATATATAATATATATATATATATATATATATATATATATACATACATACATATATATATGCATGCATGTATGTGTGTATATTATATATATATATGTGTGTGTGTGTGTGTGTGTGTGTGTGTGTGTAACCAGTCAAAATTATTCTTTACCGATCGCATGGAATATAGCCCGTATTTGTTTAGTTGCCAGGGCTCACTAGGCATCATAACTTTACTGCAGACATGTCATGGAAGGCAACTCGCTGGAACACTAAGACCAGGCAGACGTTTATGCACTTAATAAATAATAGGCATGCAAGAAAGTCATGTATCCACAGTAAAGTTTCTTATTTGCATTGTTTGAAGTGTCATCAATATCATGGTTACGTTACTTCCTTTACATCGATTGTACAACGGAATGAGAAAAACTAATTTCTTTTTATTTTTCCAGGCCCATTGGCATCTTGTGAATTCATATCTATCCTCGGTTTTCTGAAAAGTGGAACTATCGTTCCCAGAAAAGATTTCCCAGATCACCAGATCTACTTTGCCGAAGCTATAGCTGAATTCGCAGCTCAAGTAGGATTCAACCCTCAGGTAATGTAGTGTTTACAGGAGGGATTCCTAAACTGTTCGTCTATCTGTTTCCGAACCGAAACCGTATCCTCACTTCACGGAGAGAAAGAATTTTCGTTGAATACTCAGCTATATTTTTTATTAATTCTATTTTTATTAATATTTTATTCTGTTTCTTTAAGTAAGTACTAGTTTAGCTTTTATGAAGATAATTTAATTGAGCTCTCCTACTAAAAAGCCAGTAAAAAAAAAGATGCTTGCTCAGGTTTAATGGAGTTTTGGATTTTAGTTAAAACTAAGTATCAAACTTTAAATTTAAAAAACACTATGGGTTCATACTCCCTTTGTAACATCCTAGCTATGCAAAGCTATACTTTCATCTGTAGCTGTAAAGACTAAACGACGTTCGAAAATCAATGTGGAGCAAGTAACAAAAGTAGATATATCAAGCCTTATTCAGCTATTTGAAAACAATGAGTGGGGATAAACAAACTCACCCGTCCCATCGATTTGAGGCTTGATTTTTAGATTTGTTGTAATAAAGCCTAAACATTGTTCGAAGATCAAAATGGAGCAAGAAACGACAGCAGCTGCTCAAGCCTTCTGCGATTTGAAAAATAAATAAATGTGTAGGGCTACAAGCTCACGCATCCTATCTATGCGGAAATAAACAAGACTAGCTATATCAAACCTTCCTCTGCTATTTAAAAAAGTTTGGGGTTTAACAAGCTCACCCGTCTTATCTATGCGATGTTGATTTTCAGCTTTTAATGTAAAAAAGACTAAGGCCCTAGAGTAACTAGACGTTGCGGTTCGTTTCGAACCTTCATTGTGACGTCATTTTGACGCCAGCTCTTGGACATTAGGCGAGAAAATGATCAAGCTGGCGTCAAAGTGACGTCCCAACGAACGTTCAACCCGACTCGGAACGTCCAGAGTCAACCCCTTAGACCCTTACTCTGCACGTTGCGATTCGTTTCGAACCTTCGTTGTTACGTCATTTTGACGCCATCTCGTGGACATTATTCAAGCAAATGATCCAGCTGACGTCAAAGTGACATCACAAAGGACGTTCGGCCTGACTTGGAAATGTCCAAAGTAAGCCCAAAATATCATTTGAAAATCAATATGTACCAATGAACGAGAGTAATTATACCAAGCTATCTGCGATTTGAAAAAATGTGTGGGAAGCTTATGCATCCTATCTATATGATGTCAACCTTATTCAGCTATTTGTATCTTTGCTACTGTCTGCGATTTTAAAATATATATATATACACACACACATACATATATATATATATATATATATATATATATATATATACACACACACATATATATATATATATATATATATATATATATATATATATGAGGATGAATGTTCTCGTTCATCACAATGACTTTCAAACATGTTATTGAAGAATTTAGATTTAATTTGTGTGCTTTCTTAACATTTAAAACTATTTTAGTTTTCCACTAATGTGTTTTCATTTCTGTGCTTGAGTAACGCTATAGTAAAAACATTGCTATTAGAGCGTAATGAAAAGATAACAAAACTCCGTGAACTGTAAAAGTTTGGGAACCCCAACTTTAAAGTTGAATCTGAATGTTTTATTTCATAGGATAAGTCTTTTCTGTGCAATAAAACATAATTTTTTTCCTTCCTTAACCACGTAGGTACTCGCTCAATATTTTGGACCTTACGTTAACAGACCATTCTACATTTGCGTGTCTCATTTACTCCAGCCGAAAAGTCGAGGTACTGTGACTTTACAATCCAACAACCCTTACGACCCTCCGATAATTGATCCTAACTATCTTGAAGATCCCAGGGATATAGAACCCATAGTTGAAGGTAAGACAGTTCTTTCCTTTTACATCTACTTTTATTTTATAGTTCACAGAACATTTTACGGCCATTTCATATGAGAAAAATTTTAGTTTTAAAAAGTTTGTGGTATAATTTTAGAAATCGCAAGTGTTGCAAGATACTTTTTTCCTTTTCTTTACAAACTCTTAACCAAAGAAGAAATTATATTAGAGCAAACAAAATAGACTTCAGAGGTCTTATTGTACCGATGTACTTTCCCACTATGGTCAGCACGTGCATACACAGCTGTGGACTAAATTTCCAAGAAGAATTTAGGGGCAGCTGTTGACTTCGAGTTTTAGTGGGGACCTCTGCGGAGGAGTTATAACTCAAGGAGTGGCACAAGAGTAACGGTCAAGCCCAGGCATGGATGTAGCAGTGATATAGGGGGGCAGGGGTTAAGCAATAATGTCAACTTTCACCAAAGGGACCATTTTAATGAGCCCACCTGCACACCCGAAGGGGGTCAGATGTGGGAAAATTTCACCAACAAGTGATTGGGGCACAGAAGAAAAGGGGCGTTGAACCGAGGTGTAAAGTTATGGAAGAAAAGTGGGAAAAGGACTCGAGGTCGTGATTCAAGAGTTGCTGTAGATCGAGATCCCGCGAGGAAGCCAAAGAGTCCGGGTCAGCAATCGATTCCCGAACCCGCATGCGTATGATCGGCACTTCAGCAGAGACGTCCAGCAAAATAACGGCCGCACGCCCGCACCAACGTCCAGCCTGTTCCCTGTAATTACTGGAGGTAAACAATAATAGTCATAATTATTACCTGGGTCTCATAATCTTTTAATAAGGAATACTATTTCAAGAGTATTGGTGAATAGCAAAACCAAATAATTGCAGATCATGTTAAATCCTAATCAAGTGATGTATTAATTTGTAAATATAATACATAATAAATGTTTTAGTGTAAATATTAGGTATTTTCCTTTAATTCCATAGCATATATTTTACTGTGTTTCCCCTTTGAGAACAAACACTGGTGTTTATGTTGTAACTACATTACAACACTTATATAAGATAACGTTCATTTAAATAATCTTAGTATTTCTAATTATCAATCTTGCTATGCATAAATTCATTCATTACTACATATATTACTACTTAAAACGTTAATTCGTTAAGTACTTAATACCAGTACAGTACTAAAACTTTAATTCTACATGCATACGTCCTAATAATTCAATCCCTTGACAATGACGAATTGGGGTCGTCATTAATTTCATATGCCACTGTAGATTTTCTAAGTCTTCAAGGGCTATTTTCAAGGTTCAAGGACACTGTGCAGTACATATTACTGGGTAACTTCAGTCATGCATCGATTTTGATTTGTTTACAATGCTAAAAATGTCCCATCCTTCTAACTTTACAACAGTACTAATAACAAAGTCACGTAATATCATTAAATCAGAAAAATCATTGAAAATAGTAATCTGTATAGCAGTGATCACACACGGTGAATGTCATACTAGACAATATTTGAGTCTGATAAACTCAAAATTTAGGGTTTGGTTTGGAGTATTACGGTCTACTATTTTGCAACACGAGGGCTAATGAGACCGGAACCTACAACTTAAAGCCGAATTCGAACGGCTACGAACATCCATGCCGCAGTGGGATTCGAACCTACGAACTCCTGTTCCGAAGGCCAGCACCCTAACCATTCGGCCATCGTTCGGCCAAAATTAAGGGAAAATAGCAGAAATGGCTATGTTTAATTCAGTTAAACGTTATATACCAACTAAATTTCAAAATGAAATGTTCACTTTCTCAACCTGCACGTAACTGTTCAGTTATGCCAAATTAAATAGTATTTTTCGAATGCTTCAAATTCCATTCAAAAGAAGGTGTTCACACATTTTTTTAGCAATTTTACCAAGAATAATAAATATGTAAAGAAATATAAGAATCTTATTTTCAAATATGTTAAGTTTCATAAGTCTTTAATGAAGTATCATATCACATCTTTTTTCTCCACCCTTAAATTTTCTATAGCTGCAAACTTATGACAAGAGATGGCCAAATGGGCAGAGCGCTGCTCTTCAGTACCAGAGTTAGTCGGTTCGAATTTTAAAACTGGCAAGGATATTTGTAGCCGTTTGGAATTTGCCTTAAGCAATAGGTTCTGGTCTCGTTAGTCCTAATCTGGCAGGGGAAAAAAAACTCGTTTGCCAACAACTATTCTTCTATCCGCTCTCTGTCTCTCTATTGAACAAACTTTTTTGGCGCTATGTAGTTTCCTTTCAAATAGCAACCCTGGCGGCGTGTTCATCTCCAGATCAATAGAGCTCTATTCCAAGGGTGATCAACCTGCTGCTCGCGACCCACATTTGAAACTTTTTGAAGGATTAATTGTAGCTTTCGGTAAATGTACACGAGTTCCCTTTCCCTTTTTGTGTTATTATATTTTTAAAAATTATTATCGTTCCGTATGTGTTTCAAAATGTTTTTTAAATTACTGACAACAAATATAAAAGAATAAGTGCAACGTTGTAACAAATTTCATTTCCGTCCAAGTTAAGAATGATTTGACTCATAGAACACTGGGTGGACGAACATAAACGGTAGCGTAATCGTCCGTATTCCACCGACTCCAGACCAATTTCGAATTTGTAAACGTGAATTAAAAAAGGCTGCTTGTCGAATTATTTCGATATTCGAAACAGCGTACTTATGTGAATCATTTGAATCCGCTTTAAAATTCTTGAAATCCAAACACCGATCAGTATTAACTAACTAGCATCTCAAAGAATTACTGAGAAGTGATGTCACCAATTATTCACCAAATTTTAAAGAATTATCACGAGAAGTAAAATAAATGTGTTTAATTTTTAATATTTAAATTAAATACACATATTTTGTATTTTTATGTGTTCAATAAATATAATTTATGTAAAAAGAAATTTAATACCTTTTAAATACGTATTTAATTGCGGCTCGCGAAAAATTTCAAATTTTGAAAAATGGCTCGGGCTATCAAGGAGCTTGGCCACCCCTGCTCTATACATTGATACCATTGTAGAGTTACTACCATATTTGCTAACTCCCGCGCATCCCCATTCTTGAAATTCTTGTGTCGGGTGCCGAAAAAAATATTTGGGAAATGCTGGAAAAAGGCAATGAGGGAGATGTTCTCGGAAACTACTTACAAATTTTATTGCCATGGCTGTATATGAATATTCATTGGCTGTGTTCTGTTACTATGAATCTTGAGTAATCATTGTATACTTCGCTTCAACTATCAGTTGCTGGGTGAGAGGGTGGCAACTACACATTAAATAGCTTTGGCTGGGAAGTCAAAATTTTAGAAAATTAGATTTTCTGACTTTTCTAATGTGTTTAACAAATTTTAAAACTGATACGAGAATAGTTTATCCCTCTTAAAGTCCAAGTTTATTCTGATTATTATAGTGAAGTTTTCAAACATTTAACAGAAAATTTGTGTCGAAAATTATCTGCATTTTGGCCTGATGTTGACTAATTTCTCCCTCATGACAAAGAACCAATTCGCGCCTTCCTTAAAACCACATAGTTTTAGAGTTAGTCTCACTAAAGTCGTTTAACGGCTAGCCACAAATAAACTCTATTTAAAAGGAGAATTGCGTCCCACCATTGATTGGCGCCATGGGTTAATCGGGGTTAGCCGTTAAACGACTTTGGTGAGACTGGTACTTAAGCTTATAAAACATAGGGTGCTACCATATTACAATCGATATATGTCATTGGTGACTTCTACGTCATAATGACGTCAGAAATCCCAGTGATGGGAGTCTGGCACCATAAACTTCCCTCTACGACATAATTATGACGTAGAAGTCACCAGTGACATATGCCGACTGTAATATGGTAGCACCCATAGTTGTTTCCCACCCACCTTATTCATTGGATCCACTTCTCTGGGATTTTGAGCCATTCACAAAGTTGAAAATGAAAGGTCGAAGTTTTTCAACAGTATCCGATATTTACAGAAAATAGCGGGAGATTCTTGACAGCTATCGAAATAATGATTTTAGGAGTGAGGAGCTCAAAAAGCGATGATGAGATGGATGTAAAAGCTAGCAAAGTGAATATTTTCAAGGGTATGGCAGACAGCGTTAGCTAAGTTCAAGCAAAGTTTTCTAATTTGTCCTGGAACTTTAGGATAACACTTAGGGTATCACACTAATGATTTTCTTTTTCTTAAACTGGATTGACGAACATGTATTTTTTGTTTCTAGGTCTGAAAACTTGTATGCGCATCGGCACGAATCCTCTGATGAGAGTGGTGGGATCGTCCCCATTCCAGACGTTAGTCCCAGGCTGTGAGAAATACGCGGGAGACGAACACAAGTACTTCACCTGTATCGTGAGGACACTGCCAATCACTTTCAACCACCAAGTTGGAACGGCGAAAATGGGAGATCCAGAAGACCCAAGGACAGTGGTGGATCCGCAACTGAGGTAAGGATCTTTTCAACCGCACTCCCAATTATGAGACGATTTTACAGTTTCGTGCTCACTCATTAAGTACAATGTAACACAGTGGTTCCAACGGCAACAAAACAGCCAACCACCTGTGGCCGTTGAAAAGATCTATTTTATACCTAGCCTTTTTGAACAAAACGAATTAGAAGATGCTGAAGATCAGCTGCCGCAACCCTGGGCAACAGTCACAAGAATACACAGAATAATTTAATTAATACCAAAAATAATTTAATATATTTTTAACTTATAGTTCTAAATGTTTTTGTCTTTAGTGAGACATAGTTATTTAAGATTACTCCTGACAAATATGGCATTAAATATCGAAAAGTTTCTGCAACCCGCAGACAAATATTAGTTCTCTCAATAATATATTGGCATTTAATACAATACAAGAAATACCAAAAAAACTTATTTTTACTTTTTAATTTATTGACATTTATAAAAATATATAGTTTCCAATAAAATAATCTGCATTTAATGCAGCACATTTATCTAAACTGTGTTTCATATATCAAACCGTCACATCTAGAACCCTTCAACTGGCATGCTTTTTTATCCTACTTCGTTTTTGTTCGTCTTTTTTCCCTTCTAAGTCTATAATTTTTTATCTTTGAAGTCCTCTCTTCCTTCGCAGGAACAATTCAATGCCTAAGGAAATTAAATAGGGTGTTAAAGCCCATTAGAAATCACATTCCCCAAAAATAACAGAGAAGGACAAACAATTACTTTGTTTGAACAGAGGTGCACCCAAGAGCGAAGACAGATGGATTTTCCCAAGGGACAAGAAACTTAGTCAGCGAATTCAACTGTTCGCCTCGTCATTTGCCGGTGACAGCTTGGAAACGTGTTGAATAGACAAAAAATTTGTATCTATTGGACAGAAAGCTTTGGGAAATGTATTGAAAGAATTTTAAGTCGAGGACATTCCTTTGATTAAGACATTTTGAGGCTGGGGAAAAGATTTTAAGGAATTAGAATGGGAGAAAGGAGGTTTTTAAGAAAATATTAAAGTGAAATAATTTTGATATATTACATATATATAGAATTAAAACAAGCTACCCTACTTTTAATTTTGGTTTAGTAATGTACTTTCAAAAACATACATAACTTCAAGTACTAATAAACAGTAAAAGCTGCTATCTCTTCAACTAAAAGAACTTTTTTTAATCCCACTCGCAGATAGGGTCAAGGATCTCCTAACATTCAATGGAATGTAAGTCATTAGTTTAGTCACATATTCGCCATTTTCGTCTATTTTTGCCTAGCAAACTATACTTAAAAATTTGTAAGGTGCCTAACATAGGCTTCCAAAAAATTCAAGGTATTTGATTATTTTCGGAGCTAAAAGTTTTTAAATAAGATTGTACAAGAAATGTTCTTACAGTTATTGCAATATTAGGTTATAAACCATTGATAAATGTGAAAATTAAAATAAATACATATATTTTTTGTTAAAATTTGACAAAAAGTTAAAAAAAAATCGGAATAATGAAAATTTTGTTGCTGCATATTACACTTGTAGGTAGAATCCCTTAAATGTAAAGTTTTTCTCTTTTTTTTTACCTCGTCTTATTTTTACAATGGGTTTATATTCAACTGAGATAAAACAATTGATTTCGGACGAAATTAATTTTATTATTTCGTCCCAAAAGCGGACGAAATAATAATTAAAATAGTGTTAATTTAATTATTCATAACAATAAGGTTAATCTAAAAATTTAAAGATTTGACAAAATAGACGTCATGGAACATTGATTTTGATTGAAGGTGTCTCAATTTTGTACAACATAACTTAGATACATTCGCCAAGAATTCCTGTTTAAATATTTACTTGCTGCTGTTTTATAGGACAGAGGGAATATAAGATATATAGCAAATGTATCTCATCTATTTTGTTTTAATATTTCAGGGTATTGCACGTAAAAGGACTTCGAGTTGTCGACGCTTCTGTGATGCCAATCATACCGTCAGGAAACACCAACGTACCAACAATAATGGTTGCTGAGAAAGCGTCCGACATTATAAAGTCTACGATCCAGTGCGGAGATCCACACCCAAATCCCATCAGTGAAAACAAGGAATACCATTACCCACAGCATTCAGTTTGGAAGCACGAATTACACGATCAAAACGGGTGGGACCGCTAATTACGTAGAAAAATTTCACTGTAGAGTAAAATAAATTCTAAAACTTTTTTGATCAGTCTTTTTATTAAACGTGATCACAATACTTTTCAGCAAGAAACACGTTTAATGTGACCATTGTAATATCCTCCAAGTACTTGAACATAAAGTAAAGAAAAAAAAGTCGATATATTAGACTCGGAAACCTGATTTCAGCTTAGTTAAAATATTATTTTCTCGACTTAAACAATAATGGCTAATCAAACTTCCAGTATCTGATCAAAATGCACAATTAAGGTGCCAGAAATAAGTCCTGACGCTCATTATTAGGAAAAAACGCACTCGAAGGTTAAAATCCAAAAAATTTCGCTCTGTTCGGCAGGGAAATCTTCTTACATTAGTCACCAGCCATTTGACCAACACCTGCAATTGTTATAATAGATATTGGCTATGTCTCAGCGTAGTGACGCCACTACTAGGGAATTATAAATCATTCAATCCCTATATAATAATAGCCTACGTTATCTGTCCGTCCTCAAATTTATGAAGTGGTTGGACCAAGAATGGATAGAGACATCCATATTGGATTCTTGATGAGTTAGGCTTAGCAAAATTCAAAGCGAGTAAAGTATCTTCTTCTAAACTATCTATCCGATTCTAAAATAAGTTGGTATAAATATGCTTCATATAACAGCAAAAAATACTGTCGTATTTAAAACGTTCGAAATCCACCCTACCCCCCTTTTCGAGCGTTTAATGCCATTATTTCAAGCCCTATTTTCCCAGTTAAGAGTAGGCGATTAAATTTATCAATTTATCACATAATAAATAGGTAAAAATAGCCTTTTTTTTCTAGTATTATGTATAATTTCCGGGCGCTTGGCGACTATGCTAAAGTGTAGTAAAATTTTTAAGAGACTTTACGTTATGTAAAAGATATATAGCTTCAAAACGTTTCGGTAGTGTAAAGTTTCACAATTCCAACAGTGTTACTTAAAGTACGGAGGTGTTTCTTTGTATGTCTGTATAATCTCCGGGCGCTTGTCGGCTTGGCTAAAATGTAGTAAAATTTTTAAGAGACTTTACGTTATGTAAGAGATTGTAGCTTCAAAACGTTTCGGTAGTATAAAATTCCACAACTTCTTCAATACACGTCCGTATTTTAGTACGGACGTGTTTCTTTGTATGTCTATATAATCTCCGGGCGCATGTCAGCTTGGCTAAAATATAGTAAATTTTTTAAGAGACTTTACGTTATGTAAGAGATTATACCTTCAAATGCTTTGGTAGTATAAAATTTCACTACTTCAACAGTGTTACTTAAAATACGGAGTGTTTCTTCGTATGCCTATTAATCTCCGGGCGCTTGTCGGGTGCATTGCTTGGCGGGCTCGCAATCTGCCCACCACACCGTTAGGAACATGTACATTGGCCAGGAACCAGGCCATATGGGCCCAGTTCTGTGCTTGATTGTATGTTTATACAAATTAACAATGTTCGAAATTCAAGAAAATCAAAACCAGACATTTCTAGAATCGATTCATATATTTATTTACAAGCTGAAACTTTTTGTGTACAAGAAACTAATGACAGCTTTATAAAAGATGATACATAAGAAATTGCTAACAGATGTACATGGTTACAAAAGGATTTTAAAAGACAAGCACTGGAAACCAAAATTGCAACTTAGAACATGGACAAAAACTTCAGTTAAACAACGGTTTCAAAAGCATTAAAAGTGGAGAAAAACACAAAATCTATACGCATGTGAACGGAAATGGCAAATGAATGGCAGGCTAGTTAAAATCAATAATAATAAGGGAGTAAAGAGTAACATTACGCATATTGTGGTTCAAAACACATAACTATTACTTAGTAACCGAAAATTAACAACAAATAAACTCTGAAATGTGATCCTGAATAAAACTCTTAACAGCTGAGGTGCTTTGGTTTTGCTTCCCTGGACAAATGCTAAAATCGATGAATGCAACTTTACATATTTTATAACAGGCAATATTCTCCGTAAAATTGTATTTGGTTTGGCAAGATGAAATGCTTGCAAGGAAATCAAGCATTTCAACCGGAAAACTTGTATGTCTTTTTTGGGGGGAAAGGGGGAATGAAAAAAAAGAAATGATGTGACACCTTTTGATTCAATTTGATGCTACAGGCAGTTTATATATAGAACAAACAGATCTGGCGTAAACTAGATTAAATATTCTACAGATTTAAAAAGAGTAAAAACCGAATCCATTATTTATTTCTGTACACCAGCAATATTTATAGAAAATAGAAACTAAGAACAAGAAAAATAACCTGATCGTTTGGTTTGGTTTTGGTTTGGAGAGCTACAGTCTACTATTTTGCAACGCGAGGGCTAAGGAGACCGTTGGTTTGGTTTGGAACGTTACGGTCTACTGTTTTGCAACAAGAAAACTAATGAGATCGGGACCTACTGCTTAAAGCCGATTCTGAACGGTTATGAACATCCATGCCCGAAATGGGATTAGAATCCACGAAATCCGATACTGAAGAGCAGCGTCTTACCCATTCGACCATCGTACGGCGGTATGGTTTTAGTTCATCATGGTCCATTTTTTACTACACAGGGGCTAATTACAACCGGGAACTCTGCCTAAAATCCGATTCCGAACGGCAACACAGTAGCAAAATTCGGAAAAGCAGATTTAGAACGTATACAAACATCACATTAATACACAAAATCCAGCTAAACGGCATCACTCTACCTATTCCTAACATTTGAAACTAGTATTAATAATAATTTCAATTATCAGATATAACTTTTTTTAAAATTTTGAAAAAAAAATGCATTTTATCAATATTTGAAACATTTTATGAACATTTCTAACAGTTCTATACTTTAGAAATTCATTATTTACCTTATATACAAAGTAAAATTAATATGCTTCGGAGTGCATAAGTGCATAATCGTAATTCTGTATTTAAAAGTAAAAGAGATATATTTAGTTCAGAAAAAATGAATATTTTCCCAATTATTTATTTTTTCAGCTAATGCTTACCATGCACAATTTTTGGTTAATCTTCAAACAATATTTAATAATTCAAATATAATGGTTTACATTTTAAATACATTTTCACGAAAATCGGTTAAAAACAATAAAAAAATATGTTTAAAAGTCCACTGTTGCCTTAAACCTTACTTCATTTCAAAAGTAGGACCAACCATAACATATGCAACTTATAATGATGGAAAATGTCCCCCCATTACTGGTCAGAACAGAATTATTACAATAAAAGTTAGCGTTAAGAATACACTGTCGCCTTTTAAAACCAATTATACGTCAACAGCGAAAGCAAACCGTAACGTGTGTCGCGAGCTCGGCTGTTTTTGTTTTCCCGCCGGTGGCAACGCAAAAAGAGAGGAAAAGAAAATAAAGTTGTTGTTGTTGCTGATGTCGCAGTGTAGTCTGTGGTCGAATGTTTCATTTTTGAATACTAATTTGCTCTCCCAAAAGACTATTTTTTAGAGAATAGAACAACGTGAATGACTTAAAATGATGAAAAATTGAAAGTTTCAAAATGAATGATTACCAATGATTACCAATCAAAATGAATACCATGAATGATTTAAAAAAATTATGAAAACAATTGAACTATTACTGATCAGAACAGAATGATTGTCAGATTCATTACCACAAAACTGGTCTATAACAAAGAAAAAAAAAGGAATTTTATTTAAAAATAATTCTATCACTAAAGATTTTTATCGATTGTTATTAACCGTTTGAGTGCGGCGAAGAGCTGTCGAGCCTCGCTTGTTATGTGCCAAAAATGCGGAAAAGCGATCTTCTTGTTTTGTTCTGAAAATACGGAGACGCTGCTGTTGGTTAGTATAATTTTCACTTCTATTGAGAGCAGTTGAATTCATATTAATGGCAGTTTGTATTCATTTTACTCATTTGTGATTTTTAATAATATAATAATTCAAATGAAATACAGTGGTGAGTAGTAATGCAATAGAGCCGTGGATTGTGTTACGGTAGACAAAATGAGGGTGTTTTATTTATTATTTATTTGTAGTAAAAAAAACTTTTCGTTGTTGTATAGAAATTAGAAACTGTTTTCACTTTCTCAACTAGTGTTATACTGATCATTATTGATGCTATAGAGGAGGAATGGTTAGCAAGCAAAAATGCCACAGGAAGACTACCAATAAGTACAAAGTTTGCTTTAGAAAAATTGCCTGGGCAAAACTTGCGACAGTGTGATATATACAGTTAAAAAAAAAATAGTAATGGAATTAGACGATCCAACTTAATTTGCGCGATATGGAATTTGTGAAACAAAACATTCTTATAATAAGTGAGAATAAAGAATATTTTTGTTGGTAAAAATTACTTGTTACATAATAATTAGTGTTAATTAGAACCATTTCTATTGTTCTCAAAAAAAATTATTACGCATTTCATTCCGCACTATTAGCATATATATAAGAAAACTCTTCAGCACTCAAACGGTTAATAAATTACCAAACATAATAAGGGTTGATTTTTAAGGTAGATTATATATAATTTAAAAAAAAGCCCGTTGGTGTCGGGGTAACGCTTTGCTCTCCTAAAGCCCAGATCCGAGTTTCAACCCTCGGGACGGACACTCTGCCTTTCATTTCAGTAAGTGGATAAATTTTGGACCGAGCATGCTTGGGAGCTAAAACTTTAGGCGGAACTGTGGGGGGTTCCGCCTGAGGATGACGGCCTAACCGTGATATACAATTCACACTTTAGGGTCCTTGGATTTGAAAACGGAAATTCGCACCGTAAATTGTTTACTGCACAACATGATACCGTTTTGTCGTTGCATTATTTACTACCGGCCGATTGAGACATAGTCGTGTCGGTAAGAGTCGCCCTGAGCCATTGCCACTTAGATAGGCTGTCGCGCCGAGGAGTTTATATAATTAAAAAAGTAGATTACATGTATACAAGGATATCATCAGAAAAATGCATTATGAGGGCACTGCACCTGACAGAAATATAAGGTCATGTGGTAAGGATCGTTGCAAATATTAAAAACAATAGTATAAACAGAGCTCCTACAAATTTCAAAGCTCCATTCCCTCTCTATCTACTTCTATTGTACTTTATTTTACACATTTACATACAAAGAAAATGTGTACAATTTTGTCCCTATTTGAACCACAAAATATGCAAAAGATTTACCCTACTCAAATATTAAAAATAATGCAATGATAAATTCCAAATATGTCAGCATGTTGCAACACAATTATTTCATATGCAAACACTAAAACATTCAATATGGAAATAACTTTGAGATCACAGTTTAAGTGCTAGTTGTGACTAATATACAATCTAATGAAGTATGCAAAAATAGGAGGAAATATTTATATTAATATAAAGAAGTTCTTCAAACAATCTCACAATGTACATTCAGCATGAAATGAAAGCATATAGCACTCATTCACACAATAAACTAAAATTCTAGAGTTAAAACAAGACAATTTGCATGTGTGCAGGCAATAAAACAATACTTAACCCACTCCAAATACAGGAGATACTTTTTACTTGGACTGATATTATAGACTTTCACATTAAACCAGTCAACTGTAAAATCTAAACAAATGAACACGTTCGCTGCCATCTACAAGAGTACTCATAGTTGTAAAACTGAGGTAATTCTACAAGGAGATAATTCGTTATTATTGTCTCCTTCCTTAAATCACAGTATATGTATTTCCATAGCAAGAAATTAGGAGTTTAGATGTTTTGCATACAAGAAGGGTCTAGTACTATATTTGGCATACTAAAATGGATCATTTTACTGAAAATATTTAGAGAGAAAAACTGTTTATTTTGTTTCTCCGACTTTTTGCATCTGGGAATAATCGTTGTCATAAACCCGGGTTAACTTTTAACCCTTTGGCTGTCTCTATATAAGAGAATAATTATTTGATGTACATTAGATATAAAGCTCTAAATTTCATACGTCTAGCTGAAAATATAACTAAATTTAACACTACACCAAATTATTTTTCACTTAAAATATAGTTCATTGTATATGACATGTGATATACAAACGTATAAAACATTAGATATGTATATCACATGTACAGGACAGGCAATGGGTTAAATACTTCTTCACATACGTTATTTTTAATTAGAGAGTGATTTATTATCTTATAAATTTATTTTTAACGGAATTACTTAGTATTTCAGAAATGACAACTAAAAAAAATCCAAACATTTGTTTATTTAAAATGTGTTCGATGAAAAATGAACGTAGTAATATATATTTTTCGATACCAAATTGCATAGTCTCTTTACCTCTTTAGACCATATTATTAGCAATTGAAAATAAATCGTTTAAAAAATTAGAATTATCAGATTTTTTTTTATAAAATACTGACAAATAAGAAAGAAAAAAAAATGCAGTTTAAGGATGAATTTTGTTACCTTTTTTTCTTGCTAGGATATCCTTTTTTTAATAAATATTTGATGTATAGATTTTTTTTTTAACTTTTTTTATCCATAGTCAATTATATAAAGCACTTATATCAACTTAACATTGGACTAAGCTTCCAGTGTACTGGGAATCCGTATTGATGGGAAGACTATGCAATAATATGCAATCCACGAACCGATATAATCAGTATTCCATATAATTTGAAGAACACAACAATCAAGAATTTTTATCATTTATTGAAATTTTAATAAGTAAACTTCGGTGAGTTTATTTATAGCGAAACATAATTGTTGTATCTTCATTCAAACAATAGAACTACAACAAATAATTTAAAAACTTAAAAATTATAAGAGGATTTTGTCGCATGTGGATGGATGTATCTTATCAGCACTGGCAGCGAACGTGTTACAAGCTTTGGAGACGTGCAAATGATTCAAAGTAAAACATACGTAAAAGAAGTTATTTAAATCTGAAAGAGAAAAATGGCACATACTGATTAATATCTGAAAATATGAAATGAAAGGTTTTCGGTACCCTAAAAAAGTTCAATAACACTATTGCACAAGTCTATATACAACATTTGCTGACGTTTTCATCGTAACTGGAGTTTTGATCAACTTGAAACAAGAAAATTTCATTGATGACAGCATATAAAATGTATAATACCAACATTCTTCATAGTCTTGCTGCTAAGAAATTGAAAGTAGCAGTTTTTTTTTTTACATTTTTTTTCCTTAAATGATCGTTTTATGATTTCGTACCAAATAATTAAGTCAAAAATTGCACATTTATTCATATTACAATGCAGTACCATAAATATATTATTAAATATACTTTCACAGACCAACTCTCTTTCACTATTTCATATTACATATAAATTAATCTCTTATAGCTTTATACAAAAAGATTTTTTAAATCTAATCACGAATCAATAACTTCAATTTGATCTGAAATGTAAGCAATCACTAAATAAGTGATATTTTACAGTGGAATGAATACAAAACAAGAATATTTAGATTAATATAAAACTCCTTAAGATCTTAGCCTGAAAAAAAAAAAGTTTACAATTCCAGTTTCTGCAACAATTTTTCAAATAACGATTTCAACAGTATATAAAAATGATTGCTTAAAACAATTTTTTATATAATTCTAACACAATTTTTGCGTTTATTTCTTCAATTTTTCAAAAATAAAAAAATATTATTACTGAATTTAGCGATAACATACATTTAAATATTTTTTAAAAACTGATATTTAACTACAATTTTATAAGTATGATATATGTAATTAATGCATTTAAAACTTAGCACGTATAAAGTTTCTTATCTATATTATGTGCTTAGGCTACAATTATATATATATATACAAATGAATATCTAGTGAAAATAAAAAGTTTAAAATAACCTATCTTTAAACAAAGTTAAATTTTATTGTTAATAGCACAATCAACACAAGGATATGTACAATTTGTATTTAGATATAATTAATCAATGAAATATTTTTGTAATTATTTTAAATTTTATAGTTATTTAATATAACGTAACTTAAATTCCGCTTTTGATTTTAAGAATTTGAAAAGGAACAGGATTTCTAGGTAGCCACATCTATGGAGCTTTAGACAGAGATAATAAGAGATAAGTATGTTCGTTACCGCAATTTTGGGTAGCTAAGCCGCCCATAGGACGAACACGTGATAATTGATTGAAAGTAAATGAAATTTCATCGGATAAACTGTCCTTAGTATATAAGCCGCATACTTAATAAGGCGATTTCACGCAGTAGGGCAAATCTCAATTTATGACAATTCTGGCTTTAGTTTCAAACGGAAAGGCAGTTTATTGTTTGTCTATTGGCTATTGTAAACCTGAAAATGAATGGGAAGGGCATTATAGTAGTTAACCGTATCATTGGTCTTCCAGCAAAGATTGTAAAGCTCATTTGCCAAATCATAATTATTAATAAAAAAGCACACACTTTAAATTGAAATTTTGGCGGTATGTGCAATGGGTGTTAAAGACTCGCCACAAATGAAAAATGGCATCCATACAGAATACTGTGCAGTCATAAAGCCAAAAAAGAACGCACGAAATTTTGGAATTAAAAATGTTGGGTCTATTCTGACAACTCTATGGCGCTTATGTTAGTCAAAACGTGTGCATGAAGTTTTACAGCAATGTGGAGCGCTAGTGAACCAGCAAATGAGAATGTTAATAATTAGTCATATGATGACGAGTAAGAAGCAAAATTAAGTTGAGTAAAGATTTATGTAAAAATAATTGAGCTAATCAGGAAGTAATTTTGTGTGCAAAGTCGCCAAGGTTACCACAATCAGAAGGGAAACAAAGAAGTTTCGCCAAAGGTTGCAATTTTAGGGATAATTTATTTTAAAATACAATTGTGGCACAAGTAAGTTAGTTTTCGGTTAAAATATTACAAATATATATATATATATATATATGTGTGTGTGTGTGTGTGTGTTTGTGTGTATTTTATAAATGTATATATACATAAAGAGTTAAACCAAACCAAGAGAATGAATAGCAAAATACTCTAATCGTTACACTGTTGTCTAACTCGGCTCCGGCGCATTTGTATAGTATAGGAATAGCACTCGATACTGAACGGTTTGGTTTGAAACGCTACGGTCTACTGTTTTGCATACGAGGGCTAATGAGACCAGGACCTACTGCTTAAAGCCAATTCCGAACAGCTACGAACATCTATGCCCGCAGCAGGAATCCAACCAGCGAACTATGGCTCCGAAGAGCAAAGCCCTACCTTTCGCCCATCGTTCGGCTTGATACTGTATGGAACGCGATATTTGGTTGATACTGTTTAGCACATTATGGAGAAAACAATCCAAATAAATCGTGTTTTAGAAGCATGTGAGAAACACGCAGTTATATATATATATATATATATATATATATATATATATATATATATATATATATATATATATATATATATATATATATATATATATATATATATATAGGGATTGGTCGTAGGGGAAACAACATTTCTTCAAATAGGTTGCAGACTTTGTTAAATTCCACCTTTTAAACAGACATAAGCTGCGGATTATCTACCCGAAATTGCAGTACATCTATTATTCCAGAATTACATCTTTTTTATTTAGTTATATGAAAGGCCGTTTTCAGACAAAAATTAATGTATAAACCAATTACTAAACCTAAATAAACTATGTAATAAAAGTATGTATAGTTAAAATATTGATTGTTTTTTCATTATGGTCAAAATGTGGAGGTAGTATAAATGTTGCTTTCTCGCTAATTACATGACTTCCGACACTGAAACATCTAACCAAAAATACATCAACAAAAAGATAAAATAATGATATTCATTAATAGAATGAACAAGCATACGCATTATTTGCATTAGATAGGTTGTTTTTTTTTTTTAAAAAAAAAAGAAGGCTTACATTTTCAGTGAGTTAAAATCAAACAGTAAAGCATTCGTTAAAAATAAAAAATAATTTAATAGGAAATAAATTTCTATGATTATGTTATTACAAAGCTCAGAACTGCAAAAACCATAAATGAGAATGATAAGGAAGACAATGGCATGAGGGATTTTAAACGAAAGTCTACAGTCATCAGTAACTCGAGGCTATCATTTCTTTCCCTTTTCGTTTAGACTTATTGGATATAACTACAGTCACCGAACACTTTTCTTTCAAACTAAAGTCATGATAAAAGATGCAAATGTAAAGTAAAAACCACATAATAATATGCATGCTTTTTATGACAACTATGTGAATGAATAAAGGAAAACATAAGATATGTGCAAGTATACATGTAACATTTTTTGGATGTAAAAAGACAACTGCATGGAAGACTGAAAACCATCAAGTGGCTGGTGTGGCAATCTCTCTTAAACACTGATATTTGGACAAAAGACAATAAAGAAAGTAAGATTTAATCAAAATATATCTGAAGAACAATTGCCTAACATTACATTTTACATAATAATACAGTGATTTATACATTACTAAACTCATTGAGATACACAAGATTATTACTGTAAGGTATTTTAATCAAATATGTTACATCTTTATACCTGCACATACAAAATGATTTAAGATAAAATAGCTTAGAGTTACAAAGATTTTTTTTCACATAATAAATGTGGAGCAAGTTGAAAGATAAGATATACAATCAACTTGCTAAAAACTTGAATGGACTTTTAAATCATCTACAATATATTATTTCAGGCAGACATCTGGTAGCAATAAAAGCTTAATTGTGTAAAACTGTGGCAAACAAATATTAAACATTATATATATAATATTTTTAAACTGAAACTTTGTGTGAGATTAATTTTAACAAATTCATAGACAGTATTATAAAGACTAGGTTTTCATTCTCTATGTAGGATCACCTTTAACCCAAGCTGAATAAATATAAACTTCTTAAAGAGTCTGTAACACAGGTGGGGTACCATTTTACCACTGGAGACCACATTTAAATTAAGCAGTAATAAAAGAAGCCACATACATTAATATACCTAAAACTCTGACATGTCAAATTATTGTACTTTGTATGGTTTTATCAATAAATTGCATTATATAAAAATAATACAAAAACATTAAGTTATTTATTATTTAACATAAAATATTGCAATATAAAATATTTTTGTATTCACATAATGGTAAGAAATTTGTTATAATATTAATCTTTAATTTTTTAATAAACTATGTACTGAATACTTTTTTAAATAAAAATAATAAAGAATACTTTTAAATAAATTTATAGCATTTCAAAGAAATATAATAGAAAAGTAATAATATTATTAAAAAAAATTACAGAAAGAATACAATTCTATTAAAATTCAAATTTTCATAATCTTTATAAATAAATATTAATACAAGAGCTACCTTTTATGAAGGCCACACAAGACAATAAAGTAAAGAAAATTGTGGCCGCACAACATATGCCCTCAAGGTGGCACATTCCCTATCTATTGTTTATGTTATGGGAAATATAAATTATTCCAAACAGATTTAAAAGTAAATAGTTTTTTTTTAAAGTAAATCTGATTTTTATCATCTATTTAACTAAAAAAACAAGAGATTTTAGGATAGTAGTAATTTTTAAAACTATGTGCCTTTTATGGATGAATTAGAAATATACTTAAAAATATACCATTGCCAGTTCAGAGAATTCAAGCTATTAAAACTGAAAACTTATTCAAAAAACAATTTTAAACTAAATGTTCAGCAAATTCTTAACCCTCTTTGATATTTACACAAAATCAATAGCTCAGTTCCTCTTAATTCAGACCTTCCACATAAAAATTTTTGAAACCTTCATATTTTAATATATAATTCATCTGTCTTAATAAAATGTGGTAAAAGTGAGGGGTGCAATGACTAAAACTATGTAAAACTATTAATAACAGCATAAAAATGAGAGTTAAAAGAAATAGTAATTTAGTATCAATATTATGTTTGATAAGTATTCATACATGTGATTATTTGGCATTCATTCCCAACGTTTCCAAATATAAAGCTGAAATGCTAATAAAGATATCAGTGCAGTACTAACAGACGTCTCCCATAAAAGCTAGCAAATTTCCTAAATTATTCATTTTAAATAAATAAAAAAATAATAGAGTAAAATGTGAAACAAAATGAATTAAATAAAAATTGACATTTTCAATCTATTTTAAAATTTTCTTTTATGATTCAAAACTCAACATATCTATCAGATTGAGTAGATAAAATAATTTTTAAAATACCAAATTTGCTTTACATATAAAAAAAAAGATCAAATAAAAGGAGAGTCAACTATAAATGCTATAACATGAAAGATAAAGATAAGTAATCTCTTCTAAAAATAAGTTTCCCCTATTAGAATTTTTCTTTGGCAATTCGATTTTATAAATACGGGTTTTCAACAAGAAAGAGCATACAAATAAATGCTGATTCAAAGTAACAATCTTGGAAGATATATAATTCAAAAACTTTAAAATAAAATAATCAAATAAAGTAAATCAATTCAAATCTTAAAGAATTAAATTTTTTTTGGAGGAATTAATAAAAAAAGAAAAACAAGTTCATTAAACTATTTAAATGCAAAATGAGCTTAGGAAATTAAAATGACTAAACAGTAATTAAAAAATTATTATAAAATAATAATGACATATAATGAGCTAAAAGTATAAGCCTTATTGATTGAAATATAACTAAACTCCTGAAGTGAACTAACATTTTTATAAAAACATTTACCTACAAAGCTAAAAGATTAACAGTTTTGAACACATTCCTTTTTAATCCAAACTAAATCTTCAAATTATTAATTTTGCAACCAAACTTGAAATTGTTTTACTTAAAATATACAATTCCTGATTTTTTTTTTTTTTTTTTTTAATTTCTACAAATTTATATGCATTATATGCATGTAAGTATAGCCAAAATTTCAAATTAAATTAAAATTTTAGATTCTTATAATAAATAGTATACTCTCAACAAAAGAAAATATAATTTACTACAAACTGTCTGTAAATTAATAATTATCTATAAAATTCTTGCTGAATCTACTGTTTACAAAACATAATATAAAAATTTCTATAATATTGTAATGCAAATGATACATTTACTACATATACAATTTTATAAAATATTTTGATTAAATTGATATATTTTCTTTTTAGTGAAATCTTATATATTAGTTAATCTAATTATGTTAAGTAACTATTTTGATAGTTTATTAAATTATAAAATTTCCAATAAAAATCTCTTAAATATTCATATTAACACTGAATTACCAAATATCATAAATTATGCTCCCCCCTCCCCCCCTCCACATGATATATATATATATATATATATATATATATATATATATATATATATATATATATATATATATACCAATGACAGCACAACTAAATTTCTAATAGAAAAAGAAAATTCCAAGTTAAAAACATTACTAGAAATTACCAAGAAACAATATTTATAAATCAACATATTGAAAAATGGTGTTTTCTTAAAATTAAAATATTTTTAAATTAATTTTCACACCATAATCTAAAACTTCATCAAATCTAGATTCAGCTATCTAACAAAGTTCTAACCCAAAAACTTGTGTCCAAAAAAAAAAAAAAAAGAGCTTTCAAAAGAAGTAAAAAAGTTTTAAGATTAATTCATGGAAATATAGATTTGTTTTCAGCTTTGCCTAAAAAACTATCATACTACTAATTTCCATTTATAACTCTTGGTGCACATGTATGCATACATACCAAAATAAAAACAAAATGCACACTTATACACAGGGCCGGGGCTAGTAAATGTGTAGAATGTGCATGCATGCAAGAAGCCAAATTTCTAAAGTAACCTATAAAATATATTAAAATTCAAAATAATAAAGGTAAAATTTAACAAATCCTGTCATTTAAAATTCAGTGGTATAAAAAGTCTTTGGAAAACCAGAATATCTGGTCAACCTAACCATAATGATAAACGTATAGTTTTAAATAACTTTTTTCAAACAAATGCACATATATATATTTTTTAAGCACTAAATAAAAAAAATTGTCCCTAGCCCTATGCTGCCTGCAGACATAAAGCTAACGATCCCCTACATAAGCAATAATGTATAATTTTGATACCAAATTATACTTTTTCTTTATCACTATAGATAAGATTATCATCAGTTTAAATATATATATATATATATATATATATAATATATATATATATATATATATATATATGTGTGTGTGTGTGTGTGTAAAAATTTTGAATTATCAAAAAAGAAGAATGCAGCTTATGGGTGCATATTATTTTGATAGGATATGCATTTTAAGACAAATATATGATGTATATTTTTAAAAAATTCTTTATGCCAAATCAATTATATAGTCAATTGTATAAACATAATAGTAGGCTTCTATGCACTAGACTAAGTTAAGAATCTACTAACAATCTTACTGATAAGGGGCTTCCAAATGCTATCTTGCATGCAGGTGGCTAATAGCCAAGATCCGGCCCTGCCTATAATCTCTAATAGTTTTTACTTGCAAAAAAATTGGAACAGCATTGTGCTACACAAACACACGAGTAAAATCAGTTAATATACCACAGTGTAAAACTTTGGATAAAAGAATTAACAGAGAAATATGCAACAGTAACAAGAAAATAAATCATTAATAGCTTACCGACTAAAAGTATTAAAAATTTCTTCTGAAAGGTGTTGAAACGTAATTTACAAAATAATAATAATAATAATAATACAAATTACATAAAATGCAGCAGAGTTTCAAAGATCTATAAAAAAAAATAATAATGTTGTAAAAATAAAATCAGTACCAATTCTTACCCCCCCCCCAAAAAAAAAGAAAAAAATATGTTTGTTTTTTTAGTATCTTTCAAAAAAGATGTACTTTACAGCTCAGCAGAATTTCCTCCATTCTCCCATATTTTTTTTAGATAAATCAAAAAACACAATCAATTTATAAATCTGTAGATTTAAGAGATATTTGAAGAATTACTGAAAAATCAGAAGCAATAGAATATGAAAAAACACAAATCTGTTTTTAAAAAAAGAGAGGGAGAGCATTTTCCAAACTTCCACTTTCAACTTCAAATGCTATGGCTTCTTAAATTTAAACTAAATTCACATGTTTTAAAAATAATTTTATGCAGTAACAATGTACTGGAAATTCACATTTGAATTTCCTTATTGTAAAATAATGATGCAATCAATGGCAATGGGTTGTTTCTGTGAAATATTTAAAATTCAGTGGGTACTAAACTTTGGCCTATCACACTCTTTCATAGATAATTGAAACTCCATTGCTCTGTAAAATGAACAAATTCCTTGTTTTCCTCATATAAGACATTAGAAAGTATCGTTTAGTTCAGGTACTACAGGAAGGTTTATACAACCACAAACTTAACGATTATAACATTATAATTTAGCTTGAATGGCCACTGATAGGAGTTTTTGAACACAGGACATATTATTGAATACTTAAAAAAGGAAAATGCTCATGAAATAAGAAAATAAATACAACATGGGTAAATAAATTTAATGTAAAAAGTAACAGCATAGATAAAACCCATACATACAGTCCCTTACAAAAGAAAGAAAAAAAAGCAGCACACCTCTAAAAATAATCTAATCACCTCAAAAAATTTTATACTAATTCCTTTCCTTTGTTCTCATTTAAATTATTAAAATTTGTGACATAGTGAAAAAGAACTTCAATTATTGTAAGTGATTGTAATGTGCACACTCAGCATGGTAATATTTTGTTTTTTCTTTGTTCCCTAACTTAGAATTTTTAATTAAACTTCATAGAACTTGCATAAATATTTATGAATAAAATGAAACACATTATACTAAAATTTGAAATAAAAACATAAAATATTCATTGATACATAAGGTACAAAAGAAATAATTTGTGCATGTGCAAGTCAAAGATATATATATATATATATATATATATATATATATATATATATATATATATATATATATATATATATATATATATATATATATATATATATTAACCTTCTTGGTCAATATTTCTGAAGATTTCGTGAAATTTTGTTGAAAAATCTGCAAGTAGTGAGAAAAAGAAAAGATGAATTTTCAAAATAACTGTTTTCAAATTTACCATGCTAAATGCTCATGACAGCCAGAGTTCTTATTCATTAGACCTGAAGTTTTAATCATTTTTCTAGTACACAAAATTTTATGGTCATCATTTTCCTTTTCAAACAAAAGAAATAGCATACAAAATTTCAAGGTCATCAATTTCCTTTTTGAGCAAAAGAAATAGTATAAAAAATTTTTCAGACAATCAGATTTTTTCCTTACGGTTGCTTCAATTTTTTGTTGTAAAGAAGTTTATGTATATGAACTTTAAAAGTCATTATCAATTTTGTTGTCTCCTTAACTTACAAAAAAAAAAAAGCATGAAAGTACAGTCTTTCCTTTGACTCTATGACTGACAAAAAAAAAAGTCATAAATAAAAATAAAACTTTCAGTTGTTACACACATATTAATAAGAGCATAATTTCAATTAAAACATGGCATTTTAGGTATTTGATAAAAATAAATAATTTAATAAAATCAAAACTTTTATAAAATTTTAAATTGCTTTAACTAAAAACAAAGGTACTACAAATAGAAACAGAGATACTATACATTCATAAACTATAAACCTTCTTCAATCTTTATGACGTAAATTCTACTTTCGTGAAATTTTTATAGCTTTATATATTAAATACCATACAGAAATAAATAAAATATCTTGTTGGTTTAAGAATATTTTTAAAATATGTGTAATATAAATCTCAAATGAAAAAAAATTTTTACAATACCATATGATGAGATTACTTTATGTAATTAACAAATCAGTAAATGTGAGTACAGTCGCAAACTAAAACATTTATAAATAGACAATTTCCAATGTGTTTAATAAAAATAAATAAAAGTGGTTGTATAAACATAGATGTTTAGTAAAATGTTTACATTATTTTTATTTGCAGGTCAAAATAATTATATTATACATAAATATATATTATGAAAAGAAAAAATTATAGAAATTCTTTATATTGCCAACTACAAGAAATCTTTTTGTTCATTAACTTTGTTAAATATTTATATATTAACTAGATATAACTAACAATGTAATTTATAGGAAAAATTCAAGGTTACACTGAATATTAAATGTTGAAAAATTTGTGCATAACAACATTCCAAAATTACACAACATTATAGTTTTCTCACATGAATTTTCCTTCAAAACTTTTGTATCTCAAATTGATAACATCATTTAAATGGTATTAAGACATCTATAAATTTTTTTTACCTTTTTTGTTTTTTATCACACACATTTTTTACAAAGCTGAAAGCTAAGATACTATAAACAAGTGGTAAAATGAAATGTAACTAAAGGCCAAATCAATACCAGTAGAAAAAATTAAAGTAATTCATATATTCATTTTATTTATATATATACAGACACTTGGTCACCGTATTAAGCATGTGACACACAGACGTGAGGGTCCAATGCAGTCATCGTGGCAAAATGCTCCACATTTAAGACACATGACCATGGCTTTAAGATTACATGCACAGTTATTACCATTACCTGAAGAACTATTTCCACCTCCACTGTCACCACCAGAACTTGTTACAGCTCCTTCAATTCCAGATGAAGCCCCGTTAATAACAGGACTTGATTGTAATAAGGATCTTGGAGGTGTATCACCTGCAGGTGTCCCAACTGTATTAGCAAGTCCATTTGCAGATGGAAACATTACATCACCAGAGGCAATGGGTAGCTGTGTTGTTGCTGGTACAACTGAAACGGCTTGACTGGGCAGACTTCCACCAGTTCCCCCAGTACATCCCTCAGGAAGGGATATAGGGTTAGATATAGGTATACAATTTTGGAAGTCAGTACTGGCTTTATTTGTTGGATGTACATTTGTCTCAAGATTAGGGTTTGATAATGGATGATAGAACATTGGTGACATAGATTGCATAGAAGTACTAGACGGAGTTGAAACTGATCGAACAGAAGCTGAACTCCTAGATGCAGGAGAATCACATCCTTGAGCCATTTGAGAAACTTGCAAGTCAGAGTTAGTAACTTCTGAACAAAGTTCAACAGATAACTGATTTTCACAAGAGTCTTTGGAGGAAATACAGAGGTCTTTCTGATTCTGAGAGTCTATGCTGGTAGGTAAACTGTATGCAGATGTTGAAGATACTGAAACACTGACAGAACTTGAACAAGGAGATGTTTGAAAGTCATCACCTCTGTCACAGTCAGATTTTGCATCATCACTCTCTGGAGAATCAAAATAAACAATGGGGGTGACTTTTGCACTCCTGTAATAAGACTGACAACTTGCAGGTCGTTTTAGAGAATTTACTTCATTTGATGAACTTCTCTGTTCAGGAGGAAAATTTGATGGTGCACTTAAGGGGCGTGAAGGGGGGTCAAACTGTTTGTCATTTTCAACATCTTTTGCACAAGAATCATCCTCTTGTGTAGAAGATACTTCACACTTTTCATTATCATTAATTGTAGATATTCTATTTTTGTTTTCTATGCTTTCACTCTGAGGTTCTGACTTTTCAGCATCAGCATTATTATCTTCAATTTCTTCAACAACTAATGGCTGGGAACTAACACATGAATTGCTAGAATCTTCAACCATGGATAATCTACTGTTACCATCATCAGTATTCAATTCTTTCTCAGGTATACTCTCAGTAGTAACAGTTGGAATATCTGTAGCTATGCTCTCTTCTTCACTAGAGGGTAAACTTAAGATGATAGTGTTGTCTTCGTCAACTACCTGAGAATTCTAAAGGTGAAAAATCTGAGTTAAGTATTTTGAAAATTACGGTTATGAACATTTTAGACACTGAGCATTTTATTTATTAGATGTTTGACACAGTCTTTGCAAGTAAGGCTTGAAAAATAAGTTATGCCTTCTTACATAATACTATGTCCTTGTTTTATATTTTAATATTTTTTTTTACCAGCATTCTTTATTTCATAGATCCCTAAGGGGGTAATCCAATGAATATCCGAACCATAGATCAATTTCCAGATCCTGATAGCCTGTGTAAAAATGTGACAAAAGTTACTATGTTTTAAAAAATTTTTTAAAAAAACATAGCAAACACATGCCTAAGAGTCAGAATAAAAGATACCATTGGATTGTAAAATGCAAAATTTTTCTATGAAAAAATAACAAAGCTCAGTGTTAACATAATATAACATATATAAGCATCTCAATATATTTATAAATGCAAAGCAAAAAAGGGCAACGAAACTACATACACACCTTTTCATAACAATTAGAGACTAAAATAAATGCTACATTATCCAGCGCTTTTTTCAGAAAATGCAATAATTGTTATCCCCTCCCCCCTCATATCAAAAAACACTAACCAGTAATATGTTATTCCTCAAGACGGAAACAAGATCCTATTAGTGGATTACTGACAGTAAGTACTTCAGAAATTTTTTCAACAGATACATGCCATTGTTGCACGACTTTTTGGGGAGAAACAATCACTTTGCCTTGATAAAAGGTATCAATATCTCCCTATAAGAATAGACATTATTACATCGTTTAAAGTGTCAAAAGTCAAAATTACTGTATGAAATAAGCATATTATCTCTCATCAGATATATTATAAGTAATGACTTTCTTAATAATTTTGAAAACATACACTACACTGATTCTAGCCTGAATAAAGACAATTATTTCTTTCCATGTGTGAAATTTCGAAAAAAATCTAAAAATATGTTCACTATAACCAAAATATTTTTTCTATTTAATATTTTTAAAACTATAATGTGCTTTAATACATCCCTACATTTGGCATTAAACAATCTTTAAAACAAATTTCTGCCAGTTATACTGTTGTACCTTTATGTTAAAATTTCATTCAGCAAGTAATGCACTATATATAAAGAAAACATAATTGTTATCATTCAAATTGTATTACAAGCTTTATCAAATTTCAGCAGAGAATGGGGTAGATTCTTAATTAAAAGTTATAAGATTTGAGTTAGCAATTTAAAAAAACTTACAATAGTAAAGCAAATACTTATACATAATACTTGAAAAATCATCAGTTACTTTAGGAATATGATTTTCTATTATGGGCAAAAAAGATTTCTAGAAAATTGGAGGAAAACCACATTACTTATTTATTTTATAGAAAATGGGTGAAAATTATCTAAAAAGTGTTTATAGATATCCTGTTTTCAATACAAATAATTTATTTCTCTTTTATGTAAATAAAACACTTGAAATTTATAGTTTTTCTCAAACATTTAGTTCTAAATAATCACAGAAAATAATTATAAAGACTAAAGATTGTGCCAATAATATTTTTTTTCTCCTATGCCAGACATCAGTTATAAACAATTTGAATTTCTAAAATCTTCTAGCTTTAACTATATCTATTAGCACTACAGCTAACAGATATAGTTAAAAGATTTTAAAAGTATATATTTTTAGGCAATCTTTATAGCTTTCATTTAAATATTCAAGTTGATATACAAAATAAATGAGACAGAGGTTTCCCCATGACATATATTGGATATTTAACACTTTTTATTAATATATTTTTGTAAAAAATACTTAGCTGAAATACTACTCAAACCTATTTGTCTGGTAAATAAAATAATTGGAAGAGATATTATATAAAATTAAATTGTTTTAAATATGGAAAATAATTTTTCAACAGCAGAAAATTAGAAAAAAATTTCCCAAGCAATATAGATTATTCAATTTTAATTATGTATATGATTTAACCGAAAATTTTGTTTGTTTTCCATTTTAATTTTTATTTAAATACTTTTGAAATAAAGACATCAATTAAATAAACATGGCTTTCTGACAAAATGATAGTAACTCAACTTAGTTTGTGGCATAAAAGTCAATTACGAGAGCATCTTTAATATACCAAGGAAGGCAATCTATTGAAAATTTGTCTCTGCCGATATTAACAATAAATATAACAAATTAATTGTGTAAGCATTCAAAGCTGACATTTTATACAGATAAAGAAAGGTCTTCTACCAGTGAAACTTGAAAAAAAAAAAAAAAAAAAAAATGTATAAAGCAAAATGCAGTTTAGGAATAAACTCAATGAAATAACTAATAAATATTTAAATATGTTATGATATTATTAACTACAAGTACAACATTTTAACAATACAATCCACTAGGAACTTATCAGTCTTTAATGGCTATCAGTAAATAAACATTTAAATAAATTTTTGTTTAGTAATAACCACAGAAGATTGACTAAATAATAGCATGTCATGTAAATACAGCAGGGCATGAAATTTCAGTTATAAAGGTACTAGCTAAACTAAAATTTTTGCTAGCTGCTATTTTACATTCATGAAAAATAAGAATTTTTTTTAATGTTCATAGATATACTATAAAGAACATTTTGGTAACCAAAACTGTAAAAGTATGCAGAAATTGAAAAATCGAAACGCATTTATTAGAAAATAAATAAGTAATAATTCTAAAGGTAGTCAAAAGTTTTCAAAGGTTCCAGAAATTGTCACATACTACTAAAAAGTCAAGAAAGGAAAATAATCATCTTAAGACAAAGGGTAGTTTTATTAATTGAGCTGCTCCCTGATCTTGCATAAACTCAATAATATATGTTTATTTTTATATATTATACTTCAGCCCTTCAGGTCTGCCTTTAGCACTTCATGCTTGTATAGCACTTCCTTTCTGTACTGAAATACGCTGAATACTTGCAACTGTAGGGTCAATCTCTGTTAGATTGGGACCAATAACAGCATTTTTTATTACAAACTAAAGATAAATGCCAATGTTTGATTTTAAGACACTTCTTTGTGCTACTGGATTGAGTCATGATAACCTGAACATAAACAGTTTAGGCTGTAAGACAACTTTTTAAAAGACAAAACTTAACCACTAGCCTTAAATATTTGGTTATCAATGGCAAATCGGCAAATGAAAGTTTTATGCTTTGTAATACAGGCATCAGCAAGCTTTTTTTTACTACAGGGCAAAATCAACCAAAATGTAAATATTAAAAAAGGTGTTTTGAATTTGTGGTACTTTTATTTTTCAGTCAGAAAAACAACACAAACTTAACATCTAACTAATAATTTCAGTGGTTAAGTTACTAATGTTCTTACTTAAAATAAACTTTATATCACATTTTATATATTTTACTTTTATATATTTTACTTTTTATTTTAATCAAGTGGAACACTTGAAATTAACAAATGGGTAACTCAATAACTTGGAGGTTATGGACTATCAATGCCTGATCTGCCAGGTGAATAAAATGAATGGAAAAGATATATCATATGAAAATCGATTTAAACGTAAAGAGTTAATATCCAGCAGCAGAAATTTAATAACATTTTTCACAGGTTTATGGATTATTTAATTTTGATTTAGATTTCTTACATGAATGATTTAACTAGAAATTTTATGCTTATATTCCCTTTCAATTTTTTTATTAAACAACTATGACATAGAGAAGTCATTTAAAAACAAAAAAAAACATGGCTTGACCACAAAATGATAACTCATTTGTTTGTATCCTAAAAATAAAATGAATATTTTTTAATGAATATTTTTATCAGTTTTAAATTAAGGTTAAAAAATCGTTTTACAAAATTAGATTAGTAGAGTATGCGTGTAAATTTTGAGTATAGAATCCAAAATTAAATTTATTCTTTTGAACTGCACTGTAAAATAAATTTAAAAATTAGTATCCCCTGATATTATTATCTACAAATAGAACAGTTTAACAGTACAAGCAAGCCATCACAGCTGGCATTTTATGCAGATGGAGAAATCTAATAAAATACTGCCAAAATTTTATAGAGCAAAATGCAATTCAAAAACAAACTCAATGAAATAACTTATATAAGGTGTAAAAATATGATCTGCTATTAATAACTAAAAGTTTAACAGTACAAGCTATTAGAAGCTTATTAGTCTTCAAAGTTTATCAATTAAAGATGCTCTGTTTAAATGAGATTTTCACCTATGACTACATAAAAGTGACAAAATAATAGCATATCATGTAATACAAGCTTCAGCAACCTTTTTTGACTGTAGGTTAAAACCAACCATAATGCAAGCATTAAGAAAGATTTTCAGGCCAGTGGCATTTCCATTTTAAAATAGTGATCAAACAACATGATCTTAACAAAATATAAGGCAGAAAGTAAACATAAGAATAAAACATAAGAAAACATTCAAATTTAAAATTAGAAATCTAATTATTATAAAAGCAAATATAACTGAATAAATTATACTTATAAAAGTTCTCTTTGATATAAATCACTCTGTTAATGTTGAACATGTGATATCTTTTTAGTCAAATGAGACTTATAATTAGTCGTCATAAGACAAGGGGTAGTTTTGTTAACTGAGTTACTCCCTGATCTTACATAAACTCAATGTATGTTTATTAATATATATATATATTATACTTTATGTTTGGAACTCAAGTAGGTCAATTGAAATTATCAAATGGGTTTCTTGGTGCTCTGCAGATCATAAATAATCGCTGTTTTGTGTACTATAGGATTCTCCCATTTTGGTTGAAACAAATAAGAAACTCACTTTATAATCGCCTGAAATTCTACATAAAAATTTGACCAAATAAGAGATAAGTTTTCAGAACCCTGTATTAACTAAACTCATCCTTCCACATAAAAAAAAAATCTAAAAAAAAAATATCAAATGTGACTACACAATATACTCTGTTTAAGTATACATAAAAAGTGGAAAGGAAACATGACATTAAAAACAATTTTAAAATCTACCGTAAAGTTAATAAGGAGATTTTGGAAAAGAGAAATCCAGAAAGGAGAAAATGATAAGCTAAATATGAAACAAGTAAATCTAATTTACAAATTTTATAATCTGTTGACTATTGATTTGATGATTTATACCTATGAAGACTACAACATATAATGGAACTTAAATTTATTGTTCACAAATTGATAATTTATTGCTATTGGTTGTGAATTTATCCCCATATGGCCAAAGTTATCTTTTCTAGCATTCATCGTCTCAGATTTTTTATTCCCTCATTGTTAAATAATTTTAATTTTGGTCCTATTATTTATTTCTCAAGAAATACTGTTTTGTAAAATTCAGGAAAAGTAGTAAAGTTTTTTTTCTTCAATTTGAATGTTTCAATATCGAGTGGACAGCATAAAGATTTCTGACTTATCGAGGAAATTCTTAAACCGCAAGAGGGTTAGTAATCAAACTAGTGGGATTACTACAGCAGTAGAGCATCTATGAACAGAAGCAAGATGAGAATGGGGATGAAGAAAATGAAATCAAGCCTGAATCAGTGCTGAGTTTTTTCAAAGCACATGAAGCTTTGTCAAAATTAAAATCATATATATATATACTTTCATAGTGACACTGTATTCAAAGAGGAGGTGATAGAACACTCTTTTTTGCTTTCAAAACATCAATTTGTAGAAAGCAGATATCAATTACAAAATATTTTTTAAATGTTAAACATCATTCTAATCATAAGTTATAATTTATAAAATATAACTTATGATTCTTCTAATTAGTGTCTTCTAATCCTTCTAATTAGATCTAAATACTTCTAATTAGTGGTGTAAATAAATAATTTATTCATAGTCACACATTTTATCGAATATCTACATCCCTTTTCCATATCCATGACTTTTCATTTCTGTTACCTTGAAAGATGATTGATCATGGTTTCATTGTATTAATGTATGGGCAATAAAAATTCGATTCTATTATACTTAAAAGTTCCGATTACATTCTAAAATGCAAAAAGGGGGATATTTCTCAATCTTCAAAAGGAATGAAAGGTGAATTTAATTAAATATACTCTTAGAAAATGCATACTTTTTAGATTTTAAAATGCAAAATCTGTTTGGTTTGATCTGAAACAATGCAGTCTACTGGTTTACTATACAGGAGATGATCAGACTGCAATCTACTACTTAAAGCCAATTCTGAAAAGCTACAAATATCCATGCCATGAGTGAGATTTGAACAGAGAAAAATTTACCATTACAGCCATTTTCAACTACCATGTGTCTAATTTTGAAAATGACATTCAAATTTCTGCAAAATTAAGATTAGGGATTTACTCCTTAAAGCCAATTCTGAACAGTTAAATTCATTCATATCTCCAGCAGCAGGTGGATTCATTGACTCTACCAAAGGGCAGAAACCTGCCTGTTCATCCATCCTCCAGCCAAATACTTAACGATAAATTGGTTTACAGATA
Organism: Pardosa pseudoannulata; assembly: GCA_032207245.1. Classification (NCBI taxonomy): domain Eukaryota; kingdom Metazoa; phylum Arthropoda; class Arachnida; order Araneae; family Lycosidae; genus Pardosa; species Pardosa pseudoannulata. The sequence continues at coordinate 114,823,831 of CM063508.1, forward strand.
ATTGTGCATAGACCATTATCAAAATTTGCTTACATTTGCTGTCACAGATAAAAAGAGAGAAAAATGAAGAAATTAGTGTTTAAAGTTTAATTTCAGTAATGTATTAGATAAAAGAAAAAAGACCTTACTAAATATTTCTTGAATTGAAAATTTTAAAAAAATTCTGAGATATATATACTTCTTTAAAGAAATGGAAGGCTAAAAGGCCTGTCCCTTTCACGGTGAATGTCAAATCCATTGCTGGTAACATAATACAGTCAGTACCGGGTATATGGTCACCTGCTTATACGGTCAGTTTTCTAAAGTCCCATCTAACTTAATAGGAAACATGTGTTAAAGTGCACCGCTTATACAATTTTCATTTTCTTGTTACCGGTTATATGGTCAATTTTATATTTTCAACGAGTTTCTTTTTTTTTTTTTTAAGAAGTCAGTGCGAAATCGGAGAGGACCTGAATTCAAGCCTTTATTTCCCTTTCTTGTTTGTGGAGACATCACCTCTCTTAGTTCTCTCTTGTCCCCTGATAAGAGGTGGACATCTGTCTGTTTATTGGTTGAAGTTATCTCTGCTTAAGTTGAAATTGAGACAAAACAAGTAAAGGAAAATTTTGTTACATTTGGATCATACGTCACGAATAAGAACGTTCATTTTTTAATTATAGCTTCGAAAAGAAAGAATTTATCATTTGCTGCCAAAAGTGAGTTGATTGAAAATTTTTAAAAATCTAATCTTTTAAACTTTCTCCAAAGCAAATTCAATTACCCGAATGACATTAAACAACTTTTTAGTTGCCAAACTTTGGTCCTCAAGTGTTGAAATCGGTGATCAAGAAAGAAAATGTCAGCACTTGTTACCTTATGGGAATGTGGATAAGGCTCTTCTGGTATGGATTAAAAATGCACGGTACATACACAATAGGGTTGTATTGTTCCGCATATATGGTCACCCCGCTTAAATGATCTGATTTTTCTGGACCGCTGAGCTGACCATATAACCGATACAGGTTGTAGTAAATTTGACAAATTCCCGAATTGAGATTCAAATAAAACAAAAATTAGCTGGTTTGCATTATTTGTATCTTAGCAAAATTAGTCTTATTTTTGCAAAAATTTTTAATGAAATATTCAAAATCAAACAAACCTTAAATAACCTTACAAATGTTTTAACAAACTAACTAGTAAACAATTAGTATTTAAAGATAAAAGCGTAAAAAAAATTTTAAATGCTAAAAACACTGATTTATGCATCATTTTCTCTTTTATCCTCTGGGACAGCAAATATAAGAAAATTTTGAAAATGGCTTGCATATTAATTTCAATTCTATGAAGTCAAAGAATCGTCAAAATCTATCATAACTTTAAAATTAAATCCTCTGATTCAGAATACAGGTTGATTTAAATCATAGTAAAGCAACCTGAAATTTTAAATTGATCAATAAAACTATATTTTTATGCTTAAAATCTAAGATTATTTTTAATTTTCATACAGTAATCAAACAAGTTTTTGAAATTCTCATGTAGTAATCAAACAAGTTTATATGAAAGTGGAGAATTCTGCCTAGTTTAAATAGAACTGTTTAATCTATCCCACTTTTTTTAACTACCCTCTACTTCACAAAAAAACGCTTAAAATGAACACAAATTTCTATTAAAAGCAACACTTAACAAATATTCTTAAATTATCCTTAAAATAGTAAATCCTATATCGCCTTTAATGTACAACACTCTGACACACACACACACACAATGTACAATTAAGCACAGCTAAATTCATAATTACATGACATGTAAAGAGGATGATACATATGAATTAAATGCATTAATAATTCTTTTAAAACATGTAAAATGATACTACATAACATGCTTTGCATATATTTCAACTTGATCAAACTTGAGCTTTATAAAAGAAAACAATAGAAAAAAATGACCACCAACACCAAACATTGAAAATATAAAAAGACAGTGAAAAATATTAATGAGCAGAAATCTCAAAGCCATACAAAGCAAACTTACATTATAGGTTGGCTGCATGCTTGATGAATCAGAATCTAAACATTCAGACGGAATGGAATTAACATCATTTTGCAAAAGAGTGCTGGAGGAATTATTAGCCTCATCTGCACTATTGTTAGACATTAATTCATCAGATGATTGTAAAGCAACTTTGTCCCCAGAAGAAACAGAATTTTCAACACTATCTTCTTCAGTTAAATTTTTTGCAGAAGGGGAGCATTCTGGAGTGATTGTAATAACTGTTGAGTTGTTGGTTTCTAAATCAATGGCAAAATCCTCCACTGAAGGATCTTTAAGGCCAACTGGCAAAGATTCAGTAGGGGATTCTACTTGCATAGCATTATGTAACAACTCAGGGGATTCTACAGTCATTTCAGTATGCATCATTTCAGCAGGGGAGTTCTCAGGTATCTCACTGGGTAAAGATTCAGAGGGAGAATCTGCAGTCAATTCAGTGGGCAATAAATCTTTGGGGATATGCTCTGCTAATTTAGGTGATAATTCTGTTAGAGAATCAACAGTTGTTTCACTATGTAACAATTCTTGGGATTCACCAGTCATCTCATCAGATGTTTCTGAGGGAGATGCTATTGCAATTTCATTAGCTAATGTACCCGAAGGGGAATGGTCAATAATTTCATTAGATAATGCATCTGTAGGAGATTCAGCAATCCTTTGATCTGGTATCATTTCTGAAGAAGAATCAACATCCATTTCGTTTGGTAGCATTGCTAAGGGGGATTCTAAAACCGTATCATTAGGCAACATTTCGGGAGGGCATTCAACAGTCATTTCATCATGTGTGGTTTCTGAAATGGGTGTGACAGCAATTTTATCAGAAGCCGATTCCTGTTCTACGGTCAATTCAGTGAGAGAAGATTCTGAAACTGATTCACCAGTCCCATTATCAGGCAACAAATCTGATGGGGACTCAACTGTAGTTTCATTATTTAATGACTCTGAAGATTCAACTGTTGTTTCAGTAGGCAGAGACTCTGATTCAAAATCAAGTGACATTTCATTATGTGGGGATTTTGAGGATTCTTCCATTTCCTGAGAATCTACCAAAACATCAACTGAACATACCAGATCATTTAACGTATCTGCAGTTTCAAGCATGCTTATTTCTTTCTCACTCTCAACAACTACAGTGTCAACAGAGGAAATTTCAGTATTGGGAGACAAGTTAGAGATTTCAAAATTATTAATTGAGGAGGAGACAGTGTTAATGACAGCAGCAGGGGGTGAGCAAGTTGTTAGTAGCAGCTGATTCATGGATGATTCATTGTCTTGAATATTTACAAAATTTTCTACCATTGGGCAAGATCTTTCACTGATTTCAAGATTTGCCTCCTCCTGAGAATTAACCTCTGGAGTTCCAGGAGAGGCCACAGATGACGTCACTAATGAAGCATCAGAATCTGGAGATAGTTTTCCACTACTGGCAACTTCATTCTTTTTCACAGTTGATTCTAGTGCTGCTTTACAAATTTGGTAAGAACGCTCCAAGTTAAGACCACTATCATTTCGACCAGAACTCTTCTTTCCAGAGCTTGAACGAACAATGGGAATTGATCTTATTGTAATAGGAGGTACAAAACTTTGACTGGGTGCCTATTGAAATAGAAGTGAACATAAAAGTAGAAAAAGGTTTTATGAATACAAATTATAAATATAAGTAACTGCAAACACTTACATGGTAAATCAGAGAAAAAAATGGTAGATTGTGAACTGTGGTAAAAAGTACTAATTACTAATACAATTATTAATACTAATTACTAATACTAATTTTAATAGAAAGTATACAATTAAACAGTTGTTTTTAACAAGCGGATTATAAATAAAGGCCAACTCTGAATACATTAATATAGGATGCATAATATCCAATACAATTACTGATCATGTTGAAGTAAATTTCGATGCTCTAAAAAATTTCCTAGAACATTTTAAACTTTTGATAAAGCTCATTCAAAAAAAATTTTTCTCCTTTTAAAAAAGTGTAAAACTTAAGGAACTGTAAAAATTACAAAAATTAAACTAATAATTTAATAAGTTAATATATTTTTTTTCAACCAACACTTGATGCGCACTTATTAATGAAAAAGAATTATCAAATATTATTGACCATGCATGTCCTTAGAAAATTTTATAAATTATTGAAAGTTAAATTTCCTTAAAATTCCAAATAGTTGTACTTAAATATACTTATTTAAGAAAAAAATTGCATTTCTTATGAGGAAAAAGCAAAAGTATGTTAAAAAAGAAATAATTAAAAAGTTAATCATTTCCAGATTTCTAGAAAATTTGAATAAAAAACAAAATGTTAAATACTGTTTTTCATTCATTAATTCAACTTAAGGATTTCAAATATTGTGTAAAGAAAAAGAAAATTATAAATGTTAAACAAGAAAGTGTTAGTGATTGGTTTTTTTCTCTATTTTTACTTCTTTCACATGAACCTACTAAACAACATGAGTAGTCTGTTACATATTTTTAGTGAAATTGGATAGTTCAAAATGTTTTGCCTTTCCCTTTGAAATTTGAATCACCAAGTTCAGTTGTATGTATATAATGTCATTAGAATTTTTAGCTACAAATGCAACACGTCAAAAATAAATACTTACTTCCTTGACAGATTCCGTTTTGTCAGTAGAATCAGAGGTTGAAACTGTGGAGGTGACAGGAGATGAAGAGCGTGACAGGGATGGAGAGGGCTGAGTAACAGCTTGCAGAGATTCTCCAGATGATTCTGAAAATGCATATTTAATAGAAACTTTTAATCTAAATAAGTTTCCTTTTCAAACTTTTTCTACATATCCATTCAAATCAATTCCTACTATTCAAATATGCAACTTGGCATTCAGTAGAATATTTCTCAAAAGAATTCCCTATATAATAATAGCCTAAGTTGTCTGTTTGTGAATTTATAAAGCGGTTGTACCTAGAATGGATACAGGCATCCATATTGGATTTTTTATGAGTTAGGGTTAGCAAAATTCAAAGCGAATTCGAAATCCACCTCATTCCCCCCCCCCTTTACGAGCATTTAATGCTATTATTTCAAACCTTATTCTCCCTCTTATTCTATACTTAATTCATTATTGATAGGATGGCGAGGGTGGAGTGCAATATTTAAATTTCTTGACTGTTTTTACTAGACCTTATATATGCTAATCATTTCCTTCACCAAGTGTAAGCTTGCATATGGGGTAGAGTGTCTGCCCATTTAATCGTCGTACTTCTCGGGTTGATGGTTCTGCCCCCGACGTTGCCAAATTTTTCTAAATGTCTAATTAATTTAATAATTTCTGCTTTTTCTTTTGAATTCTTATTCCTAAAGTTGTTTTGTTATTTTTAAAGTTTTATTATTTTTAAAATAAATTTTTACCATTTTTCAAATTTTTATGACTTTTATTGTTTTTATTTTATTAAATTCACGTATTGCCATTATTATATCAAGCCCCATTTTATGATCAGGCGATTAAATTTATCAATTTATCACATAATAAATAGGTAAAAATAACAATTTTTTTTCTAGCATTATAGCGTCATTCCTTTAACCCTCTCATTGAATCATTTCTTATTTTAGATTATTTAAATATCTTCTGCATTATTTCCATACATTTTATCACTAAACTTAGATGTTATGTACATAATTTTTTAAGGTAATATTTTGTTGCAAAATAATTCTCAGACAAAAAACAAACCATTTTTTTTACCTGCCTCATAGTGTACTTTACAATTCTGGAAAATTAAAAAATTCACTGATCCCGTCATATAACGGGCTATATGCTAGTTTCAAATAGTGGGGTTATTAACATGGCATAATTTAAGTATAATTTAAATAAAACAGAATATTTAAAAAATGTTAAGCATCACTTTTATTATTGACAGACTGGCAAATTGAATAAAAACATGAAAAGGCCACAATAACATTTTAGCTCATGTTTCTACTTTTCCAGGTGGTAGAATACTTGTCAACATTTCCGAAAATCTTACAATTTCAATTAAAAGTACAAAATGCCTGTTTAAACTGAAAGTGTACATGTAGACTTATACACAATCTTAATAGATAACACTTAAGGATAAAATACAAGCATAGATAGAGAAATTCTAATTAAAAAGTCTTTTCTTAAGCATGCACAAGTGAATTAAATACACAATTTATAAAAAACAGAAAAGTAGAGAGAAGTAATTGTATAAATTAGGGGTCACCAAACCAGAGCCTGCATGTGGCCTGCCAACAAAATTTTGCTGCCTGCGATAGAATTCATGAAATTTATAATTGAAACAAATATTGCCTTGAATATAGCAAGTATATCATTCAACTGATTTATTATTACTATAAATACCTAAATATATTTATCAAATTTTAATGAGTAATAATGTTAAAAATTATAATAATGTATTTTTAATTTTTATAAACATATATAACTAATCCGGTTTTAGGTAATCAAATATATTTTTACTGTGGCTCGACTAAGTCTTCTGATTAGACAGATGTAATATAAACAAGCTATCAAAGAAAAAACATTTTTTCTAATATATGAAAATGCTATAAAATATTTTAACCCATTTTATTCCATTCTAAGATTTAAAGGACAGCATACAGAAATGAAAATTTTATTTCCAGAGTCCTATTTACAGAACACTGGGATATTAGAATATGAAAAATACATACTATTCAGATTCTGTTATATTCAACCTACTTAGGTTTAATATACTTCAAAAATTATAAATATTCTTAAATTTGAACAAAATAAATTAGGATAAAATAAGTTAATTGCATATTCACATATTCATGTTCCCCCTGTTTGGGGGTAGAAGAGGGAAAGGAAAATTTATTTAATCTAGTCTGAAATGAAATACTGAATTACAAAATTTATTTGAAAAAGTACAAAAATGTACATTCTTTGCTTACAAACATACAATTTTACAAAATGAATAAGTGCATATAAAGTATGCTCAAAGCATACAAATGGGCAAGTATGTAGTAGCAACACCATGGGGTTAAACATGGTAATTTAATATAAAAATATGCAGTTAAATGTATATAGAAAGATCCATTTGATGCTGAACTAAGTCATTATGAAATCATTACCTTTACAACGTCAAGCATATGTTGCTTATATATGTATATGTAATCCATTTTTTATATAACTCCTTGACAAAGGAGAAAGCTCTACAGCTAGCAATAATAAAGATGCAGTCGGGCCTCATATTGAAGAGAACGTCATAAGTCTAATTGAAACTTTATTCCAGAGAGGCAACAACACACATCTTTTCCACTACACGACAGACAAAGAAAAGCCACAGAGTTCACTCTGATCGAACAGAGGTGCAGCAAAGAGCGATGACAGAAAGAATTTTCCCACAGTAAAAAACAACTTAATAAGCGAATTAAATGCAATATCAGCAAAACGCGAAACCATTTGTCACCAACAGCTGGGAAACATGCTGAATAGACAGAAAGTTTACATTTTTAGGATAGACAGCTTTATGAAGAATTTTAAGTGGAAAATACTCTGTTGATTAAACTATTTAGAGGCTGGGAAAAAGATTTAAATGAATTAGAATGGGAGAGAGGAGATTTCCAAGGAAATATTAAAGCTAAATGATTTTGATATATTACACACATATATATATATATATATATATATATATATATATGTATATATAATGTAAACATGCAGCCTAAATCTTGAACTCTTTTTTGAAACCCTTGTATTTTGGAGAAATATACAACTTATAAAATCTAAAATTACCTTGGGATTCAGATGAATGAGAAGAAACTGGGTCTGATCCTTTTAATTTTTTTGAAGGTGGTCCAAAAAGATTTTCTGAGGTATCATCAGGAGTACTTGTATCCATACTGACAGTTTCATCATATAATAAAGGATCTCCTGATGGATGATTTTCATCTGAATGAGATGGTGACTGAAATTTTAACAAGAAAACATATTAAGCTACACACATATCTCAACATCTAATTATTCTGCTTTTGTGCTAAACTTGCATTTTTAAAAATTAAACTTTACATGCTACAATTAATACTAAATAATTATATATATATATATATATATATATATATATATATATATATATATATATATATATATATATTCAGGGTTCATCTTTCCTTTAAAAAAAATGGAGAGATTAAAATTGACAACAGAATTAAGTAAACCTCTTATGAATAAACCTTAAAGTTTAGTGAAAAAAGTTTAAAAAAGACCTTTAATACCAGTTTTATGTACCTAAAATGATTTAATAAAGTTTGCACCCAACCTTTCAGTTTGGGTAATCAAGATTCCCAAATAAAATTTATATTTCTGACAAACAGGATATCAGATTCTATATTAAAGCAGAAATATAAAGAATTTTTTAAAAACTCATTTTAATAAAATGCAAAACACATTTAATTTTTTTCAATAAACTCTAGAAAAAAGTATTATTCATGGAAATTTATTCTTTAACTCTGATTTTTTGCAAAATTACTTTAAAAGAATCCAGATACCCATAAAAATATTGTAGAGAAATACAATGACCAGATGACTTTACATTATATTTATTAGGGGCAAACATTTACAAAGGACAGAGACAAAGTTAAACATATTAAAGTACAAAAAGATATTAAACCATCACGTGTTTGCCATGCTGTCATACATGTCACATCGCTTCTCTCCTTTCTAACACATCCAGATGATGCTGTCTCCATCTTATTATATAATGTGGAAGGTCCATTATAATGGGGGGATGCAAGAACGCAAATCAGATCCCATAATATAAATATTAAAACAATCTCAACAAAGCTGATTATGAATGAAATAACCTTTAGGGCAGCTCCTACATGGAGGGGGGTTCCCAAGAGCAGGGCACTGCAACCAGAGGTTAATTGTACCCAAACTGAAAAAACCATTTATAGATAACACTGCACTGCAAAAAAACTGTTGATTTTTATGTAAAACAACGTCCTGAGTCTGACTATAACTCCTGTTTCTTCCCATTATGCACCATTTTCTGTGGATGCCACCTCCCCTCTGTTCGTCACTTTTCAATAATTTTATGGTTACAAATTTGATTTTGAGGGTGGAGAATTATTATTTTAGCTGTAAAATTTCTTCTGCAGAGCTTGACACATGAAGAACTCCCCTGAAGCAGAATGTGCCAAAAAGTGTGACGCATGTCGCAGAACAACTGGCTCCGCTGCAGAACAGTTGCGGCACACTATATCTATTCCTATATCAGAAGCTATTTGTGAATCATGGGAATCAACAATCGATAAAATTTTTTCCTATAGGAATAATGTAAATGATGATGATGAAGCTAATATTGGGACAACTGATAAAAGAATGTTTATTTTTTGCAACAGACCTCCATCAGGACACTGATCAGTCCGAAAATTATTAAAACCTTCCCTTGCATTAATGTTTGAGCCAAATTATCAGTTCCATTTTTATCATAGTAGTGATATCCCAAAATATATTACATCAAAAGTAATTGACAGGACAGTAAATTCTATGTTAATGTCTTGGTTTTAATAAAAATATTTTTCTAAATTTCAGGTAGCACTGTTTTATTAAATATGTTTAGTTATACATATTGGTAAAGATAAAAATATACCACAATAGGAATAATATTGTGGGAGAGTAAATATATGATGAAATAAATATATCTCCTACAGAACATTTTTGATTATCTGAAAGCCTGTAGCAGAATATTGAAAAGTATTCTGCTGTAAGGAAAAACTCTGGGACATAAATATTTATAACAGGGAGGAAGATTTAAAGAGGATTTTACCTTTTAAATTATACAAAAAAATCATTAAAAAATAAGAGGGTTTTTTTCCACCTTCCCCCTTACCCCCTCCTTATCTTTCTTCAACCCAACATAATAAAAACATACCACAACAATTTTGGCTAAATGCGGGTGAGAGGGGGGGGAGGTCTTAAAGTCCTCACAAGAAAGTTTGGTAGACTTATCATAGCTACATAGGTCAGTACTCTCAATATCTCATGGTTTGTACACGATTTGCATCATGGTTTGCACAGGAATACATTTTCAAAACATTTCACTGCTGAAAAAAGAAGCAAAAAAGGATTTTTTTGTAGCCCTTTTAAAGTCAATTCCCCTCAAACATAGCACAAATTATCAGGATTATTTTCACATTTATGGGACATAATTAAATGGTAAAATAGTACTCGATATTAATCACCCTACACTCAGGTACTGTGATGAAAGATGCACTGAGGAAAAATGATGATTACAGTTGACAAGTATAGTCATAAGAGCAATACAAGGTTACATTTTTCAAAGAATGTAAATTCTTGCACAAAACAGGAACTGCACAAGTTATCAACAGGACCACCATTGTACAGTGAATCTTCTAAACTTTCAAAGTATTTTACACCAATAATACAAGAAAAAATTATTTTTAATTTTTTCTTTTAATTTGAGGGAGGAAATACACTTTAAATCTACCTCCTTAATATATATATATCCATGACTTTAAGCTTTTTGCAATTTCTAGCACCTCAGAAAAAATTTTACAGTAAAAATAAACTTTCAACCCTTGAAAATCAAACTCATAGCCATGAAATTATCATAAAGCAATTCATACAGGTAGGAGGGCATCCACAGAAAATTGTGGGTGATGGGGAAAAATAGGGGTCATATTTAAGTACAGTCATTTTGTATAAGTATCAGCAGGAATAGTGTTAGTTGTGATTTTTATGCAGAACAGCATAATAAGAGATTTGATGTCATATATTTGTACAGTAAAGTACATCCAACATACAAAAAACAGGTTTTATCTTTTTATAATATAAAAATAGATTTTCAATTTATTTTTAACACAGAAAATGTTATGGCTTAAACATAAAAGCTAGATATATTGTGTCACTGACTCTTATTTAGATTTACTGATGACTAATATTTTTGTAGTACATTAGTTTCAAGTATATCTGATTTACCAGGTATATTCTGGTCCATTCATGCTGATAAAGCAGCCAAGCAGCACTTTTCTTCCAGCTTGATTTATAAATATTGAGATTTCAAACTAAAAACTTACTTTTAACTAAATAAATTTAAATTACTAAGGCATAGTGTAGCTTTTTTTAATTAGTAAAAGAATTTTTAGAATTGGTTACTTCCCACATACAAACTTTACTTCAATACAATACTAATATTGTTGTATTTTAAAACATTTACTCAGAGATACAAGTAATCAATAAAAAATGCAATAGAAATCCATTATACATTACAACTTACATCGTGGTCTGATGACTTTCGATGTTTATTCATACTAGAATTCAAGCGACTTTTTCTCACTACAGGTTTTATTTTAATAGTTGGTACATGTTTATTTTGATTATTCAGAGTCTGCTTCATCATAAAAGAAGATGTTTTTCCTTGATCTGAGATTTCAGATAATAAGCTGAAAATATAATAATGATTTTTCAAAATCTACAGCAATATTTTTTTTTAATTTGAAAATATTTATATTAAGTAAAAAAACTTTAATTAAAAAACATTTAGCACTAATTAATCAAATATAGATATGAAAAGTTGGTTTTTATTATTTGATAACATTTATAGAATGGCTAGACTAAGATAATACTAATAAAATAATAATAAACTCCTTTCTCTAATGCTCTAACTTTTTGGAGAATACCCATAATGAGACACAATTTAAATCTAAGGATATAAGTGAAAAGATTTTCAAAGAGGAAATGATAAAATTTTGTTCCAAGGTGAGTGTGGACTCTTTAAAATTTATTTCTATGGGTTTACATTGATTTTCCTAAAAGTTTAATGTGTCATTGAAAATATATAGCTGTGAAAAGTAATTAAAAAGAAAATATTACTTAGTTTTGGATCTAATTGTTCAAAAATAGCTGAATTGAAAATGCTCTATGTACATTTATGTTTACATGTTATATTTGTTATGTCATATTTACATGTTATATTACATTTGTACTTATAACTTACATTTTAGATCTTAGAATAAAACTTAATTCTAATCATAAGCATTCAAGGAAAATATGAAGAGAAAAAAGGAAATAATGAAAATATCCATTTTTCCAATACTAAATGTCTATAAAAGTTGTTTTAAGTACAAAATACATAGATTTTACACTTCAGAGCATATTAATATAATAAACTTTTATAAGATAAATGATTGACAAATTTCAATTATGGTTAGAAATGCACCAGAAATGTTTGAAATATTCATAAAATATGAATTTGGTTTTAAAAAATTTAAATTATAGTAGTAATTTAATTGCATGTGGTGATAATAATTATATTCAATTAAGAAAAATAAGTATTAAAACACCATTTCTGCATCTCATTCTTAATTATTTTTCATAATTCATTCAAATATCAAATTTTCCACTGCATTTTGTTCAACTGTTAGCCCATTGTTACCTTAAATATAAAACCTATTAAAAGGTTTACAAAATTATATTTCTTCTACATTATTTTAATTACTGAAGAAATTTTTATTAATTTTCCCTTACAGTCCATGTGTATAGAGCTTTAAATAACCAGATGAATACACACAGATACATATTGCCCTACACATTATAATATACTTAAAAAGATCAACTGATATGAGAAATGAGAATGAATGTAAAACAATATATTTTGATCTTTTAAAAACTTGTAGTAGAGGATAACACAGATACTGATACAACACATTAAGTTTTAAAAAATTTTAAATATGGTAGTTAACTTTTTAAAATGGGGAGGTGTTCAATAGCATTCTGTGAATAAAAGGAAACATTCTTGGATTTTCACACTGTTTTAAAAGAAAATTCACTGAGTATTTTCACCATTTTACCCATAATTTTACCTTTCTAAGAAATCCTTAATTTTAATATTTTTTAAATTTAGTGAAAGGAGAAAACAAAATGAGGTGACCCCTTTTATTAATCTCTGTTTTGTTTACAAAGAGAGAAAAGAAGGAAAAATAAAATTTAAATGAAAAAAGAATTTTCCAATTAAGAAATGAAAAATAAATTCTAACTTAAGAATGGCCTAAACATTGAAACACTAAATATTTTTTAACAGTGATTTTTAACTAGTGATAATAAAACATTCTCAGATATGTATTGTATCAATTATTTTAGAAAAACCAAGCAATGGTATTTTTTGAAAAATAAACTACTTAAACTGAAATTAGTGAAAATACAAGTTTTGAACTCCATACTGATATACAATTCATTGCTATTTACATAACAATTGTGAAAAAAAAGTCACTATGTTCATGTAAAAGCAAGAGAGTATGTGACTTCAAGCATAATTTCAGATATATCATAAGTGTATGTATGTATGTATGTATGTATATATATATATATATATATATATATATATATATATATATATATATATATATATATATATATATATATGTGTGTGTGTATGTGTGTATATATGTGTGTGTGTGTGTGTATATATATATTAATTATTTAATATGAAATATATAGGACTTCATTATATAATTTGTACAAATACAAATTATGTATAATGATAAAACAATTGCATACGTTCCCATGAAGTAATCAACCCATAGATTTTTACACGGATAATAAACAATACAGCATGATTATTTATAACCACTACTATATAATATGCAATTGTGATTCTCTGTTTATTAACACTACATCACCAATGACCAGAATATAACAATTAACTATTATAACAGCTTTAACCTTTGAAGGGCTGCCCTGTCATAAGTTTTATCAAAAAAAATTTTAAATTAACCATACTAAAAATGATGAATTTCCAAATGATATTTAAAAGATTATTTTTTCTTTTAGCTTTGCTAAAAATGATTTATCTTCACATGATATTTATAACAATATATTGGTAAGTACATAACAGTTTATAATAAAAAATGGTGCTTGTAATAAACACCTTTCAATAATGTGGTAAGTAAAAAACTTTAAGATGTGTATTCATCTACATACATATGTTTGATATGTTGCATATTTTCGACAAGCCATTCTTTCTTAGTATTGAAAAGTAACTAAGTAATATCCACACACACAAATACCAATAGTAGTGTTGAAATTTATCCCTTTTTCTCTGAAAAGAGTCTGATTTGCAATACAGTGGGCACATCATTAAGTTTTATATTACACCCCTTCAAAGAAATAGAGTGGTTTCCTACCTAGAAGGCTATAATGATAATAAGCTCCCAATTTATATTTAAAAAAAAAAAAAAAAAAAAAAAAAAAAGAATTCTCAAACTGGCTTACCAAAGTATGTATGTTATCAAGCAAGCATGGTATACAGCAATGCCTGCAAACACAATGGCATTGGAAACATTGTGTTTGTTTAGAATTTTATTAAATTTTACAGAACTTAATGCATTACAGAGTCAGGAAAATCTTTGTCTCAAATTGAACCAGAGAATAAAATTTATGAAATGTTTGCCAAATGAAAAAAGGAAAGGGAAAAGCAAATATAGCACAAGTAATATTAACGGAAAAGTAAAGTTAACTACTTTGATCTCATGTTGAAAAAATTGTTTTATGTGACAAACAAGAATTTTTAAGAAGGAAGATATACTGTTACCAAATGGTGAAGCCCCAATTAACTTTGATGAAAAAAACTCTAATTTAGAAAAAAAAATCCCTCTTAACTTGAAGTATGCAGGAAAAACTGCAAATAACTATGGGTTTATAAAGATATAACTTGAAAGTTCTCAGCTTTCATCAGATACTTTATAAACACTCATCAATTTACTTAGAGGCATATAACTCCATTACATAAACAGACTTACTTAATATAACTACAAGTGAAAACAATATATTTGTCTATTATATTGATCAAAGTGGTAGTAGAAAATCTTCAGATCTGCTTTATGCATCCTCTGACTTAAGTGCATATACAAAATAGATGTATTGGTTGATTCCACACAAAAAATACTGCAAATGCCTTTGAAACAAACACAGAGAAACTGAAAAGATTTGGAGACTTAACTTTAAGCCATCTTAAATTAAAGACTTATGTCTTTGATGTTTCTGTTAGTACCCACTATGTAAATAAATACTGAAAAATAGCAGAAAATAATCAAGACTGGTTAAAAGTAATAATGAAACATGGATATATTTAAGGAACTGTAATGAGAAACATATTAATGGCCCCAGGAGTGACTATATAATAAAGGTGACTAAAAAGTACCATAAAGTACTATACAATACAGGTGACAAAAAATTTTAAAAACACATTTTTTAGAGAAACTTCTCATAAAAGATTTATGACAGGAACTAGTGGCTACAGTAGGAGGAAAATATTGAAATCCAACAAAAAATTCAACATTAAAAGCTCATTATCAAAACATTTTTATAACTAATATTCAAAGATGAAATACCTTCTTTTTACCCACAGAGCCATTAATCAAAAGAACTTCATCCACAGAAAGAAGCAGCAATCATCTAAATTCCCTATTAATTTTTTTTTTTTTTGGAGAAAATGGATGAAAAAAAACTGGCATCAAGGCACTACATTTTACTCACATTACTGCTAAATTCGCAGAGGTATCACGCAAGGACTTTTGAGCATTTGGACTTTAGAAAAGAGCATTGTACAAATGTAGAGACAAAATCACCAATGGACTGTGGAAGGCTGTGGAAAATGAGTGGGATAAAACACCTATGTCAATACTATAAAAGGCATGTTATGATGGACATAAAGTGTAGACACAGAACTACGAATAAAGACTACCAACAGGACATTTAAAACATAAGTATTTCAAGTAAATAATTGACATTTCATCGAAACTAAGTAAACACATGCTGAAGCAGATGTTCATTCACCGTATATATTTCAAATTTACAAAATATTTTAGTGAAACAGTAAAAATTACAGTGTGTGTTTTAATCAGACTTTGATATGCAATATTTGTGTTTTCATTGTGGAAATGAAAAGGCTATACTATTTCTAAAGAAGACACAACCTATCAGCAAGTTTACTGCTACTGGTCAATGCTGCTTACAAGTACAATAATAGAAATGATAGAAAAACTTCAGCTAATAGGATGAATTCATATTTGCATGTAACAGGGTTGATTCAAGGATAGGCAGACCATGGGTTCCCACTAAGTACTTTTACCTAGTAGATATGAATTTTTTTAATTATATACAATGTTATAAAAGGTATCAACACCAGTTTTTTGTCCAAATGTTCCCCCCCAAACTAAAATCTGGCCCAGTGATTTAAAATTAACTTTTTAATAAATAGGGTAGAATTTGAAAAACACAAATTGTTCAACAAATGACAATATGGGCAAGCCCACTCAAAGGTTGAAAACTATTTGTTTATTGTTTTTTTCCCAATGCAAAATTTTATAAAGACAATAAATAATATGATCCTTTTAGAGTATGGAAAGTTCATATAAAATGAGTAAAACTAAAAATGGAAAAAAAATTATCACCATAAACCACACAATTAGAAAGGCCACACAAAGAACCAAAGTATGTAAAAATGCTATACACAAACAATAATTATTAATATTTTAAATTTTACTAGTGTATGTTTTCAGTTTAGTTATTTTCTAGCACACTACCTTCACACTAATAATTCTGCATAACATTATTTTTGAAATTATAAAAAAAAATACAAAAAGAGGCCAAGCCTCTTGTCTTGATTTGAGTCTCTCCATTATCCTGAGCATATTTTGGTACACGAGAATTTTCATTTGCTATTAATCCCAAATGCATTACATATCCAATAATTTAGACTGAGAGAAACCCGAAGAAGAGCTCCAGATCCTCACATGCAAGAATTACCCATATAGTTCTGAAAGAAATTTTACAATTTTTCTGATATTAGTTGTGACAAATGAACAAATCATTTTGATAATACAGTGGAAACTCACTTATACAAAGGTAAGAGGGAACAGAAAATTTTTCATGTAATTGAATACTTTATATACATGAACATTTCATAGGAAAAACAGTTTTCTACCTAGGAAATCACAAAACCATGTACTACACTGTCTATCAATTACGGGAAACCCACCCTCGTTATTGTCCCTTTACTTCCGGTTATAAATAGATATATAAATAGACATTATAGATTGTTAATTTTTAATACACATAAAGCTCTTCAAGTCTCGAAGATCATCCCATAAGAAATAATGGATTCTAAAAGTACAAATAAAAATATTCTTTAAGAGAATGATTTATATTTTTTTACGAAAGTCATCCAAGCTATTTAAGTGGTGCAATTAGAGATACATCTGTTACCGCAAACGAAATACTTCGAAATAGAGATTTACAAAGCCATGAAAAGCTATCAGCGTCTATGTGCCTCAGGGAGTAGGAGTGCATCCCTCAATAAATGTCAGTCAAAGAGGGGTGCAGTTCCTAAACAATCGACCTGACCCTCCTACCTCAAAACTCCATGGGGGAAAACACTGGCAGAAATGTACAATACATCCATTTTCGGAACGTTTTTGGAGGTCGAAAAATGTACGTGACAACCGCTTTGAAAACATCATCGGTTTGGCGGAATTGTACGTGCGAACCGCTTAGAGGGTTAATGTGGTGCAAAGCACATCGAAATTGGACCGTAGATCAGTAGAAATAGGTTCTTTGGAGCGACAAATCAAGTTTCACCCTTTGCCGTTTGGATGGTAGGGTCTGGGTCTGGCGTCTGCCTGGAGAATGTCTCCAGAATGCATTGTGCCAACAATCAAGTTTGCCGGAGGTGGAATTATGGTCTGGGGGTATTCTCCTGGTATGGACTGGGACCCTTGGTCCCCATTCATGGTAAGCTCAACACCGATGTCCACTGCACTATTTTGGATGACCATGTGCTTTCTACTTTGAGGCAGTTTTACGGGTTGGACCCCTGTTACTTTCAAGACGACAATGCCAATTGTGATGTTTTGAGGTTAACCAAGACTTAGTATGGTGCCAATGGAATTCATCGAATGGACTGGCCAACCCACAGCCCAGACATGAACTCTATCAAGAACCTCTGGGTCGAGTTGGATAATTGAATTATGGGGGGCACTAACCATCCAAAATCGGTGAAGAAACTTGTATATCTACTCCAAGCGAAGTGGAAGACAATAACACTAGCGGTAATACAAAGACTTGTGGAAAATATGCCCCAGAGGGTTCACGCTGTAATTGCCTCTTGTGAAGGCTCTACCAACTATTGATTTTGAATAAAGTTAGTTTTTCTTTTCTATCACAGGTGTCCAAATACTTATTGGCAGACAGTGTATACTATTTTCCTTTTTGAATAAATGCAGATTAAGGGTAAAAAATATTTATGTTAATATCTGTAGACTATAATAACAAAATTTATTTTTCCTGCATGCATTAAACACATACAATCATATAACCACCACTTTTGTTTATGAAAAATTTTTACACTAAAACGAAATTTAATGTTAAGAGAAATAGGAAACTCAAATTAAATAAAAATTCTCTCATCTATCTTTTAAAGAACAATATAAACTAACATTCTGAAACTAAAAACAAAAAAACTACAATGTTAATATGAACCTGCTGAAGCTACTTAGTACAATCCTTTTTAAATTTATCTCAATTTTAGCTCTTTTTACCATGTTTTTGTATTGTTTTACCTTTGTTAATACACAAAGATATTAAAAGACATATGTTGTGAACTTCATAACACTGAATTTATGGTAATATATATATACATGAGAAAGAGATTGGTGTGATAGGGGATAAATTGAAGGAAATGATCGGAAATGCTGGTTTGATTGCAAACAGTTTAGAGACAATGCATGTTCTCTTTGTACACCTAAATTAAATTTACATTAGGTCAGTGATGGCAAACCTATAATCCATGGGTCAGACACTAACCCCTAAAGGTTTTATGACTCATGCCTTGATTTTTATGCACTAATTTTTATATCATGAAAGAAAAGAAAACAGGCAATCAAAAATATTTTTTAAATGTATAAATAATCAGTCATTGTACTTTTAATAGTTTTAAATGTAACATGGCTGCCTGATTTTCTGTCATATCCTTGCTAGATGCTAGCCAAATGGGAGGACTCTGCTTTTTGGTATGAGTCCATGGATTTGAATCCTGCAACTGACATGGATGTTCATTACCATTCAGAATTGGGTTTAGGCAATAGGTCCCAATCTCATTAATATTCATATAGCAAAAAAAGTAGAATGTAGAGCTTCAAATCAAATTATTGTATCAATGCATATATATATGATTCATGATAATTAGGTGTAAACTTCAAGAACATTGTAGACAGGGAATGTACCAACTTGTAATATTGAACTAATTTGTTGTCTTGTTGGATGTATACCTGTTCAATGTTTCCTATTATTGGTACTTTTTTTTCCCTTTTCCAACTGATGCCACTTACTTAGTGACTGTAAACAAAAAATATACAAGCTAGATCTAATAACTAAATCATAAAGTGGAGAGCAAGCTACCTAATTTAATAATTTTGAGAGATTTTAAAGAATTAAAAAAAAAACATTAAATCCCTAAACAACAAATTTTATGCCCCAAATCTTCTACACATGGTAGAAATTGAGCCCTTCAAAAATCAATATATATCCTCATTAAAAATCATGAATTAGAATATTTCATATACACTTAAAATACTCCTTGAAGACCATGAAATTGATATATAGTTTTTTAATAAACTATATAACATATACACTAAACACTAATAACACTATTCGTATATATTTAATCAAATAAATTATCTAAAAAGGTATAAATATTTTTTAAAAAACTCAATAGAATGCCAATAATTAACCTTCTGCAAGCATGATTTTCTGAACTTTCTTTGGATTTAATTATCACTTTAATATTTTGACATTTTTGTGCCTATAGTCTTTTATAAGTGCTACAATCTAACATATGGCTTGCAAATTTAAATCATATGATTAAAAGATTATAGATTTTTGAAGTTTTACATGTAAAATTTCTCTTATTGACTGAATTTACAGTTACTGAAGTTATGTAAAAATGTATGACTCATTTCACCAGAATTTCACAATTCTTTCAGTTGTTTAATATCTTTGATCTCGTTACAAATTGTAGAGAGATCAAACATAATTTGTAGTGTTAAACAAATTATGTTTCAACAACATTCAACAAGGGAATAAAAATTTGTAAACCTACAGAAAATATTCCATTGATCTCTACTATTGAAATAAGCTTTTATCTACTTTTTTCTTTAATATAATTAAATATTGTCAGTAAAATATTTTATTCTCTCTTTACTTTGCTTCATTTTTATCTAATTATCTTCTTAATAAGTGTTTTCCCCCATAGTTATCCAATTTTTAATATTTTTCCATATCCACTTTTAATGAATTTTTTATTGTATTTTAATTCACCATTATTTCATAAATATATTATATATTTTTAATGTTTACTCATAAGAATAACTCAGATCCATATTTGTATTTCATCATAATCAGAATTTAATTTTTATTTCTATTATGTCATTGCTATTCGTTTCAATAACTTTCATTTGAAAGAGCTCAATTTATATTCCAGTAACAAATAATGAACAAAATTTGACCCACTTCTCAAAAAGGTTTGTGATCACTGCATTGAACATTCATTTGTCTAAGTAGATATTTTGTATAAATGAATAATTAAATACACAGGCCTTATGAATGTTTTCCAAAACACAAAAAATACTTCATATAACTGAGTACTTTGTATAAGTGGGTTGCATATAAGTGAGATTCCACTATATATAAAAACATGCAGTAAGTAGAACATGCAAAGAGTGAGATACTAACAACACACAGAGAATTTTTAGAGAATGAATAGAAGGTTATAAGAGAGGGTTATTAGAGAAGGTTATTAGAGATGTGTTTATTACTGAAAAGCTCAGAGAAATATTAAAGTTTTTATGCTGAACATAAATTTCAAATTCATATACAGCAGAATTAATTTTGACACAACACAGCATATCTAACCTTTTACCCTATACTAGCTTTTTGATTGTGAGAAACATGCCTTGACCCATTAATTAAAAAATTGCATTTTTATGAATTTTTTATACATTCATATTATTTATATATTTTTATTCTTTATATTTTTATATCTTTTTATATACAGAATTAATGTCACAAAACTAAATTGCTGGTTTAAAACTTAAGCTTTTGATATCTTATAATAGTAACCTCTTAAAAAACATGAAGTTCACTTTAAAGAAAAATGAAATATTTATTAATAACACAGACTTACAGCAAACCAATAAAATATTTAAATAACTTACGTGTGACCCCATACTGGTTCAAAATTATGAATCTAGAGAAAGAAAAAAAAATGAGGTGGAAATTTAAAAATATAGAATTTAAAAAGATGCATAAAATTTATTGATAAAAACATATAGATAATTATATCTTTTTAATATTAAGCACAAAGAATATATAAAATTTAGTGAATAAAAATAAAACATATATACCTATTCTACTTAAAATTCCTGACTATCACCTATTATTTCTTTAATAAAATTATATTGTATATAAGAAATGTCCATACAGTAGCAGGAAGTAAAAACCAAATAACTTTTATACAATGTTTATACCTTCTAGCCTATTTTTGAAAGTCTTATAATTTTACTTACTGAAAATACAAAATATTATTCCAAAAGTGTTTCAGGTTAATATGCAAATTTAATATATAATACTTTGACATAAAAAATGTAAATATAGTTATAGAAAATCTTTGAAGTTTGAAATGTGTTCTCTCATGTACACACAAGTAGCATAAAAACACATTTAAAAAAAAAAAAAAAAAAAAAATCAACTATGTTAATGATATAAATAAACAAAGGATCTTTTCTATATAAATATATATTACATATATGAAAATAATTAAAAATATTTTATATTAAGATTCCCCTTTTTCTCAATTTCACAATAGATTTATTTCCTATATTTTGAAATAAAAAAAATTCATTTTAAAATATATTTGCATTATTTCAAAACTGTATAATTTAAACATATTAACATAAAATCTTTTAATGTGATTAAAAAATATACATACAAAGTATGGCTAAAACATATCAGTTGGCAAGTATGATATTTTAAAAGAGGGAAAGAGATGGAAGTATTATTCTAAACCTGCCCTATTTTAAAACAGAACATAACCTGATCCTTTCCCTTCTTGCCGAATGATGGTTGAATGCAGTGGCGTGCGGTAGGTGTTCATGCAGGGTGTGCAGAGAGCAACAGCAATAATAATAAAACCATAAAAATTACATTAAACACTTCTTTAAGGTTTATTATTCATTTGTACACAAAATCGATAAGTCTAACCGTATTACTAATAAAATAACGAAAACCTTATATTTTCAGCAAACGCAGCACCACACGGCGCCCTCCGCTGCGGTGCCTCATCCGGATGCTTCAGCACGTAAGTCCCCGCTCTAATACAACGCTTAATAAACACATACCTATGGACAATTCTGAATGCCAAGTGCAGGAAAAATAGCTGCACTTGCCTCAGTGTCATAGTATGCTGTTCTTCTCCAGTAGCCCATACATATAAAGCGTGATTTTCAATTTAGTGCGCAGTTCGTACACATCAGAACTTCCTATGTTTGTTTGCTTTTGAACACGCTACGTGGTGCAGCACTTAGTACCGCATGCACTGCAGGAATGCAAGCAAGCAAATCAACATATTTGAATATATTATAAATAATATTTATTATATACCATATAAAGATAGGTAGACAGAGGTGCAGAAAATTATTGTCCCTCATAATTTTGCTAGGGTGTGCAGTGCACACCCTGCACATATGGACCGCACGCCACTGGTTGAATGGTACATTACTGCTCTTTGGTACTGGAGTTCATGGGTTCGAATCGCATTGATGGCATGGATGTTCATAGCCATTCAGAATCAGCTTAAGTAGTTGATCCTGATTTCATTAGTCTTGAATTGACAACCCTCAACCCTCCAGATATGAGCAGATATGCCAACATTCACTCATCTCTCTCAGGAGCAACAGCGTGGTTTTAAAGTTTAACGTGCTACCCACATATTACACACGTATGCAAACTATATACATAAAAAACAAAACAAAACAACCCCCCCCCAAAAAAAATGTACACATAATTACATATTATATTTATTTCTAAGTTAAAATTGATTTAGATTTATTTATCAAGTAACCTACAAGGATCATTGAGATTATCAGCATTTTAATTTAGAATTTCTAAATTAAAACTACAATTTGCTCAAAATTAAATTAAAAATAAACCCACAGTTTTAAATTATAAACCTTAAATTAAAATGTATGCACTAACCAATATGTCAATGGGTTTATTTTAGCATTAACAACTTATTTTTTCGAAAAGTTTTTCTTGTAGCATCATTGATCCTGATTAAAATATTTACATTTTGCTATCATCAGTGATTCTAGAATTTGTCTATTCAAATTTGACCAGTTAGGTTTTTCTGCACATTACAGAAAACTTTCATATTCCCCATTACTGCATGGAAAGAGTAGCATATTCATATTTAATTTTTGAAAGACTTTGTATTTGGCTGCTGAATTGTGATCTTTCAGTTTTTCAAAAGTTCTTTTTTTAATTTCCAGAGCATTTTGACAAGGATCCGGAGTTATCAATTTCTCTCATTTCTCCAGAGCAACTTCGGAGAATCCGGAGTAGTTGGCATGTCTGTATGAGTTGGACACATTTTGTCAACTAAGCTACTGTGGCTCTTTTTTTTTAAACAAGCAGATCTATGAAGAATATTTTTTTAATCCTTGAAGATTAGAAAATATCTCTCACATTTCCTTTCACTTTTTTTCTTTTACCAAGTTTATTAAATTTTATTAAACAATGTTTTGAACTAAGTCTACAGATTATAAGTTTATACAAACTTCAAACAAAAGTGACACAATAAATTTCTATCTGACTGAAAATATTTTCAGTCAGATAGAAATTTATTGTGTCACTTTTGTTCACAAGGATACTTGACTATTTCCCAGACAAGATAAAATTTTGTTAATAAAATTATTTGTCCTATAAATAAACATTTTTTAAGCAAGTAGCTTGGGTGATGTATAACAACATTACTCACTTTCCAAGGATCAAGTTTGCTGTGATCTCTTTCAGCTTCTCCCTTCAATTTCATTTGATTTTCAGGAGTAAATTCACCTTCCTGTAACCTCCTTTTCCATTCTTGACAAGCCCGTGCAAAGAATTCATTACTGAGAGCTGTTGCTGTGAGTCTGACTGAGTAATCTGGACCAATAATTCTATCTGCCTGAGGCAGTAGCTGAACAAGGCGGTACTGATACACAGCAGGTAAAGATGCAAAAGTGTGCTTGTTCAGTAAAGCCTATAAGGGGATAAATAATTTTATGATTTTTCTTTCATAGTAACACTATATTAATTATTTTTATTTTTCATACTTTGAATGTAATATTATATAAAATGGTGCTTATCAAAAATGTTTATAATTCCTAAAGTTAATTTATATATTAATTATTAAATTATATGTTAATTATATATTAAAGTTAAATTATATATATTAAAGTATATTTAATTGAAACAAATGTTTTCAGTAAAAAATCACATAATTTGATAGTAATGTTGTATGATTACTTATGATTAAGGTTACATTATATATTTTTCATCTTATGTAGCCATTAAATTATATATGTGAAAAATTTCATTAAAATACAAATTTTTGATAAAAAAAAATACACATGTTTAATATTTTAAACCAGTTTAAATCCTACAAAAACAACAAAAAAAATTCTTTTGCTTATTTTTTTTTCTATAGTACCTACAATAATATACTTTGTAGCAGAGCTTCAAACTAAAACTGAACCAAAACAAAAAAGCAGAAAAAAAAACATTTTGGTCACAACGAAAACCAGAGCTGAAATGAAACAAATTATCAGTTTATTTCGGTTTGATAAATATATCATAAACTCCTTATAACTGTATGTAACTTTCCAACTTACTTTTGATTGTGTTTCTTACACTTAACATCCCATGATAATCTTCTAATATTGATTAACTGATAACACATGTTCCAATTGATTAATATTTAAAATAAATTTGTTCTGTAAATTTTACCAGTATTTATTTTAAAATTGTCTATGCTTTTAGCTCCATAACATAATTGGATAAAATAATAAAATACACCAGAACATTTTTTTCTGTCTGATTTTGAATCAACATAGATAAAAATATCAACAAATGATTGCAAATTTGGTCTACCATACCTATGGCCTAATTGTATCAACTCTCCTAATCTTCTAATTAAAAATAAAAGGAATAAAATCTCTCAAACTTTAATAGAACTCTTTTAGTGCATATAAGAATATTAATAAAATAATATTTTTCACTCAGAACTAAAGTGAGAAAAAAAGCATTTTTGGTGAAACAAAAATGAAAAGTGAAGCAATATATACATATATATATATATATATATATATATATATATATATATATATATATACATTAGTAGAACCGAAATAAAAATATTATGATTCAAAGCCCTGCCTCTTTAATACAAACACAAAAAAATAGACGTCTGTCAATAAATAATTTAAATGGAGGCCTGTAAAAAATTTTAAACTACAGCTCAAGGTTCTTCAAAGGCATTATACATAAGAAGTTAAATTACAATGAAAAATATTCTGTAATTCTTGCAACAAGGTTTTTTAAAATACTTCTATAAATGTAACTAAAGATGTATTTCACTTACCCTCAAATTTGTGTTGACAAGTATTGAATCAGGGGTTTCAATGTTTATACAACCTTTTTTAGTCTGAGCAATTTGAGCAGCTGTAAAAATTTAAGAGATTAGAACAAGATTGAATAAACCTACTAACATAAAATTAAATTAAAAGAAGCAGAATATTTTAAGACAAATTGAGCTGAATAGCAAATTTATTTTTATTTAACAGGATATATTATTATACATGTTTATTAAAAACAGGAACTGTATGGGATTTAAAATTTTAATATTATGAAATAGTAACTATAAAGATATCTTACCTGTACTTAATTTTCTGTTGGATCTTTTTCTTGGCTGTAGGTATAAGAAAAATAAAAATTGTGAGAGACTTTCAGTATATATTTCAACATATATTCAGACAATCTTTAATTAAATAAAAGTCATTATATATATGTAATTATGTATATTCCCCCTCTCCTCCTAAATTATTGACTCAATTTCAACATAATTGGATGTTATGCTATTTGATATTATGTATTCTTACACATCAGAAAATACCAGCTACTTTAAAACTTTTAAAATTCATCCTTTACCCTAATTTTTTTTAACACTTTATACCATTTTTCAATCATTATTTTCATATTTTAAATACCTTTGGCATTAAGATATATATAAATAAAAAAAAAACAATCCTAATCTAAAGCTTATATGTAAATATAATGAAAATTACACGAAACCAACTATATTTAAACAGAAGTTTAGTAGGTATGCCAAGTTTTCATAATGATCCTCAAATTTTAACACCTTTTTATTCTGGAAACACTTTTACATCTTAAGGTATAACACTGGCACCATAGAATCAAGGGAACTGAATCTGATCATAACACACATATAATAAAAAGATAGATGTTTATTCACCTGTGACTTAGCCTACATTGTCAAGATTACAAAGTTATACACAAAAAAATAAAAAAGACAATAATTTGACTTATATTAACATATAAAAAAATTTCCATAGCACAGCACAGGCAGCTGTGCTTGTGTAAAAATAAAACTTCTCATAATAGCTTACATTAAATATGAGATAAAATTAAATAAAGGCAAGTTCAGTAAGAATTCAATTAAACATACTGAAAGTGAAAAATTTAATTACCTTAAAACTCAGACCAGGTATTGAAGCTAACAATTCTTGCATAGTTTGAGGTTTATGCCTGGTACTTTCCCTTAAGGATGTCTTTTCTAAAGAGCAACGCCACCGCTCCTCGGGAACACAACCTAAACAAAACATTCAACCGTTAAGTACTGAAAACTTTAAATACTAAAAATTACCAAATCTCATAAGTCTCAAGTAAATTTTTTAAAAAAATACTATTCGAATTACATTAAATGATGAAGCTAGCTTAATAATAAATAAATTGTGTCATGTTCTAAACTGAACAACTGCTTAAGCTGAGAAGAGACAGAAAATATACTTGGCCACCTTGTTTATATTCTTTGTTAACTAATAAAGGGTGTCCCAAAATTAATGTAAAATTTGAATTAAATAAAAAAGTTTTACTTTAAATTATTAATTTTTATTTAATTGTAAAGTACATAGGATAGGGCTAAATATGAAATAACACATAGGGCAAATGACCTCTATGGCTTTGCTGGCATATTGCACTCTTTAGACAAAATTTTCCATGGCCATTTAGCATAAATGTGGTAGCATTTCATTGATGCAGCATTTAATTTCCTCCTTCAATGCACACTTACTTGCTGGTTTGTTATCATAAGTCTTTGAACTTAAATAACCCCATAAAAAGAAATCACACAATCTATTCTTATTGAAATAAGACAATATACAGCCAGAAAATGCCTCATGCAGTTAATTAAATTGTTTCATGGGCTGTAAAACATGTTGCTCTATCATGTAATACTCTATTTTTAGTAACCTTAAATTATCAGCTGTCAAATGGTTTTTTTAATAGAGTTGCCAACACTTTACTACAGGAATAATAGCAAATTCAAATTTCATGATAATTTTGGAACACCCTATACAATGCATAATATGTCATCTGATTATATTTTGTTTTGGAAAATTTTAAATTAAATTGTACTGCATATAAAATTTTTGACCAAATACTGGATATCTACAGCTCTTTTGTAGGCTGGATACATATATACATATATTGTTTGCTTTTTTTTATATATTATTGAAAAAATAACAAATTGTACACATTTATTTCAGATATCATTCATAACATTGAAAATATTTAAAATGAATCAAAATTTTAATTTAAAAATGTGCTTAAATGTATTTTTGTTAATAATGTTATACGTAAAAAAAGTATCAGATCTAAACAGTGCTTCTCCATTTTTTATTTTATTATAGTCTGATTTTGTGGTGTTTCTTACTAACAGTAGGATTTACTGATTAGAAATGAAAAAAAAAATTTTTTTAAAGAATTTTAAAATTATATATATGACTAACGAACCTATGATAAATAGTCTTAAGTGTGCCTGGATTTTTAATTCATCTCCCAATATCTAATACCATAGTACTATCAAATAAAGTAAATTTTTTCTGTTAAACAATTTTCTGTTCATATAAAATTATCAATAAGGATATTATTTATAGTTGAATTATGGACTATAAATATTAAGAAAACATTACAAGTACTTACCAGCTCCTGCAGGTGCAGGTGGTAATGATTTCATTATAATACGAGGAATAGGTGGTGGAGCACTACCACTTGCAGCTATTGCTGTATTTTTTCTTCTTCGTTTTTGCTGCTGTAGAAAAGCATGTTTAATGGCTCTTTTACTGTGACTCTGACTTTGTGATACCTTGGGGGAAAATTATACTGTTTTATTTTCTTATTAAAATAGCAGAGTTAAAAGAAAGCTATAGCAGTATCATCAAAACTTTTAATATTGAGTGAATAATTACAAAGATGAGAAAAAAAATCCTGAATTTTTTTATTCTACTTAAAATATCTTTAAAGCTATTTTGAATTGTATTGTATCTTCGGATAAAATTCAACACAGTTTTAGAAAATAAAATTGAGAACTGAAAATCTTTTTTTTGGGGGGGGATGAATAAAGGAATACAAGAAATAAAGGAATTTTTATGAATAAAGATAACTAAGACATTACTGCACAAGTATACTAACAAGTTATGTATCTAACACGTTATGTGTGGTCTGAACAATGGATGATTGGTTAGGGTGCTAGTCTTTGGAACCGGATTTCGTGGGTTCGAATCCCACACTGGCATGGATGTTCGTACCTGTTCGGAATCGGCTTTAAGTTGTAGGTCCCGGTCTCATTAGCCCTCGTGTTGCAAAAAGTAGACCATAGCACTCCAAACCAAACAAGTTATTTTCAGCCAAACTAAGGTATTTTAATACCTAATACAGTAATCTTCAAAACATATCATATGTAGGTACATCGTAACTGTAGGTAACCAGGTAACCCTTAGAAAACAACTTAATTTACTCTTCTCTACCTATTTTAACTCGGTATTTTCTTATCTCTAATAATTATAAATTTTTCTTTGAGTGAGCTATACTAGTACGGTTTCTACAAAGTCTCTTGCTTTACATAATTAGTAACATTAATTATAACTGCATAACAAGATTTTCTTGAATTAGTTTTCAAGTAATTAATTAAAAATATTTTTAATTAAGATTCCTTCAATTATTTTCATAGGTTGAAACAAAGATACAACTGTCACAAATGTCAGGAAATTAAAGTTGAATTATTGAAAACAAGATAAGTACTGTATTTTATGAAATTAATGTCTTTAAATATACCATAATCATGTGATAGCAAACAAAACACAAACTTATCTAAAATGCAAACCAAACTGCTAGGAGAAGACTCATTTAAAAAAATACCAAATTCTTATTAATGAATCCTATGGCTAAACTAATAATGATAATGGTTAATTAATTCTATAAAAATTTAACTATGCACTTGGTTTAGTCATTTCATTTGGATATATGGAGAAACGCATTTATAAGATTTAAGGAAAAGAACATATACATAACACTGTTTAGTTTTACCAATTTAAATTCGTATAGAAATAACTTTTTCTAAGAAATCAAAATGTATTTTATAATCATTAAATTATATAAAGAGCCTAAAAATGAAAGGGGAAACTTAAAGGATAAAAAGGTTTAACTTATAATTTGCAACCTGTTATACCTCCAAACTATAGCATTATGGCTGGATTTCTGATCAATATATTGTCAAATACTGATATTCTTTAAGTATTGTGATAAAAATATCTAAAATTGTGTTCTGCCAATATATCCCTCATCAGTGATATCATCGATCACCAAAAGACATCCTTAATACTTTTCAGATACTGAATTTGATGTCTGATTCACATATTTACCTACATACTTGATATTAAACTGAAGCCAGAAAATGTACCTGAAGATTATAATGTTTCCGTCAAAGTGTCTTTGGTAGTTTATCCAAATATATCCCAATACATTCATGCAATGTATTTGGGCAAAAACTAAAAAATTATTAGTGTCTTGCTTCTATACATGCCACTGGCATATAGCTATTAAAATATATCTATTAAGTAGTATCAAAGATATTAACCCACTGAACGGACACGTCGACGGGGGTTCGACAGCGAATTCCTGTTTGATAACGGACTTGTCGACCCCTTCTCGTTCGCACTCGTATAACACACTTTTGAGGAAAAAAAATATTGCAAAGCGATAATAAATGAAATAAACTAATTTTGCGTAACGTAACTCCTTTACCTTGCAGGGAAAATAACTTAAAAGTCGCCTGACAACTTTTAAACCAGCAACTCTAGTATGATACGGTAAGTTCTGTCTGGAATTTACGAAAAGGGTGATGTTTTGAACAGGAAAAAGGTGGGGAGGGTGGTCGGTGGATGGGTTAATATTCACTGCTTGATCTCAATAGTCAGTGATATGTCCACAAGTTGATATATCTGAATAGCTTAATTGCAATAGCCTGAGTGACACATGCATTTGTTAATATATCTCAATAGCTTTCTGCTTACTCATTTATATCTTCTGTTAATATAAGAGACTTATGGTGCTTGGGGTAAATGCCTAGATACAAAATAATCCTCAGAATTGTGGTGACTGCCCAAAATATCATAAAATTATATATTTTTAAAAAATGACAAAAAGCAATGTTTGGCAATTTTTTGGTTTATCCAGAAATGAAAACAGTAAAATAATAAATGAAAATATATCAATAAGTAATTTATTTTGCAAACAAAAAAATTCTGAAAATGTACTTTTAATTCAAGTGTACTTTTCTTTTGTAAACATTTCCTATTTTGATACATATAAGCAAATATTTTGACAAGTAAATTTTGTTATTAGGTTTGGAGTACTACAATCTACTTTTTTGCTACATGAGAGCTAATTAGACTGGGGACATACAGCTTAAAGCCCCTTCTAAACACCTATGAACATCCATGCCTGAAACAGGATTCGAACCCACAGATTCTGGTATCTAAAAGTAGAACCCTACTCATTCAGCCATCATCTGACCAATTTTATTGCTTATTAATCTTGTCAACTTAATTTGAAATAATTTTTACAGTATCAGAAATGATTTAGTAGTCTCTCTAATAAAATTAGCACTTTAAAATGTTTTTTTCCCGATTGGCAAAATTAAACTTTTTAAATTAAATATAAATAACTTTTATAAAATAGAAAAAAATTAATATTATCAAACCAAGTGGTTTGTATATACAAGCAAAATTTTCAAGGTAAATGTTTTTAGTTTATTAGCCCAATTGTTCGTTAAAAAAAATTCTTCTAAAATGACATTTTGTTTTAGAAGTTTTAAAAATACATTTATCAAAAATATTAATCTTTGTAAATATAAAACTCTGGAAAAAATAGTGTAAGTACATTATTTTCTGAATAATTATGAGAATGGTGATTAATGAGCAAATACAGTTATGAAATATTAAGGCACTGCTTTATAAATCTTTTGTGGTTTGGTTTTATTACTGGTACCATACTGTTAGTATTTCAAAAATAGTTATATCTATTCACTCCAACTTTAAAGAGGTATTGCAATATATCAATATTAATTTGGGGCTATATCACAATATTAAATACAACCCTTATTAGTGTATTGTAAATTGCTGCTTAAAAACTTATTTTAAGGAAATTATTCTCTTCTATTTTCAGCACATTCCTCAGCACTTTTTCCATTTTTAACAAAATACACAATAACAATAAATAACAGGACAACATAAGTAATACACAAGTAGAAAAAAATTATTTCAAACAGTTGTTTTGCAGTTATAAACAAACTGTAATATGAATGCAAGCCAACTCTGTGGCAGAAAAGAGCAGCTGAGCTTTAAAAACTGGCTTTACATTTATTGCTATCTTCTGGCCTAAAAATTTTACTTTCTTGTATGAAGAAGACAATTTTGGGGGATAAAGAAGAGAAGAAGTTATATGAGGTATTACATAATACTTACTTTTGCTGGAGATGTAACATTCAAATTTGCAGCAGATGTCTGATTAAATTTGTCTTTTTTGACATCTTCAGCTACATTTTCGCCATTCATTCGTCTGACACGTGTACAATACTCATTTTTATAAGTTAAGGGTTTAACTGTCAACTGGTCACTCTTAAGAAGATCATCATTTTGTAAACTGCATAAAGCATTATTACTATTTGATAAGGAGAAATTCTTGTAACCAGGAGGCAATCGTACATACAACACTAAAAGAGAAAAAAAAATTGTAATAAGCAGACAAAAGGGCAAAGGTCTTATATTTTTGAAGTGATTAAATTATAAATAGATCATTAATAAATTGATTAGGTACATAATAAAAATATGGTGTCAATTTACATTAAAATTATGAACTTATAAACTCAATTTGTAAATATAACTGTTTTAAATCATGTTTCTTTCAAAATAAAACTTGATAGTTATTTTAAGAAAAAATTGTAAAATAAAAATTAATAATCTTAAAATGCTAGCTCATTCAAAAATTTACTACAAGTATATAGTTTTTATTAAACCTATTTAATGATTCCTTTTATTCTACTTTCACATATTAGCATTCTTCATCTTTTAAAAATATTCAATTTTGACTGAATTTAAATGGCTAAATATAGAATCGGGTATGACTCAAATCTTAACAACAACACTAGACTAGTCAAAATTTTGGGGTTTAATTCAAATTATACCAATATAGTTATAGTGGATAAAAAACCAAAATTAATTTTTCTTTATCCAAAATGGCCAAAATATTTACTTTTCTTATCTATTGCATAATATTAAAAACTATTCAGAATATTTCTTGGGTGAATACATTTGAATTCACAAAAGCAACCCTTGAAATTTATTTTTGCTACCTATTAATAGGATTAATAATAAATGTTTTTGAAAAATCCCTAATCTATATATATAAAAATGAATTTGTGTGTGTCTGTCTGTATGTATGTACTCAATAGACTCAAAAACTATCCATCCAATCGCCATGAAAATTTGGGAAATGTTTAGGTATATCCCTGGGAAGGTTTTTGTAAATTTTCAACGTTCGAAATTCATTCCTTCCCCCTTTTTCGAGCATTTCATGTCATTATTCCAAGCATTATTTTCCCCGGTTAAACGCAAATGATTAAGTTTTTAATTTATAGCATCATATCTAAGGGAAAGAAGCAATATTTCTACCAATGTGACGTCATCCCAAGTAATTGTTTTAAACGCAGTTTTCCACAGTTAAAAGCAGGAGATTAAAATGTTTAATTCATCACATAATAAATAGCCGAAAATGATATTTTTCTATCATTATGACGTCATTCATTTAAATATTTCATTTATTCATTTCTTATTTTATATTATTTAAAATCGTCTGCTTAGTATCTATTCGATTTGAACTGAAATTTGAGATATAAAGTGATTCACTTTCATTTCTATGTGACGCAAATTATAGCATTTTTATATGAGAACTAATTTTAAATTTAATTCTTGGTTCATTTTTATGTTACAATGAAATGCATATCAACAATATTCTAAGTACAAAAAGTACAAATTTCAGTGACTCTCATGGCCAAATAAAACCTATCATTTTATATAGTTATCTTCATATTCATATGGTTGTCAATATGAATGTGTGTTTCTGTTTCATACAAAACTATGTGGTTTGTCATAAATTTCCTTAATTTTGGAAAACATTTATTACTACCAACAAAATTAGCACTGTTGCTGTCAAAACCTGTGCTTCCTATTCTATCACGTAATATGGCAAGATCTGTTAACTTTGCTAATCAACGTACAGTAGTAATACAGTAATGCAATTTAGGGTTAAGCTTATATTTTACAATAAAAAAAGTTTGAGCAAATTTAATATAAGACAAATTCGATTATAAAAACTGAATAATGTTATAATACGCTTATGATAGAAATATATAAACATGCCAATGACTCGAACTGAACTGTGACGAATTTAGAGAGTTATTCACGAAAAATAAATCTTTGTTTAAAAGTAATATATTAAGTTCACCGTAGCGAAGCATGGGCAAACTTGCTAGTCTATATATATAAAAATGAATTTGTGTGTGTCTGTCTGTCTGTATGTATGTATGTACTCAATAGACTCGAAAACCATGCATCCAATCGCCGTGAAAATTTGGGAAATGTTTAGGTATATCCCTGGGAAGGTTTTTGTAAATTTTTAACGTTCGAAATCCATTCCTTCCCCCATTTTCGAGCATTTCATGTCACTATTCTAAGCATTATTTTCCCCGGTTAAAAGCAAACGATTAAATTTTTAATTTATCATGTGATAACTAAGTGAAAGAAGCATTATTTCTAGCAATGTGACGTCATCCCAAGTAATTGTGTTAAACGAAGTTTTCCTCGGTTAAAAGTAGAAGATTAAAATTTTTAATTTATTACATAATACATAGGTGAAAATGATATTTTTCTACCATTATGACGTCAATCCTTTAAATATTTCATTTATTCATTTCTTATTTTATAATCGTCTGCGTAGTATCAATTCGATTTGACCTGGAAATTGAGATATAAAGTGATTCACTTTCATTTCTATGTGACGCAAATTATAGCATTTTTATATGAGAACTCATTTTAAATTTAATTCTTGGTTAATTTTTAAGTTGCAATGAAATGTTTATCAATAATATTTTAACAACAAAAAGTACAAATTTCAGTGACTCTCATGGGCAAATAAATTCCTATCATTTTATATAGTTATCTTTATATTCACATATTTGACAATATGAATGTGTGCTTTTTTTTCATACTAAACTATGTGGTTTGTCATATATTTCCTTAATTTTGGAAACATTTATTACTACGAACAAAATTAGCACTTTTGCTTTCAAAACCTCTGCTCCCTATTCTATCACGTAATTTGGCAAGGTATATTAACGTTGCTAATCAACGTACAGTAGTAATACAGTTTAGGGTTAAACTTATATTTTACTACACAGTTTTGAGCAAATTTAATATAAGACACACATTTGATGCACATTTAACCGTTAGCGTGTAAACATATATTTTGTTATTTTTATTTATAGATATTAAGAACAGTTTTCATTTTTATGCTTTTTTAACAAATCTACCCGATAAGTCATAGAGTATCTTCTTTGGACAGAAATCCTTGATACCGCCAAATGAACATATTCCACATTAATACATCTTGAATTCCCAGATTAAAATCTGACTGTGAGATCCAGGGATGTTATTTCGCCCATTCGTGTTCCGATATACCAATTAGTTCGAAAGATATTAACGAAAAACAAAAACAAAATGGCAGTTTAATTTTGCGACACGAGCTTTCCGTTATTGAGTTGGCGTCTAAATATGACAGTGTTATTCATTGTTGGCATTATTATCTCCAGATATTTGGTATTCGGGAAACATAAAAACGTATCTACGCGATTTTAAATTCCAGTGTAAGTATAGAAATATATGATGGCATTTATGTATATAAGACTATTCTTATCTGATAAACGATAAACTCATTTTTGTTTAGGAAATCACTTCTTTTTTCTATTTTATTAGCTTGGCGAGATTTTTATTTTCAATAATTAAAAACTTGCCATGTTCTATCAAATTTGTTTTCATTTCGCAGTTGCCATTTATTAAATAAAAACTATCATATGGTTATAGGTTTTGTTATCTAAAACTCAACTACACTAGAGATAAAAGAAATTGGCAAGTGATATACAGGGAACAAATAAATTTGAAACTATGAAATGTTGAGATATTGTAGCCACTTTTGAATAAAGTTTAAAATGTGATTTCAAATAATATAATTGTTTTCGGTGTTTTAGTCTTGTATACTTATTTTGTTTTATCAATATTAATTTGGTATATTTCTTTCATTTTAAATTCAATTGCGCCATTTTTATTAATCCAATTTTAAGACGTCACTCTGTACTTCACCTATTCTTAAATAAGCTTGGCGACTTTATGGTATATGTTTCGTGTTATAAAAATTGAAATCCTTTATGTAACTTCATTTTTATGATAACGCTTTAAGTTCTTGGCTTTTGACCTTATGTGCTTAGTTTATTTTATCATCAAAATATCGTAATTAGAATCAGCTAAAAATATATTAATTAAAATATGTAATGAGTGGTGCCATTTATTGCCTGTAGTTACAACTATTTTTCATACGCAGTAACTTTTTCTCTTTGAAATATCCCAGTATCAAAATCATTTTATTTTTAATAGCTAAATTTTGTATTTCCTCAAAATATGTAAATCTTTATTTTACTTTCTCAAATTTTTTAAGAAGTTGATATTTTTTCTGTTATATGTTGTCGTGATTTTTATATTCAGTACTTACAAATTCGCCATGTTCTATCATATTTGTTTTTATTTCACAATTGCCATTTTTTAAAGAAAAAAATTTTCATTTTAGGCTTTGTTGTTTAAAATTTAATTTTTATGTATGTAAAACAGTTCTAAAAGACGGTTGGGAATGATTTATCCCATTCAGAACAGTACATATATATGTTACTCTCCACAGTATTTTGAAATTTGATTCCTACATTAAAAAAAAGTCCTGGAATTGGGAATTATTATGCAGCGGCTCACGGGCAACACAGTGCACTTACTGGACATTTGGCTATTAATAAACTGTTATAATCGTCAACAATCTAAAACATACGAAATTTATTCAGCATTTCTATCAATACGTCTTATTATCTTTAATAGTGGTTCTAAATCTTTCATCGAAATATTTGAAAACCCAGACCGAAGGCTGGGTGCGAAGCAGCTAGTCTATATATATAAAAATTAATTTGTGTCTGTTTGTGTGTACTCTATAGACTCAAAAACCATGCATCCAATCGCCGTGAAAATTTGGAAAATTCTTAGGTACATCCCTGGGAAGGTTTTTGTAAATTTTTAACGTTCGAAATCCATTCCTTCCTCCTTTTCAAGCGTTTCATGTCATTATTCCATGCATTATTTTCCCCGATTAAAGGCAAACGATTCACTTTTTAATTTATCGCATTTTAACTAAGTGAAAGAAGCAATCATTTCTAGCAATGTGACGTCATCCCATGTAATTATTTTAAGTGCAGTTTTCCTTGGTTAAAAGCAGGAGATTAAAATTTTCAATTTATCCGATAATAAATAGATGAAAACAATATTTTTTTGTCATTATGACGTCATTCCTTTAAATATCTCATTTATTCATTTCTTATTTTATATTATTTAAACATCATCTGCGTAGTATCCATTCGATTTGACCTGGAAATTGAGATATAAAGTGATTAATTTTTATTTCTATGTGACGCAAATTATAGCATTTTTACATTAGAACTAATTTTAAATTTAATTCTTGGTTAATTTTTACGCTACAATGAAATGTTTATCAACACTATTCTAACAACGAAAAGTACAAATTTCAGTGACTCTCACGGGCAAATAAAAACCTATCATTTTATATAGTTATCTTTATATTCATATGGTTGTCAATATGAATGCGTGTTTCTGTTTCATACAAAACCATGAGGTTTATCATAAATTTCCTTAATTTTGAACAACATTTATTAATACCGCCAAAATTAGCACTGTTGCTGTCAAAACCTCTGCTTCTTATTCTACCATATCATATGGCAAGGTATATTAACATTGCTAATCAACGTACAGTAGTAATACAGTAATGCAATTTAGGGTTAAACTTATATTTTACCATAAAAAAAGTTTGAACAAATTTAACATAAGACACAAATTCAATTATAAAATCTGAATAATGTTATAATACACTTATAATAGAAATGAATAAATATGCCAATGACTCGAACGGAACTGTGACGAATTTAGAGAGTTATGCACGAAAAAAAATCAATGTTTGAAAGTAATATATTAAGTTCACCGTAGCGAAGCACGGGAAAACTTGCTAGTATTTCATAAAATGCATAGATCTTAAAGTTTTAAAACCTTAACATTACAGAAAAATCACAACTAACAAATTATGGAAAATATGTATACCTCGATCTTTTTTCCTCCCGCAGGGTGATATGGAAGCTGCAGAATCCTGATCAGAATCACCAGGATCAAACTCCTCACTATCATCTTCATCTATTTCCATCTTTATACCACCATCAGGGATATTGCTCTAATGCAATATAATGAAATTAAACATTATTCATCAAGCTATGTATCAAACAAAAGCTAAAATAAAAAACTTTTTACTTCTAAACTTAAATAATCATGCCAAGAAAATTAATGAATGGCTACAGTATAGCTAATATTATTTTAGTGTCCCAAACAGAAACAATAGTCTTGAAAATAAGCTGCATTCAACAGAGTACTTGTTAGTTTTATTCTAATGATATTTTATTAATCTAGATCAGGGTCTGAAATTTCCACTAGCCATTATTGGTGACTACAGATTTAAGGCTGGCGAGTAACCTTCATCTTTTGAAATGAAGTGTTTCAAATAAAACTATATATGCTCAGATTATCATGCCTCA
This sequence comes from Pardosa pseudoannulata, assembly GCA_032207245.1. Lineage (NCBI taxonomy): Eukaryota > Metazoa > Arthropoda > Arachnida > Araneae > Lycosidae > Pardosa > Pardosa pseudoannulata. The sequence continues at coordinate 114,862,519 of CM063508.1, forward strand.
ATTCAGAGAAGCACGGAAGTGCGAAATAAAGCAACAGCATTTATCTTCTGAGAATTATCTGAATTATTTAGAACAAAAAAATGCTCAGTCACCAACTTCTCTCCTACAGAGGAATAAATGTTTTCCATTTTTCCTCTTGGATTTCCACAGGAACTCAACTCATTCAAGGGTGACATTACAAAAGAAGGTACTTTACATCTTTGAAAAAAAAATGAACATTGCATTTCAGCACTGAAAGATCTCGAATCTAAAGTTGGCCCAAAAGAACATGAGTTTTAGGCCAAGTATCCATCTCAGGGAAAATCTAACATGTGCAGATGACAATTATTAAAAATGAGGAGAAAGACTTTGACTTTAAGAGAGCGGTTAATTAAACATACAAAAGTTATACATCACAAAGATCTGTAATCTAGTCAACAGATTTATTGACATCTCTGTATATTTTTGATAAATTGAGTAGGCCACCTAGAGAAAAAGTCTTTATTTCAGGGTAGAAGAAAATAAAAGACTCATTATGTATTTGAATCCAACATCACTGATTTAAAAAGATATTGTATTGGCAGAATTCAAGTTTGTATTTTTTTCACGAATATTGAAACAAATGCTGCTGAAGTTTCAGAGCAAAAAATGTTCAGCAAAATGCTCCCCCCCCCCTTCAATTTTCTCCAGATTCTAGCATTTTGCTGTTTACCAGTGAGCACAGCTTCATATGAGAGAAGCTTCAGTTGTCAGAACAAATTTATGACTGCATACACAAACTCTGTGAAAACTGAAACACTATGATTTTCAGAAATTTTATTAATGGACCCATCCTTACGAAGTTTGACCCTACAGCTGTGACAAATGGTATTGGCACAGCTGCAATGGTCAGTGCAGAAAGAAATTGCTACATAAACATGACGTGTAAAAGTAAAGGATTTTTTTTCTTGCATGACTTTTTAGTGATATGTGATAGTTTCTAGAAACCACTGAAACTTTATGGCAACCTTATTTTGAATTTATTTTATTTTATCATATTTTTGCAATAAATATGTTTTGCAAAAATATAATAAAATAAAATAAATTCAAAATTGCAATAAATATGTCACAGCAGCTGTGACAAATGGTACTGTCACAGCTGCAATGGTCAGTGCAGAAAGAAAGTGCTACATAAACATGAAGTGTAAAAGTAAAGGATGTTTTTCTTGCATGACTTTTTAGTAATATGTGATAGTTTCTGGAAACCACTGAAACTTTATGGCAACCTTATTTCGAATTTATTTTATTATATTTTTGCAATAAATATGTTTTGCAAAAATATAATAAACTAAAATAAATTCAAAATTGCAATAAATATGTCACTGCAGCTGTGACAAATGGTACTGTCACAGCTGCAATGGTCAGTGCAGAGAGAAATTGCTACATAAACATGAAGTGTAAAAGTAAAGGATTTTTTTTCTTGCATGACTTTTTAGTGATATGTGATAGTTTCTGGAAACCACTGAAACTTTATTGCAACCTTATTTTGAATTTATTTTATTTTATAATATTTTTGCAATAAATATGTTTTGATGTTTAAAATTTTAAAATATATCATTTAGAATCATAATCTGAAAGAATGGAGTAACATTTATCTGCGTCTATGTATGTATAATCTCATAAAAACAGATTAAACTAACTAAAGTAATTAAATAAAGCCTAAACTTAGGCTTAGAAAATGTACAAATCAATTAATGGATTAAAAATATTTTTTTTTTTTTTAAAGAAACTCTTTAAATTTTTTAATTTTTTACTGTTATTAAAGCATGACTAATTCTAAAATATATACTTAAAGACCTATAGTATGATTAATAAAGATGATACATACAGCAAGGCCAAACACACTAGTGCATCCATCCACCCTGTAGAACATTGCTTCTGGTCCCCTGGAGTGCACATGCAGCATAGCATTCAAGCATGCTAAAGAAGCTGGACCACTAAATTAACAGTAATACTTTAGTAAAATAAGTTTTACATTTAACAGTAAAATAGCTGCATATCAAAATTTAGAAGATCTTTTATACATTTTTAACATATGCAAGCAGCATAATAACATTTATCTTTTAATATAATTTAGTATTTTTTTTTCATAAATCAAATACTGAATTAAAAATAACAATTTAAATCATAAAATATTTTCCCAGTTTATGATTGTAAGAGACGATGAAAAATTGAAAAAAAATCCAACTGAATGCAGGAAATATATAGTTACTTAACCCCTTCTGGTACGATTTAATAATGACAAACTGTGCGTGAAGTAACCATTTATTTTTTATTTAAAAAACTTGTTTTATTTTACAATTCTTACATATTCTTAATTAAAATCCACTTTTTACATAGTGTTAAGTATCAGAAACGGTAAAATTAAGATAATAGTCTTCAAGCTAAAAGTACTTTTCAAAACAAAGTGCAAAGGAATTCTGAATTGTTTACATCGCCAGGGAATCTCACTTCTAATTTGATTCTTGTAACACACACGGCATTTCTTAGTAGGTTTTCTTTTATTCTGACTCATCAATTTGGCAGTGACTTGTACCAAGAAACTTTAAATAAACATTATGTAATAGTGACCTGGGATTTCCACAAGTAACAAAAGTGTTGCTAAATTCAGTACACTAGAAATTTTAAACTAGATTATCATATTTATCAGTAACTTTAGTTGCATGACGAGTGTAGCTCGTCATTGTGCGGTATGAAATGAAAAACCAATGACAAACTAGACTTGTCATTTTACCGGAAGGGGTTAATAGCCAAGGCTTCAGATACTCATTGTAAATTATTATTCTAAAGTAATTCTTAAGTATCTAAACTAGATAAGTACCCAAAATCCTATTAGGTTCATTAAATGTTAGTAAGGATTTAAATACTAACTTTTAAGTTTGAATTAGCCTTCAACTTAAAAATAACTCCATTTTAAAAACTATTTACTTCATGGTTGTGTCTAGAATAGGGATAGACAAACTTTTTCAGCCGCAGGCCAAAAATCAAAAGAAAATAAGTTTGGAGGGCCAAGATGAATTTTTCTAAAATTTTAAAAACAATATAAAAGTACCTAACGGTTTAAATACGTTAATGAGATGAATGAAATTGCAATTTCATTTTTAAAAGTTCCTTATACTGAGGTTTGAAGTGAGATGTACTGATTTTAAGGAATGATGCTTATCTGTCAGTGTACTTCTGAAATTATTCTTTCTAAGATTCAAAGTTGAAAACACTTGTTCACATATAAGAAGCAAATCACTGATCTTCTCGGTTAATAAATTTGAGATATAATATTAAGCAAAGTAGAAAAGGAGATGGATATATAATGTATAAATATACATTTCTTTTAATTTGCCTCGGAGCGGCAACTTAAAATTCTATCCGTAGGCTGAATAAAACCTTCCGGTGGTCCAGAGTTGGCCCGTGGGCCATAGTTTACCCGTTCCTGGTCTACAACATTCCCAAAACTTTCAAAATGCAAAATTTTAAATGTTCACACAAAATTATATATATAAAATAGAGAAAAATATACAAATCGAGTCTTGTACAGATATATACTTTCTAATAATAATGCATAACTACAGACCCATACAGAAGCTTATAGTGTTTAATATGATATAAATCTATATAAATAATTTTCCTGGAGAGAAGTAATTGGATTCAGCAGCTTATCAATATGGAAATGGTATACCATGAAAAAGATCAAGCAACAGGTTACCTTTATAGGCAATATTTTCAATCTTAAAAAGTTAATGGAAGTTTCATAAACAGACACAATATTTTTTACCCTCAGTTAGAAGAGAGAGAAGTAGAGGGTTCAGAAGCAAACAGAGTGAATAAGACAGTCTTACAGGATTCTTGTAGTATAAATACCTATTTAGGAAATTTGCAAAATATTTTAAAAATACCTTCTGTTTCATAAATAATTATTTTATCTAGCTATCTAAAAAAACTCTTATGATGTTAACAAATTATTAAACTCTACTAGCATAAACCATCTCATTTGTTAAAAATTCCTTACTGATTTTTTGCCTACTTATAAATTTTTAATATTTTTTTACTGCATTTTATGGTCTTTTAATGAATTTCTACTTTAGCATTCTTAGTGGACAAGAAAACAAATAAAATGGATATATATATAAAATGCAACAATATTTTAATATTTAAATGATATATTAATTAACTATTATGGAAGAAGGGCATTAAAAAAAATTTTTTTTTCTAGTAAAGGAGGTAGTTGCTTAGAAAAGGATAAGAACCACTGTATTATTCTTAAAAAATGAATATATAAAAGCCTTTATTTCAGCAACAAATCAAAATTAAGCATAAACTCAAAATATACTTACAATTTATAACAATACATACAATTACTACTTATACAAAAACATTTACAAAAGAAATATGGCCAATAATAAACAACAAAGAAAATATATAAAGGAAATCTGAAACAAGCATATATATTTTTTCAATATGAAAAAATCTTTATTATTCAATTTTTGATATTTAAGATTAAATTAAGAGCAATATTTACCTGACATCCTTTAATCCTTTAGCCCGAATGACATTAAAAATATCTTTATGACCCATTGGAGTTTTTGGATACAGTTCAAGAGCCTGCAATTCAAATATAAAAATTTAATATTTCAAATGCTGAAAAAAAATTTTTAAAGATATTTCTTATCATAACATAGGTACATTTTAATGCATAAACTGCTTGTAAAATTTTAAAATTGCCAATTTAAGTCACCTTTACATAATAGTGTTGTTCTCTTTTTAGGATTTAAGAAATTCTACAAAAAAATATCAAAAACAAATTGTATTAAACTTGAATATATCTACAGTTTAACATGTACAAAAACATGAGAAATAAAAAAAAACTCATTAACAAAAAATGGCCCACTTTGATTACTTTATACACCACAGTTTAATATCACATAAGATGTTTTTAACCCCTTAAGCGATTTGCCCGTACAGTGTACATTCTACCCAAAATTGGCCTGAAGTTGTTTGCCCATATGGAATACGAGCATCGATATTTTCTCTTTTCCTTTTCTGGTTTTCCCATATTTTTCATTATTGCAAAGAGACTATTTAGTATTAATATTTTTCGACATTGTACCATAAAAAAGGAGGAAAAAACACACAACTAGAATTTAGACTTGATCTTGTTGACGTTATAATTGAAAAATATCATTCAAGAATAAATTTCCGACATGGACAGCCAGGTTTTGAGCCTAATCCTCTGAGACTGACTGAGAGACATTTTTTGGAAATAATTGTCCCCACAGATAGACAGACAAACAATAATAAACAGAGACCTGCAAGATAATATGCAGTGTGCTGTTCGAAAAGAAATGAGAATGGAAAGAGAATCCGAAAAGAAACATAGTATTTCTGCCCTGATTACAACATAGCATTACACCATGCTTCAAATTGTACCATACACAAAAAGACTTCTGAACTGTTTGGAAAAGTGTAAACATCGAAATTCACAATAAGTATGAGAGAAATTTTTCTAGAATTTGTAAACCATTCTTCACTGCATGCAGAATCTACTTGAGAAAAGAAAAGATTTAGGGGGTTTTGTGTTTTAAAATTGTAAAATAAAAAATGCCATAAAAGCATTAAAAGTGAAAAAAAAATTTTTTTAAATTATTATTTTTATTCCATTAAGTATGGTACTTAATTATATGCAATAAAAAATATGCCTTTTTTGGAAGCAGTCCTGGTAAAACAATTGACCACTTAAAGGGTTAAAGACATGACTAATTTGAAAAGGCACAAGGGAGATTATTTTTTCAAAAAAATTAAAACCTATGTAAGATGCATGAAGTAGAAGTTTCATTTACTGAATTTGGGAGGTTTCTTTGATAATTAACACCCAATTTAAATGCATCTATATATAAAAAATTACCAAATTCCATTTTTGTCACCTTCAATTATAATAATTTAATATACATTTTTAAAATGCTAATGTGTAAACAAGTGACATAAAAGTTTTCTTTGAATACTCCTAGACTTTAAACCGTAATATATATTCTTAGATAAGTCCAAGTTATGAAGAAACCTCTATATGAGTATTATTACTAAATGAGAAAATAAAGGTAGACAATACTTAAGTCTTAATAGCAATTATCTTATGTCACAATTTCACAAAAGAACTTACATAACTATCAAACCTTAAACATTGTACAACAAATAAAATATTAGCATATCTGAATAGTTAACCTTTTTTTAGAAAAGGAAAATGTATTAGCCCCTTATGCTGAATGACAAAATTAATTAATTATATAACCTAATTCTAGCAATAATCAATTTAAATGTTATGTTGTTACAAATTAAGTACATGTATACAAATAAAAAGTTAGTTTTATCTGAATGCATAGACATATATATTTTTTTAAATGAACAAATGAAACTGACTTCCACTATTTATATTAATTTGCTAAAATATTTATTGCAATATTTGTGAAAGGCCATATTGAACTGCAATCAGCTGCCCACAATGTATAATTGCAAGTTCAGAATATTAAGGTTTAAATTTAAATCCCAATTAAAGCTTGGATGTGTTTGCACAGGTTGATTATAAGGAATAACATTGATTGCCTATGTCAGTGAAAGACAGCCCTTTTTAATTTACATTAAAAAATAAATAAATAAACAAAAATAAAATTTTAAAAATATGTACCTTTCTGTAACAATAAGCAAAAAGCAGCATAGTGTGAAATTTTTAGAGAACATTACATTTTTGTATAATTCCGAGTTTTAATGAATTAAGAAATCTGAATTATATTCACTTATTTATAGCTAAATAAAAAAAATAAAACAGTCTAATATAAAATTATTTGTGATCAAATATCCCACTAAACAAAATGGGAATTCTATCAGATGATAATCATTAAATGTTTAATGTCATCAGGTGTATAATTTGTGGGATTTAAACTATAAAAATAATTTTTATCTGTCAGTCTACTTCTCATTTCTGATCTGCAATTTTGATTAGTAAAAATATCAAACCCAGACAAAAATACACAGGCTTTGACATCATTATTTTCTTAATATTGTATATGACTCTTTTAGTAAAAAATGAGGGTTTTTTCAGATTAAATAAAACATTTAAGTGCCATATAAAATCAGGTGACGTGTCATTCAACGTTACCTAGACGGTATTCTGACAATAAAATGGACAACATACCCGCAAAACTGAAAAGAGCCATTCGGTTCAGACGATGGGTCACTTTTTTGCTACTTTGAGAGCAGAATCTACTGTTTAAAGTCGATTCCGAACGGCTATTAATAACTATGCCAATGTTAGAATTCGAACACGCCGACACCACCATACCGATTCGGTCAGCAGAAACAGATTTAGGTCATGGGCAAGAAATTATTTTAAATCGACAACTTTTAACCCCTTTATGCACATTTTTTTTATTTAAAAACAAGGCCGGCAAAAAAAAAAAATCAGTTATTTTAATGTAAAAAACACAATTTAGAACGTTGTCTTGCCAAGAAAATAACAAAAATACAAAAATAATCAAAATTTTTATTGCAATTTTGGATTTTGATAACACTGCAAAAAATAGTCGAATATTGTAATATTACATTATAATATTGTAATATATTATATTGTTATTTTTAATTCACGATTGCATTCGAGTGTGAAAAATTATAGCAACATAAAGTACAACGTTGCTCGAATTATCTCGAGTGTGCACAGTTTGGCCAGTTTAGCGCGCTCGAGTTAACTCGAGCGCTACGGTTTAATGTGTTGTTCACGAGGGCTAATGAGATCGGGACCTACTGCTTAATGCCGATTTCAAACGGCTACGAACATCCATGCCAGCAGCGGGATTCGAACCGACGAACTCCGGTACCAAAGAGCAGCGCCCTACCATTCGGCTAACCCTGGGTTTGAGTTCCATAAGAAAGCGTTTCCCAACATTTCACGCCTGCGCACCGGCTAATATATGGAAAATATTTCGCAGGTTGGCATCAGCCAAAAATTTTTAAAAATATATATCAATAATTATTTTATTTATTATATCTACAGTTATACAAATATATATTATAGTTTGTGAGATATTTGCTATAACTTATTTTTAATAAATTTGATGAAGTTAGCCATTTGAATAGGGTTACTGCGCAACGTGATTTATTGAAAGAATTGTGGAATCCAGAACATGTAAAATATCTAATTATTTCACATTAGGATGCACATATTTAATATGTTCATTTTCAATGTATACACGTTGTTTATATTCAAAGTTTAAACTCGTGGAAAATAATTGTAAAATTGAACCTTAGAAATATTAATTTTAAATTCTAAAATTTCTCAGAAAATTAAAATTTTAAATATTCTAAAATAATTTTTTTTTAATTTTTCACGAACCGGCACCAGTCAGCGGACAAATGGTTGAAAATCACTGATTCAGACCAATGATGGGCAAACATTTTTAAAAGTGGACCAAAGAAAGAAAAGAATAAAACATTTTGGACCAAAATTATATAAAAACTCAATAAAGATTAAAAGATGCAGCATATTGCGAAAATTCTTATATTAATGAAATTGAAACTGCTTTTCTTAAAGTTCTTCCATCTATCAATTGAACAATTATTCCCGCTTTTCGTCCATTCCTGAAAAGATTAATATAACATGACGTGGACAAGTCTGTTCTACTTAAAATATGAAATCGTAAACAAAATTGGTTTGGCTTGGAACGCTACGTTCTACTCTTTTGCTACACAAAAGTTGATCAGACCGGAACCTACTGCTTAACGGCAATTCCGAATGGTTATAAACTTCCATGGGATTCAAATCAGGTTCCGAAGAGCACCGCCCAATCATTTAAAGCAGGAAATTCAAATTTTTCTATCGAAATATAGTTTCTATTGTTTTAAATTAAAATATTAATGAAAAAAATATGTTTTAATAATTTTATGCATGCTTGTTAAAGAGAACCGAACGATGACTGAATGGGTAATGCGTAGTTCTTCAGTACAGGAGTTCGCGGGTTTAAATCCTACTGCTGGCATGAATGTTCGTAGCCGTTCGGAATCGTCTTAAAATAGGTCCCGGTTTTATTAGCCCTCGTTGGCAAAAAGTAGACATTATCCCTCTGATCTGAATAAGATCTGATAAATGAGATTGTTAGATCCTTAGATCACCCATGAAAAACCTAAGAGTTTTTCATGGGTGATTCTAAGAAAGAAAATATTTTCTGAACATCCTACAAAATTTTCTGAAAAAGTATACGCTAATAATTTAAAATAAAAACTATATTAAAGTTAATTTCTGAATGTCAAAACTAGAGGTGGATGATAAGTGAATTTTAATATTGTGATTTGTCGTTTACCAAATATCAATATAATAATATGTTCTAATATCACCTTATTATAGAGTTGCAAATATAAGTGTGTTCTGTATAAAATATTACACACATATATCAATGTGGGTTACCTAGAAAACAAAAATTTAATTTCTTAATATGAATACAGAAATTTAAATTTTAACATATTGTTGCTATTTTTCCATAGAAAAAAAATTGTGGTCGCGTCAGAAACGAAAAAAGGGTGAGAAAAGATATAGAACTTCCTGATTATCTTCAAAATTCATTCATATATTTTTTTATTTAAAGCGGAAGATAGTTTCAAAAAAAATTATTTTAAATTTTCAGAAACAGATTTTTCCGAAAATTCTTTTCAAATTTTTTTTGGGGAAAAAAATTGTTTTTTATAATTTTCGGAACAGACTCGCACAAAATTTCGGAAAATTCGAAAATTTTCGGATCAGTATCACCCTTGGTTTTTAAGTGCCTTAAAAAATCAGTCGAGCAAATGTAGTTTGGTCACTCCAGTCACCCTCAAAAACGATTGGACTCTCACTAGAATACCATGGATGTGATGGTGGTTGCTTCCAAGAGATGTTTATGGAAGCCTTACTTTTTTTAATATAAAGGTAAGTCAGAAGATCACCAATGACCTGAGTCATGGTAGAGCCCTCCTTCGCCAATCTATCCATAATAATCATGTTCACTTTTTTCCTTTTGTCGTGCAGATGTAAATAAATTATATTTAAACAAAAAAAGTATGTGAAAGAATTATCCACACTAAATTAAAATTTAACACTTTTCAACTTTAAAATAAATAAATAAAATAAATTTGAGAAAAAATTATCCCATTATAACGGGCTAAAACAATTTTGAGGAACTTTTAACTCTTTGGATGCCTTATGTGAGAGAATAATTATCTCGTACGTTTCCTAATTTTACACATCTGACTAAAAAGTATACCTTAATTTATAACGCAACAGCAAATTTTTTCTACTGAAAATATGGTTCACATGGGATATATAAGTGTATAAACCCTTAGATGCGTATATTATAAGTGATATACAGGCAGGGAAAGGGTTAACCGCAGGTCAACAACTGATAAAAATTTTTCTTCTACACTCTGTCATGGTGCTATGTGTCATTAATATGCTGCGCCCACCTTCGATAAAACGAAAACATCTATTGAAAATATAAAATGCGTTTTCTTTTACGTTTGAGAAAAATGCTAACAAAAACTTCAGTAACTCTGACCGTTTATTTATTATAACAATCTCTAACGAATGACACTTCCTTTTAGATTTCAGGCGAAAGGAACTGATCAGTTCAACAAACTACACAGTTTTTATATGAAGGCATACAAATAAGTTGCCTGAACTTAGTTCAAGTGCCTAAAACGACAGTAAGAGCAGATGCTGCATCCCATCTGCGGAAGAATATTAACAAACAAGAATAAATTTAATTATCACGTGATAACAGCACATTTAGTTATCAAGTAATTGGCATGAATAGTCAGGATTTCAAGTCAGCTTCGCGCATTTTTCTGAGTTTTAAATTAAACACTATCGTAGTATGAAAGTATAAGTTTCAGATTACGGTAGAATTTTTCTTTCATTTCAGTTGTAAATATTCTACACATAAAGGAAAAGAATCCTAGATTTATAGCTGATTTGAGATTAATAGGGAGGAATTACATCTTTTGTAACAAAACTATACAAACAAAATGGAGAATGGGGTCGCCATAGCTTAGTCGACAAAGGCAGCAAACTCGTAACTAGAGGGTAAAGGGATTGAGACTCACGCCCGCCAAAGATCCACCATGTTCCTTAATGGGCATGTAAAATCGGTTCGTGATCGCACTCTCCTCCATTTTCCCAAACTATACTTTTGAAGGTGGATTGGTTTGGTTTGGAGTGCTACGGTCTACTTTTTGCAACACGAGAGCTAATGAGACCGGGACCTACAGCTTAAAGCCGATTCCGAACGGCTACGAACGTCCATGCCACAGTGGGATTCGAACCCACGAACTCCGGTACCGAAGGCCAGCACCCTAAACAATCGACCATCGTTCGGCCTTTTGAAGGTAGAAGGCCAAGTATTGGAACCTTCTGTTTGGTTCCTGCTTCTATATTATGAGGACCCACTTTTAGAAGTTCAACTTATCTCAATGCAATGGCACCCTTCTTCCATGAAGTCATATGACTTCTAAAATGGACATGAAACCACCAATCAACTAAAGAAAAGGAAAAAGTATTTTATCAAGAGCTTAATAAGTGTGTGTTTCCCGTTTTGTAAAAGTTTAAACACATACCTTGAAAGAAAGACAGCCCTTAATTTGCCGAGGTTATATTCCGCAAAAGTCTTATCTAGTCACGCATAGTTTAAAAATATATTAGTTTTTAAAAAATGCAATTTAAAACCAAAATTTCTTAAAATAAAAATGCATTTTATTCGTCTAAGAAGGAAAATAGCAGACTTGGTCCGTTTGTACGTATCAGAAAAGAAATGATCAATGATAAGAAGTCAATTCTGAAGTCATTCAGAGAACGTGCGAGAAATATTTGTCTCATAAGCTTCATTGGTAGTACAAAACTGCCAAATTGTCAAGTAAGAGTGACCAGGAGGCTCAGAAGATAGCCACACACACACCTCGAATTATGGACGTTTTCGTCAGATCGTTTAGTACATGCAAAATTCAGTTATTTCTTTTCACGGGATGGTTAGGTTAGTCTGTGACCTCTGGGAAAGAGATTACGTTTGCATTGCGAGATCGTAATTAAAACTGGGGAATCTAGTTCAGAAATTATTCAGATAATGTTACATATATATTATTACATTTATCTGTGCATCGGGAGTAAAAGGCACTATGCCCACTTTTTAAACATTTGAAATGTTTACATACTTATGTATTATCTGTTCTCCCTTTTGGGGGGATAAAAACATTATTTCCATTTCCTAAAATTGGAAGATTTAGCGAATTTGAAAAGAAACTATGAACCAACATGATAAAAAAAAAAAAAAAAAAAAAAAAAAAAAAAAAAAAAAGACAATTTGGCTACAACATTTCTTATTTTTAGCTATTTTCGAGTGTTTATAGCTATGTCTTTCTTGTTTATCTGAAAGACGTTTATACAGCTTTTCACAAAGACAACCCGACTGTAAAAAATCTGTACCTTATGTTCTCCTATAAAATTTAAAATTTGTGACACAATGCCCTTTACTTTCCATGAGACCGGAAAATTTCATCTTTTGCGGTTTTGTTTTACATCTATTAATGACATGTGCTTAAATGTGTGTAGAAAAGTTCTTTACATTTTTAATGATAGTATACTTAATTTTCCATTGGTTTAAATTTATTTTTAAAATTCTGTGCGTGTTTAAAATATGATATTGAAATGGTACATAGTCTTGCTCTAGATCATGGGTTGGTTCCCCATTGAGCGCCTGCCATGTGCTGAGGTTTTCCACAGGGGCGGTAGCAGTTGCAGAAGCAAACAAAGGGCGTTAAGGAAGTCAGAAGGGGCGCCCGGTAGATAAAATATTTATAAAAATATCAATAAATCACTCGAATAATATTATATTTACCATAATAAATACGATATATTTTCCAATTATAAATTTCATTAATCCCACCTCGGGACGCCGTTTGGCGAACCCCTAAGCGAGAATACAGAAATTTTAATAGCATTTCCTTCATCGTATTTGGCTGAACGTGGGCTCAGAGGAGTAGCTAGCTGACTAAGAAGAGGAACATCACTGAACGTGGAGATTTACTAGTGATAGTAAAGAAATTGGAACATTAACAAATTGTTGGAAAGAACACATTGTGCGAGACATAGTTGGTACAAAATAGTAGAAGAACGTAATGACATAGCCAAGAAACTAAAACACGCGAAACTGTGAATACTGAACAGCTATTACGACCCGCGGATTCCAGTTCCGAAAGACACCGCCCACCATTCGCTCTCCGTCGGATCGGTTTGGTTTGTGGTGCTACGGTCTACTTTTTTGCTACACAAGAGTTAATATGTCTAAGAGTGGTACCATAATGAGGTTGAGATATGCCACACGCGACTTCTGCGCCAAATGGTATCAGAAGTCGCCAGAGATGTGAATTTGATACCTTAAATTCCACTTTCTGACGTCATTATGACACGAAAATTACCTGTGACCTATCTCGACCGAAATATCGTCGCACCTGAATCTCACTGCTTAAAGCCGACTCCGAGCATCGACAAACATCCATTCTATCAGTAAGATACGAACCCACAAATTCCGGTAACGAAAAACAGCGGCCTACTCTTTCAGCCATCACATCGTCCGGCCGGAAAGCTGACCTTGCTTCCTGGAAAGACTTTCTTAGAAATGGAACTAGCATCGATTCTAACCCCTTTAATTATTCGCCACAGGCTACCAATCCTGGCGGGTATAAGGCGATCGTGATGCCTCGCTGGAGATCCTCTTCAATTTTGATTATCCTCAGGAGGTGGGATTGTTGCTCCGATTTCATACCTCTCTCCTACCTGCAGACTTCGCAACAAGAGGACATTTATGCTAACAGATTTATTCTGCTTGTTCTGCCAGGAGATTTCTGGCATCTGCCAGGTTCGAACCAGGTACTACAGAATGCTATGCCCCACACGATGACCACTAGAAAGTCTCGTTGAAGAATCTCTTTTTTTCTCTGAAAGCAGGATAATTCACGTATTCCCAACACATACAAGGTAGCACTTCGACAAAACTTCTATCGTCTGGGCGTAATGGCAATGCTACGTTAGCACAAATATAGCGATTAGAAAGCTGTCTACTTCATCCATAAAAAAAAATAAGTATTTTCTGAATTTCTGCACAAACGATCAGATTATTCTTTGTAATTTTATCAGATTGATCATATTAGATCCCAGAAGAAAAATGTGGATTCTGTTACATTTTCTTTATGGCATGCACTAGGGTTGTAACACCAGTATATAGGCAAATTGCAAAATGCATCCGTAAACTAAAAACTTTTTAACGTTAATTCCTAACCGGAAAAATTCTGAATTCAAAGTCTATATGCGCAATACTTGCACTGTATTATGTATTTATTTGTTTTCTAACACCATGAGTTTGTATTAGTGTTACAAGCGACAGCTCATGGGCCGAACGGTTGGGTGCTGCTCATCGGTACCCGAGTTCGCGGGTTTGAATCCCGCTGCGGGCATGGATGTTCGTAGCCGTTCGGAATCCGATTTAGGCAGAAAATTTAGGTTTCATTAGCGCTCGTGAGCAAAACAATAGATCGTAGCACTCCAAACCAACAACTCATGGAATTGCTAAGTATATAGATATTTTAGTTAGAGGAACTGTTTATTCTCCATTCAGGCCATCGCTTAAAAAAAAACTTTTATTAATCCAATACACAAAATGTTTAGTATGGATGTATGCAAAAACGCACAAATGTACAATCTAGAAGCATGAAATTTGTTATTATAGGGGTTCTTCGTGACACGGTAAAAAATTATACAAAGCCTTTTTTTTCAAATTTTGAATTAGTTTTTAACTTAATGAATTTTGTGTTTGTGTGGCAATAATTTGTCCAATCAGTAAAGTTCTTATATTTTGGCAAATCTGATGAATGAGCATGCTCGAAGTTCGATATCGTCGTTACCAATTAACATGCTAGCTGATAAGTTGGCAATTTTGTACTATTTAGTAAATTTAGTAATTTTTAATATTTTTTATTTCCCATGTGTTCTGTTTTGTATCGTAGATCCTACAGAGAATTTAAAGGCTATGAAACATACGAAGACCCATTCTTCCCAATCTTTAGCAGATATTGGAAGACTGGAACAGAATTTTCTCCTATTCTTAGGTGGGCCAATGGCTCAATCGGTTAAGAGCGTCGTGCTATATAACGTGAAGGTCGTGGGTTCGATCCAACAATGGGCAAATTAGTTTTATTTATTCCTATTTTTATATAGTGTTTACAAATATAGTGGTAATTAACATTAATTATCATTTCTGTAAATCGCTAAGCAAAGATTTTTTATAGTTGACTTTTATATTATCGAATTATACAGCTTGATAACATAGCATTAATATACTTTAATATATATTTTTTTCTGTATTTACTGCATCAATATTTAATCTACTTTTACAGGCTTTCATCTACCATTTTTATAAATTAATTCGATCTACCAATAAGCCAAATTAGTTTTATTTATTCCTATTTTTAAATAGTGTTTACAAATATAGTGGTAATTAACATTAATTATCATTTCTGTAAATCGCTAAGCAAGGATTTTTTTTAGTTGACTTTTATATTATCAAATTATACACCTTAATAACATAGCATTAATATACTTTAATAAATATTTCTTTCTGTATCTATTGCGTCAATATTTAATCTACTTTTACAGGCTTTCATCTACCATTTTTATACATTAATTCGATCCACCAATGAGCCAAATTAATTTTATTTATTCCTATTTTTATATTGCTTACAAAGATAGTGGTAATTAACAATAATTATTATTTCTGTACAGAACTAAGCAAAGATTTTTTTAGTTGACTTTATATTATAGAATTATACAGTTTAATAACATAGCATTAATATATTTTAATAAATATATATTTTTTCTTTATCTATTGCGTCCATATTTTGTCTCTTTTTACAGGCTAACATTTTTATACATTATTTAGTAAATATTTGATTTTATCATTGAATATTTTGTTGAGATTTAAATGCTTACACTTTGCAATTTCTATTCAGAGTTTTGTCTTTAAGATACTAAATGCGTGCAAACCAAAAATTATTAGATGTATTCATTATATATTACGTATCTTATTTAGCGGGAAAAAAATTACCGGTAAAACATTATTTAAGTTTGTCTATAAATCTAAATTGTCTATAAATCAAAAATTCTGTAAAATCTACGTCTTCCTAGGCAGTGACTACTTTGCCCACCCAGACAGCATGTCTTTTTCACATAGGACAGCTGAAAAG
Organism: Pardosa pseudoannulata; assembly: GCA_032207245.1. Classification (NCBI taxonomy): domain Eukaryota; kingdom Metazoa; phylum Arthropoda; class Arachnida; order Araneae; family Lycosidae; genus Pardosa; species Pardosa pseudoannulata. Next base: position 114,878,830 of record CM063508.1, read on the forward strand.
TTGGGGAGATTAGAAAAGAAAGAGAGCATAGCACAAAAGTGTATACTCCTATTGTGTTTTTATTGCTTGATTTGTTTATTTAAGAATTAGTTTCTATTCAATCTCAAATCTATTTTGTAAATATTTGATTTTATCATTGAATATTTTGTTGAGATTTAAATGCTTATACTTTGCATTAATTTCTATTCAGAGTCTTTGTCTTTAAGATAATAAATGCGTGCAAACCAAAAATTATTAGATGTATTCATTACATATTACGTATTTTTTATTTTTCAGGAAAAAAATGACCGGTAAAACATTATTTGTTTTCATCTACCAAATTGCCCATAAATCAAAAATTCTGTAAAATCTACGTCTTCCTAGGCAGTGACTATTTTACCCACCCAGACAGCATGTCTTTTTCAAACAAGACAGCTGAAAAGTTGGGGAGATCAGAAAAGGAAGAGCGCATAGCAAACAGTTTTATATTTGTAAACATTGAAAAATATGTTCACATCCCCCAGATTTCGATCCTAAAAAAACTTAAAACAAGTTGAAATTCCCAAGCTTTCATCCAGAATGTGATGTACAGTGTATAAGTGTCTCAGCAGATTGGTTGGCTGGTGTCATATCGTGTCCATTTAAATGTACTGTGAAAATTAAGGTTTAAAATATGTTTCCTTTATTTAGTAATGAAATTTCAGACCACATCACATTCCTTCAGGACATTCTTTTTGGAATTTGACATCAAATCCCAATATTACTTTCCCTTATATTTGTTTTTGTGTTTTTAAGTATTGATACTTTAAAAGCTGACTTGATAAAGTTTTATATTTGTAAACATTGAAAAAAAGTGTGAACAATTTTATAAGAGTTTGTGTAGGAGAAATAAAAAAAACCATACTTCATGCCTATATTACATTGGTCATATGTAATACTGCACACATTAAAATTTAATAAGAATTAAAGCAAAAATTTAATGATAAAGATGGAAATTCAATCTTTAATCATATTATTAATGCTTAAGTTTTCACAATCTTATTTATGTAAGCATTTCTGTAAGTAGATATATTTAAATAACTTAAATAATTTCATTAATAACAGTTAATTTGTTAAAAAAAATCAAAGAGTTTATTAAATTAAAAAATATGATTTAAATATTAAAAAAAAATAAATTGATAATATAATCTTTAAAGAATCAAATGACAATTTTTTAAAAAAAAAATCAAGACTTTTATAAAACATGATCATAATTAAAGGACAATAACTTTCAAAGTTTTGTAAATGTAACATACAAAGTTCCCTGATCTTCTAAAGTGAAAATAAAATTGAAACTTAATAATCACAAAAAAAAAAAAAAAAAAAAAAAAAATTGGAGGTTGTACATGTTCTATGATTTTATTGAATTATTTTTATACGATGAATGATAGTTTTATATGATTTTACAGCACACTTATATAAATTCATAGCTGACCCATGGGATAGTGCTAAATGTGAGCACAGTAGTTATAAAAAAACAAAATTTCCAATAAGTATTTTTTTTTTTTTTATTATTCAGGACATTTTCAAGTCATTACCAAGAAAATAAGTATTTAGGCAGTTCTTGCATGCAAAATTATGATACCTAATTATCGTTTTACAAAAATAAACAAAAAACTCATAAAGTATGCATAAATTAATATAACTGGGGGGGAATATATAAAAACTAAATATTAAATATTGTACTGAATAGCTATTTAATTAACAAGAAAAAGCTAAATGACTTTGGAAAGTGATTCATGAGAAATTTCAATATATATTACACAGTAATCTGGCCCCGTAATGTAACCTTTGAATGTATAAATTACTGCCATATTATCTAGTTAGTCACTTTAGTTAGGGCACAAAAGTGTATACTCCTATTGTGTTTTTATTACCTGCTTTGTTTATTTAAGAATTAGTTTCTATTCAATCTCAAATCTATTGTTTTAAAATAGTTAGTTTTTCATAAGATGCTTTTAAAACAGAAATTATAAAAAATAATCTGCAGAAATTGCAGAAAAATTAATGACTTTCAGATTATATTATTTTTCTTTGGGCATTCAAGAACAGCTATAACCAATGTTAAAGCATTTTTTAAAATTAATTATTATAGATAAGGCCAAAAATTTTTAACCCATTAATATCCAAGTCATTTCTACCAAATATATATTGATGAATACCTTAAATCTAAGTTATTATAGAGTGCGCAAAGCTAAATGAATATGAAATTAAAACAACTTTGAAATTGACAGCCTGTCCTTTTTAGTGATCAGTTATCATTTTAAACAACCTAATATATCATTTATGAAAAATGAAAAAATTGTGTGATAACAGATTTATTTGGTATCTCATGTAATGTCAGCATTGTAAAACAGAACTTTATAATAGGTATACCAATTTGTCATAATTTTAATTGATGTACCAGCTGAAAAAGTGAATTTAGACAAAATATGAATCTAAATGACAAAAATATAAATAATAACAAGTTCTCAAAAATTTGATGGATTGTTCATTTATGATTGCTGAAAAGGAAAACTTGTTTTGAGGAAACATAAAAATTCTACAAACTATTTTTCAGCTGTCCCTAAATAGGAACACTGAGTATTAATGGGTTCATTAAGTTTCATGTTTAACATACAAAATTCCCTGATCTTCCAGAATAAAAAGAGCATGCAATTTCAAAGTAATCATAAATTTTAAAAAGTTGTATTGAGGTAGCACATGCCCCATCTGATTGAATTATTTTATAAAATAAGACACACACAAATCGGTACCTGACCCACGGGCTAATGCTAAATGTAATTTTAAACACTTGATTCATCATCAATAAATATCAGTTTTTTAATTTTATTAGTTAACATACAAAGTTACCAGATCTTCCAATATGAAAATAGAATGCAATTTTAAAGTGATGACAGTTTAAAATAAATTTTTTAAAAAAATCCAAAGTGGTTAATATCAACTAATACTAAACAGAAACTAAATGGAAAATTTCAAAAGATCATCTGAAATATCAAAATGTACTGCTCCACAACTCAATTGTACCTTGATATCAAAAAATCATATATTGGTACTATTGTATATTATCTAACAACACAATTAGAAAGCATATATACAGGGTGAGCATAATTTTTTTAGCACATTTCAGTGCTCTACAATACAAAAAACAAAGTAAAGTACTTTTATCTTTATTGATAAGCATATTTCAAACAGTTTTTATTGGTAAGTATATTTTAAACTGTCAGTTTTATGTGACACTTTCAATAAATTCTACATAAGCTCCATTTGTCACACATAAAATATTGAATGTATATTCAGCTTTATGCTAAGCATTATGGAACATTTCAGATGTTATTTCTTCATCAACCCATGGGTTATAACTTGTCTTTTGATATTTCATACCATAGATATGTTAGGCATTCTACTAGAAATATATTACCTCAAATAGAGAGTAACCTCTACTGGAAAAGTGTGTGAATAAATAATCTTTAGAGCAGCTCTTTACAAGGTTTCCCCAAGATCAGGGTATGACAATCAGAGATCTACTGTATCCACAAGAGAGAGTATAAACACATCCAAGCATTAATCAGGAATCGAGTTTAAGCCCATTTAATACCTTGACTTACAATGACGTCTGGGAGACGTCAGTCTTCTAATGTGTCAAAGTAGATTTTGAAGTCACTGAAGCATCGATAGCTGTCTCTGACAGATGTCATGCGGCATTAAATTAAATCATAATTTTATACTGTTACTTAATTATTGAACTTTAGCATCATACATAAACCTCATTAAATGTTACACAGAAATTCAAATATCAAGGTAAAACATTATCTTTCTCAAATTTTCCAAAATTGTTTAGATGAGCCAGAACTAAATAGTATTTTTCAGACACATCAGAGTCCGTTTTACTTGTAAGGGGTTAAATAAGAATTCTTAAAAGTCATAGCTGTTATATTTATACATTCAGACACACTGTCACATGTCAAATAAAGTAATTGATTTGCTCTAAGGTAGCTAAAAGCATTCAACAATCAAGATCAGTTAAGATTTTGTTTTGAATTTTAAATTACATGGAATATTGTTGCTGCATTTAATGAATGAATTAGAACTTATTTTAAAAACAGTTATTAAAGATTAATGAATAAGGACTGCATATTTTTAATATTTAGGATAAAAAATAATTATAAATAAATTGCTAAATAAGTTAAAAAAAATATTAAAATTTAATTTTAAAAGTCTTTTTCAAATTTTTATAGTCAGAATAAAGTGATGATATTCAAAATTAAAATTATCGACTATACCAAAAATATTTTATTATATCTGATCAAGAGACTTATTTAACACACTAAATTTACTAAAATTTAATGTGTTTTCACTTGTCCTTTTAAACATAAATAATCAGATATTTACATTTATGCATAACTTAATAAATCATTATATTCATCATTAACTGTAATGCAATTACTGAAGTCCTTAACTTTTAAAAAATCAGTTCTAACAGCTATAATTTTTTGCCAGCTATTTGTCTTCATACAAAAGAACAGATTCATACTTAAACTACACTATTATTTAATTTTCATATTTTTTCACGAGTTCAATTAAAGTTTCAAAATTATACAATGGTAAATATTTATATTTATAGATTTCAACAAAATTCAATTCTCTAATTAGTATGTTTATGTCCCTTAAATAAACGACATTTTTTAAACCTTTTAAAACATGAAGTTAAAACAAATATAGCAAGTTTTCACAATCATAACCAATTGTAAGTCAATATTATGAGCAGTATAAAGGTTAGAGATATCCTTAAATATAATTTTATTTAACAAAGTAAAATAAAAATGTAGGCTTCGATTTATATTGGAACTAATTTAACCAGTCTTAATTTCTCATTATAACTTTATTTTAAGAATTTTACTTCTGCCAGATTTTTATACTAGAATATCTTTTTATTTCATCATAAGGAAAATAAAAAAATAAACTAATAAAAAGGCAAAGATGTTTAAAATTTATACAATTAATAATTACTGAGTAATAAATAGGTTAAATCAATTGTCACAACAAAACTATCCAAACAGACATGAAATTTTAAATTTACAGTTTAACTTTGAATTGAAAATTCACTAGGAATGAAATTTTTAATTTGTGTGCTGATAAGATAATTGAAATTAACCTTATTTACTTTTAACAGCATTAAATTTTGAGAAATGACAGAAAATTATTTACTGTTAAATTTAATCTGTTAAATAAATCTATCACCATCAATTTTTTTTTTTACAAAATTAGATACATTATAGAAGTTAATTAATGTGGAACGATACAAGAATGAGATTTTCTACAAAACCAATAATTTAAAGAAAACTTCAGATGATTTCTACCATAAATCAATATTATGGTAGAGATTAACTAAACAAATATTGAATACATATAAATATTATAGACTTGTCCTATAGAATATAACTACAAACAAGAAACATGTAAATATATATTCTATATTTTACACACTTTATTAAATGTATATTTATTACATAAAAATAACAGAATCAAGATCTCCGGTGAAAATACTAAATATAACTGAAATAAAAACGGCGATATTGGTGTTTATTATTACAAAAAATATATTTTTATTGTCTATAATGTTAATAAAATTACAATGCAATTTTATTAAAATTACTATAAAAGTAAATAAGTTCATACTACCAATAATTCTATATCTGCCAAAAAACTTTAAAATATCCGAAAAGACCCTTTAAAAATTATAAATTATGACCATATTTACACTGAACTTCATTTCATTATTGGTATACATATCGATAAACTTGACAAATTGAAATACAGCTTAACCATTTAAAATTAAAATGTAAAATAAAAATTTGTGTGATTTGGAATTGTTAATATAAATTACTGAATTCCAACGGAATAACAGTTTAAATTTTTTTTTAAATTGGGAAAATTTTAAAATTTATGACATTTGTACTTTTAAACAATATCAAATTAATAATTTTGAATAAAAAGCGGATAAATAAATTTATTAGACTACTAAATCACCGAAATGATAAACGCAAAAGCAGATGTGACAGAACAATTGCGAAATAATATAATATTAAAGAAAAAAAAATGTGTAATGAGCAAAATCGTAAATCGTAAACATGGAGACTCAAAACAGCAGCGTAGTACGACTTCTCATTACACTACTTACAAGCTTCGCCGCTTCAGTCCATGTCCGAGCTTTCTTTTTTCTGACTTGTCTTTCTTTCGAAAGTTCAAATTGCATTGTTCCTGATACACAAATAACCATTAGTGAAGCATATACTCTGGCAAACGCCAATACTCAAGAAAAATGTTTAAAATCGTAGTAAACGTAAACACTTTGTCAATATCACTAAGTCAGCCATTACGTCCGCCATGACACTAATAAGACAACAATGTCACGTGACCCTCCTTAATAGCTGAGTTTTAATTTTGTTTCTAATTTTATCTTTCCCTTTTAATCTTTCGTTACATTTTGAATACAAATAAACAAATAAAATTAAAAGTATTATTAAAAATCTACGAATTTTTGCTTATAATATCGCAATATGATACTTTTTTAGCTATGTTTAATAATATTAACTTGTCAAGCCTCCACTTACACAACTGTTGATACAAAACAAGAACTACAATATAACAGCTGATTAATATAAATTATTTTTTTCTTCTGGAAACTGCAAATACCTACTGGTATATGTATTTCATATTTAACTAAAATATTTACAAGCGGTAGCTATTTGATTAATCCTCTCTGAATCTGAATAATTTACTTTCAGATTCAAAGTGACAAATACTCGAAAAAAACTTTAGAAATGCATATATGCCCAAATCTAAATATATCTACGTTCATCAAATTAATTTCATTTTAAAAATAGGATTTCATATGTTTTCAAATAAGAGCAAGAATCTCAAATAAAAACAGAATTTCCAATAAGAATCACAAAGAAAGTATAATTCATTTTTTTTTCTTTCTCTTACAAAGCTGTGATATGAGAAATCTTTGTTGCTGAGTCTGTGTAAACAAACAGCTTGTAAATACAGTAAGAAGGAAATACACCAGAAAATTTGACGATACAAATTATTGCTACAAACATACTTTTAAAAATTTTAGAGAAACTAATCGAACATTTTTTACTGTCAAAATCTATATCCAAATAAATGGTTTCATTTTAATAATCAAAAATAATCATGCATCCTTTATTACTATTAATAACAATTTTAATAATTTTCTTTACTAGCGTTTTCGGTTTTCATACCAACGTATTTCAAAATTAAAAATAAACCATTGTTGGATACTGAAAATTGAATAGAATTTTGCATGTGCATATAATAACTATCGTTAATGAGTACATTAAACATATTATGCATAGATTTTTATCAACTCATTTGAGATAGAGAAATTGTGGTTTTTTATTAGCTTTTCTTTGACGAAACATTTAACAAGAAATGACATAGCCTTTATTTTGAAACAAACTCAAATACATGGAGCACCATACAATCTGGAGACTGTACACCTAATAAACAAGGGTATTTCACTAAAATTCCAGCGTATGTAGAGGAACATAAAAGTTTAGGGGGAGTTTTTTAGAAAGACAGGGCATAAAAAAAACATTTTTCTGGATGTCAAACCTTTAAGTTGAAATATAATTAATTCATTGTAAACTGTGTTGACATGAGGAATATAGTACGTATTGTAGCCTTTAATAGGACTTTCCACCTAGAACCAATTGACCATTGAATATCTGACATCAGTGTTTATTATATATTTATTTATTGATACAAATTCTCAACCCAGACTTAATTTCAGTAAAAAGTTGCAAGACTGATCTTCAGGGAAAAAAGAAAGGGAAATACTTTTAAAGCATAAGGATAGAAAAAAAACATGGATTTAACAAATATTATACAAATAAGTTGTGATTATTATTTTATACTGCTCTTTTATTGCCAGTATCTTAAACTTATTTAATGACGCAAATTTTCTTTTTTTGTCCTTTTTCATTTTTCTAATGTTTCATTTATTCATTTTCATTGAGTCATACAACGTAATGTTTCCATGTTACACGTTTCTACTTGGAATAAAAGACCTTCAACCCTACGCAAGGCAGACTACAGAGAGCTGGTCTTGGATCTCGTAATAATTAAAGGGGCCAGTAACTCGTAGACAAACACTAGCAAATTGTAGACAAAACTGTAATGTATAGACAAAGAGAGTGCTGTCGCCAAAAGGAAATTTGGGGACACTACACAGTATTTTTGGAGACTTATTCGAGAATATAATATAACAACATGTATACCCGTACTTATAGGTTTATTTAAAAATGGAAACTAGGAATACTGAAATTCAGTACATTCATTTAGCTTTAATTATGAAAATAAACTCTTATTATTATGTTTCCTATTATTACATACTCAAACTTGAACTTATTACAATCAAAATAAAACTTATTGCCTTATTATGCTTTTTACCAATAATGTATGCACAAAATCTACTTAAATTATTAAGTTCTTGCAAAGTAATTAAGTAGTAATTAAGGCAGCCATATTTGTAAATAGTAATTTGGGGATAAGCAGCGTGATGTCCCCGAAATAAGGAAAACATGGATACTACATATATTACATCGGGGGAGTTATTTGGAAACATGACACAGTAGCATGTATACCCATACTTTAAGGGGTCTCAGGACTTTTCAGAATTTTTGATTTTTCAAAAAAAATATATATGTTATACGCATTTTAAAAAAATGCATAAAAAGATTCCGCTTCGTTTAAAAGTTGCGATTAAAAATATAAAAGACACTCTTGAGATTTACAGTTGTTTACTTATTACTTTAAGTTGATTTTTCTGAGAACATAAATTTTTAACGTTTCGCTCAAGATTTCTGAAAACATATTTAATATTCTTGCACAAAATTTCCAGCATTTCAATATAATGATATTTTCTTGCAATTGAACTAATATTATTGCTATGGGAGAAATATATTTTTTGTTTTAGTGAGGTAAATGCATGTCAAAATTACCCCTAATTAGGTAAAATTATAAGCATGTTTTAAAAAATAAAATATGCTAAAACTGATATATATATATATATATATATATATATATATATATATATATAATATATATATATATATATATATATATATATATATATATATATATATAATTAGATTCACTTTTACAATTATGTTCTTCATTAAAAACTTAAAATTTAACATTTATGTGCAAAATATTTCTTGTAAACACTCGAGCAAATAATAGTTTTAATAATAATAAATTAATCTTGACTCAGCCTTTCATCCTTCCACTGGGTAAATTGAGAACCAATCATTCTTGGGAACAAGGAGTTCCGCGTAAGATTGCAAACTGGGAAATAAATGGTTTGGTTTGGAGTGCTACGGTCTACTTTTATCAACACGAGGGCTAATGAGACCGGGACCTACAGTTTAAAGCCGATTCCGAACGGCTACGAACATCCAAGCCACAGTGGGATTCGAACCCACGAACTCCGGTGCCGAAGGCCAGCACACTAACCAATTGGCCATCGTACGGCAGGGGAAATAAATGAAACATGTCAAAAATAATTCATACTTTGTATGTGTGTGTGTGTGTGTGTATATATATATATATATATATATATATATATATATATATATATATATATATATATATATATATATATATATATATAATACTTGATAATAATTTCAATTGAATAATTTATTAGATTTACTAGGACAAATCTTTAAATTGGTAGATTTTTCCGCCTCTAGTAGTCAAAGTATATATGTGGACAAATTAAAAAAAGATCTAAATCTGGAGAATGTCTCCGAATTTAGATGACGTACAATCATCTTAGCTACAGTTGACGACTAGCCATTTGGATTCCCTTTAAGCAGGCCGAACGATGGCCGAATGGTAGAGCGTTGCTCTTCGGAACCGGAGTTCGAATCCCGCTGATGGCATGGATGTTTGTAGCCGTTCGGAATCGGCTTTAAACTGTAGGTCCCGGTCTCATTAGCCCTCGTGTGGAAAACAGTAGACCGTAGCGCTCCAAACCAAACCAACCCTTTAAGCAGTAGGTCCCACTCTCATTAGTTTTCGTGTAGCAGGATAGTAGACTGTAGAGTTCGCTCCAAACCAAACCACCTTAATAGAATGCAACTAATCACTCATGTAACAAATATATTACAGATCACCCCTAACACACTTTGGTGAGATCGCAAATGAGAGTCGCTATTACTTTTAGAAAACCTAAAAGATTTCACCATTGTACATCACTGCATATTTTTCTCGCAAACAAGTATGCAGTGTTAATTTGTTTTCGACTAAAACAAGAGATATTGATTATTTGAAATTTATGTTTTCCACTACACACCTGTACCCTGTACACCTTACTAAGTTAGAGCTAATTGATTAGCTTCAATATATTTCTATTAATATATTTAATCTTCTTTTGGATATTTAATCGATACAGTAAGATGCAGTCTCAAATGGATGCGGATGGTCAATTGTCAGTTAGAGATTAGAAGTACATAAAACCAAACAATGAAATCTGACAAGTTGAGCTTACTATCCGGAAGCTCAGATTAGACATTCTATCCTAGAATTAAATATCCTATAAATTCTTTTGTTTTTTATTACAGAAATTTAATAGATTAAAATATAAGTGGAAATTTAAAGGTTATGTTAGAAGTTGTATTGCACATATTTCAAAGGTAATATTCAGAAGAAAAAAAAAATAAAATCTAAAATCATAGATGTAACTATTTATCCTCTATATTTTAAAAATGAAATTTTATTTGTATAAATAATTTTCTAACAACTTTTTTCTACTTAAACTGGAATCAAATACATAAATTTCTAATATGGATTATTAATCCCTTTAATATTATTTATGCAAGTTGTTAAAGACTAATACTTATTGTGTTTGCAAAAGTTCATGCATGCTAAAAAATATCTTGTCAGTAAATTTTTGAGTTGGATCTACATATACAATCAATACTTCAAGGTCAATCCTTCTTGCATTTTCAGGTTTTATGATTAAAAAGATTATAAACACAATATATATCTTGTATACTGAGATTTCATTTTGAGCCAGTCTTTGAATTATACTTAAAATATGAGGAAAAAAAATTCCTTTAAAATCTAAGGTTTGATGATTTATCTACCATATTAAGCTCTAAGGTCAATAGGTAGAAAGAAGATAATATTGTTTCCACCAGCAATCTTACACAATTAAGTTTCATGTTAATAGCATTAAATTTATATGGTAAAATTCTTTGCCTTTAAGAGAAAGCTATTCTCATTATTTTATTTACAGTTAAAGTATTAGTAAGACTTTTATGGAGCCACTCTGTCTCAGAGGTACTATCTTCATTAAGGAGAAATGTTTAAAATAAATAAACACAAGATTATAATTTTAAATAATAATTTTTTTCAATTACCCAGTTTTTTTTTCTTTTTTAAATTTGTTAATATGTTAATGATTTAAAGCCTGGAGCTGAGATAAGGAGGCCTAAGCAGGAAACTTTCAAGAGAGACAATAAATTTTTTTGGTACTTCTTTTCACAAAGTTTTTTTTTTTCAGTAAGTGAGTTTTGCTGATATTATTACTGCCTCCCCTATTTCAATAGAGACAATAATAAATACAGAGAGAAGTAGTTCAAAACATTCTCTTAATAACCTCTTTTGGTAAATCATTGGTAAGTAAAGAGAGAGAGATATTATGTTAAAATATAGCTAACTTATTTAACACTAATAGAGGCTTATCTTATTTAAATGTTAAGTAGGATTTTTTTTAATATGAATGTTTGCCTTATAATGACATCAATAGTATATCATCTGTTGATAGTAAGCATAGTTTAATAACCTGTTTTGTAATCAACTAATTATCTTTACTAGGTGACTAGAATTAATGTCATATCCAGAGAGGGGGAGGGGTCATACAGGTTTTGACTCACTCTGAAACTATATTTAAATAGAAATTTTTGTATGTTAATTAAGTGTGCTTGCATAAATTGTCATGTTATATAATTATTATACAAAATAAAATTCTGCAATGTATGAAAATATCTACAGGCTAACTCAACACTGTAACAAAATTTTATAAAAAATTAACAAATTTATGAAATTAATTCTTTACATTGCTTCTGATTTTCTTTTGATTTCATTATGAATTATACACACCCTTTCTAACTTTTCCTATTATAATGCTATTTGTAATGGACATTATTTTGGTGTTAGCTTTTTAAGACCACCAGAACTTATCAAATATTATTTAAAAATCAAACTAATAAGGCTTAAATAATTGTCAAAGAGTACTCATTTTTGTGGCATCTAATGTCATCTTCGAATACTGATTCAGAATATACATATATATTTATATAAATATATATAAATTGTGAATTAACGGTCAAGAGGCAAAGTTTTTTATTCATTTAATTAAATTTACTATTATTTTGGATTAAGACATGCATAATTATTTATTATTTATGATGGCAATGAAAATAACTTATTTGTATTGATAGTAAGAAAATCTTTCTTTCTAAATATTCTCTTAGAAATTGTATTTATTTGGAAAAGAAAAAAAAAATATTATTTGGGTACAGCCTTCATTAGAATGGTTATTTTTTTAGTGCTCTAGAACTTTTTAAAAGTGACTTGGAAAATAAGTTCTGTTTCAGATTTGATCAGGAGAATTATGTGTGATTTTAAACTCACTTATTAAAGCTAGCAGCCCTAAATATTGAAAATTAAGAATATTCAATTTATTTTATATATTTAAGAATCAGTTATATTTCATATTAAGTATTTGAAACTATTTCACATTTGATCATTTGATATTTTTTGAAGAACATTTGAATATCCAGTAAATAAATAAACTAACAATATCACACAATCAAATTTATTTATATATTGTACATTGATATAGTTACACCATCAAGGGACTGAGCAAATATGTTCAAAATAATTAACAATTTTTAACAAGGTTAAAAATTCTTCTGACTTAAGCAGAAAAATAAATTATAAATTGTTATATTGCTTTTTTTATGGTTTACATGATTAAAAGTGAAAGAGGAGATAAGCTTGATAATCACTTTCATTTAATCAGAAATATGAAACACAAGTATGAAGAAATTATTCACAGATACAACTATTAATTCATCCAGAAAATGCTCAGACACCTTCTGATTAAAAAAGTTCGACAAATCTTCTGTGGCCCCTGGTTTTTATAAACATGAAAAACATTTGAACTTTTCTATTGAAAATATATTAAAAAATGCTTATAAATAGTGGATGAAAATTAATTTGTAAGATGGAATATTCTTCATGAAACATGACAGTAAGTTATGACAAGTTTAAGTGACATATATTTAGCAAATTAAGGAGAAATGGTAAAAGGTAATAATACAAAATTAACAAACTAGAAAACATATGACTAATTCCGTCTTTAAAAATTTTGCAAATCATATATTTAACTAGGCAATATACCAGAAAATAAAAACTACCAAAAAAGAATATATATATAAAGTTAGAAAATATGGCAAAATTTAACAAAAAATAGAATGGGAGAAGTTAATTCCAGTTTTTAATCACTTAGCATTTAATAGCAAGCATAAATATTACTTTTTTTATGTAATCAAATATAACTTTTCAATAGCATAAAATAAGGTGCCTGAGCATCTTGAATATGTGAAAGATGAAGCAAAAAATATAAAGTGCTTTAGTGACAAAAATCACTTCTAGCACAGTTCTAACCACTACTACAATACAGACAAAATATTATTGCCAGATATACAGCCAAAGTGTGCTATTGTAAGCAACATCTGCATTATACAGAGATCTAAGGAGAAATTAGCTGCCATATTACTTTTTGTTGCTGCATTTTTAAAAATTTTCAATATAGATATTTATGAAACTTAAAATTAAATATAGCCGGGCCCCTGAAATCAAATTTTCTTTTCTGACAGCATAATTTGAGATTCTGTAGTACAAATGTAAATTTACTTTAATAAGATTTTCCAAGGTCATTTTTACCTTTTTTTACATGGAGGATAATATGAAAAAGTAAAATGAACATTTAAGAGTAAAAGCTAGAGGATGAGAAATAACTGAATGTATTCTGAGTAAATATCAAGAATTTCGATATGGATCAATAAAACATAAAAGCAGTATAATATAAATAGAAAATTGTTCTCATCTAGATTGCAGCCTGATAACATTTGAGGCATTATTCACCAATTATGTTCTACAGGTATTTTACTGTGCATATTCGAAGAAAGTTACTGGAAGAAAAGTAAATTTTAAGACAATGTAAATGCATATACAAGCATAGCGTAGTAGTAATTTAATATATAAAGCATATAAGCTTAATTTTAAAATGTTCAACTAGCAATCACGTATTAAAAACAGACAACAGCACACAAAAAAAAAAATCAAAAATAAAGAGTAAAAACGTAAGTAATTCTGTTCTTTAGACTAGAAATGTACATATATTCTGGCTAACATGCAGTAAATTCAAATTCTAATAACTGTTATAAAAGCATAAGAAAAAAATATAGTTATTTTTTTCTTAAATATCAATTGCATCATCTAAGATTTATATTATAACTTAAAATAAAATTTCAATAGAATTACAAGAAAGTTTTCTTGTTTAAATCTGCACCTACATACAATTCTGCACTTTTATACTGTATAATTTTCTAAATACATATAGCATAAAAACAAACCATAGCAATTAAAATATTTTACTCAGTAGAATAAATTGTATCTACAATCTATATAAAGAACTCACTTTGAATACTAATATATTGCTAACAACACTATAAATATTCATAAGAAAGTTAAAATGCTACATGCTAACTCTAAAGTAAAAATAAAACCATACTAATAAAAACAATCTAGTATTCTTAACTAAAGTTATAACAAATTTGGCTATATAAATCTAAGAAAAAATTATCTATTTTATAAAATCAGTAGTTATTCACTAATTTGAAATAGAAAAACTTATATTAATATACTAACTTCAAGATCAGATATACATTTTTCTATAGTACATATTTCAGATAAAGCTACAGTAAAGCAAAAAGATTAAATAGTTTTATCAAAATAATAACAATAGTATATAAGGACATTAAATTTTTATATAAACAGTAAAGCACTGTTTATGCATATCTAATTTATATGTCATATACATCAATACGATGTTTTATCACAGTTCCAATGGAATTAGTAACCAGTGTAATGATAAAGACTTTTGTAAATATGTCCAAAGAGGTGGCAGAGCTTCAGGTATATATATTGTTTTCCATTTTCTGGAGTAAATTTTCTGTTAAACACCATTTGAAAACTTCATACACACATATATTAGTGTTTATGGCCAAACCCTAGTGGAAAAACATACTCAGTGCAATTAACTTGATTTAGATTTATGTACTTATGCTTACAAACAAGCATAACATCAGACAATGATCAATTTTTTAAATATTAAATGCTTACTTGCATTCATATAAATGGCATAATTAGTACTCAAGATATACAATAAAGGTATGATTTTATCTCTTATGATAACTGTTTAAATTTAAAACTGATTACTACTCTGTATTTTTAAAATAGTAGTACTACCATCTTAAAAAAGTTAAAAATACTTTTACATAAATTTTCAATAAAAATAGCCAATTAAAATTTTGATCACACAACTTTTCATTTATATGTATGTATTTTTATATCAGTCCCTTGAACAATGTATAAACAGTGCTTTGCTGTACACAACTTGTAGGTGAATAAAACAAATTTAAAAATGTAACATATTTTTAAGTATTTCCAAAAAAACATAAAAATATATTCCTTAGCTATTATCCTAATCATACATTTTTATAAATAATTCACCTTTATATATAAACACACATACACAGAACATAACTTTCAGTAATTCAGAACTCTAAAATTTATTTCCAGTGATCATCGAATTTTAGAAATGGAATAGAGGCATTAGTTTCTTTTTTAAATACTTATATTCTGACTCATGCGCTAAAGAAGATTTAGTAAGCCTAATATATACTATACTGAAAATCCATGAAAAGAAAAAGATAAAGTTCAAAATTTTGTCATAACATATAAATATGCTAATATATGTAACAATACTTTGTTTTAGAGAAGATTTAATTTTTATTTCAGAGTCAGTTATATTTTCCAAAGATAATACTATCCCAAATTTTGAAAGTACTTCTAACCATTAGTCTTTTAATATATTGTATTTTAACCTTAAGAGGATTCTAACTGATAAAATAAAATATGCAGTTCCACATATAAAAGATAAAAAAAGTTGAACTATATCTGGGTTAAATCACAAGCCTCTCATATTATTCATATATTTATTTGATATTCCTTATGAATATTCATTGCATTTAAATACATACATTTATACATGTATGTATAATACATAGATTCCCCTTACACATAAAGGGGAAATGTTGAAAAAAAGAAAAGAAATAACCTCTTGACATGCAAAGTTTAGTATTTTTTACAAATAAATAAATAAAATAAAAAAATAAAAAGAGGTTATGTCAATTTGTTATTATTATCCTCTATGACAACATATTTTGTCATACTTAGTTAAAAAGTATGCACAAGAAATGAAATTAATCCTAAAGTAATTCCTTGTAACTGTATACAATAAAATCTATATACTTTAAACTAAAATATATACTGGTTAACAATAATAAATAAATATAATTCTATAGACGGAAATAAATTTTAAAAAAATACTTCAAAATTAAATATTAAATATAAAAGGATTATTTTCAAAATCATTATCCTGGATATCTTTATCCTTGATATTTTTACAACCAGGAAAGGCATGCATGTTCCTAAAAATTAATACATATATATTTACACACACAAGATAAATCCAATTATTAAAACACTTTATAATTCGAAGAAAAAAATATGCAGAGATAAATAAAATAACATAAAAAACAAACAATGAAGAACTATTACAAAATTTATAACATATATTCAAGTCTTTTTTTTTTAATGTTTCCTGGAGAACACAGAGATTCCTTTCCTATATATGGAATCCAGGATAAATGGAAAATATAAATATTTGTATAAATGAGAACTTTGAATTAAAAATAGTTTGTTTCAAATATCTCGCATAAAAATAAATGCAGCAAATGAGTAACCATAAAAAAGTAAATAGTAAAAGCTAAAATGAGATATTCAAGATAAAAAGTTTTTTTTTTCTATAACACACTTATTGAGAAAATATTTCCAAAATACATAATTCAAACATTTCTTTTTCCTTATTTAATATTCAAAGGTAAATTTTTATAGAATATAAAAATTATTTTTACATTAAATATTTACATTATTAAAATTTAATGTGAATAAAAGATTCATTAATAACAAATTTGGATAGACCTTCATGGACAACTTATAATCCCTCAAATGGACAGAATACAGCTTTATAAATGCAAAATATCACCATGTTAGCAAGGTAAAAGCTGTTTCGTGTTTTTTAATAATGTAAAAATAATACCAAGAAGTTAATTTTTGTAATAAATGTCAAATAGAAGTAAAATATTGTCCACAATATTTGATTTTTATAAGATGAATGAGTAAAAATATTTACTTCTGCTTATGAAAAATACATTTGAAAAAAAAAAATGCACTTTTCATAACCACGACTTTAATGACTTAATAAACTTTTGTGTTATGACCAACAATTATGAGCAACACATTTTAGAGTTTAAAAATGGAAAAAAGATTAAATATACCATAAAGGAATGTGAAGCAGTTCCTGAAAAACAGTATCATATTTCATTAAGCTGCAGAAAAATAAAAATCATGTGCATAAGCATAACATTAAATATTATCACTTAAAGAAAACCAGATATTAAACAATGACTACCATAGCAAATAAAATTTATGAATTGCAAATAATATTTAGCAATAAATGGAAAACATAAAACAAGTATATGGATTTAAAAATTGGTATTATGGATTTATAAATTGGTATGGATTTGAATATTGACAATAGAGCAGCATACGTATTTATTGCATTAAGTTGTTTAAGTTGTCATATAATTTCTGAGAACTGCAAGTAGTATTTAATAGCATTTAGAATGTAGAAATACATGTATATATATGGTTAACATATTATTTATTAAGGCTTTAGTAAATTTATTTATTCAAGCCTTTTAAAATCACAAAGTATTTTTAAAATGTTCCAAATAACTAAGAATTGAACCAAATTAAATTATGCAGTGTTGTAAATTATGACACTACATCAAAATTCTCATACATTGAAAATTTAATAAAAATAGATAGCTTTGAAATAAAGATTAGAAACATCGTTTTATATGGACATAAACAAAATATAGTTTTTAGGAACTGCTCTAGATGTTGTCTATAAAAGTCCATCAACAATCTCAAAAAGATAGTTAGATTCATACAATTATTTTTTGATAAAAACTGTATACAAAATTATTGTGCTTCAGTGAAAAAAAGCAGGTGCACACATACAAAAAGACATATCAAAGCAGTATTATGCAAATTTTTTTAAAAAGTATAAATAAATTTTATGTCTGCATGAAAAATAGTTAAGCAACATAAAAATTGGACAGATTAAGCAAGGTAGGCAACAGGCTGGACGAATGTGTTTAGCAAACTTTTGCAAGGTTTTGTAAGCTTGTATTTAAATTAACAATAGTAAAGGATTGATAATTAAATGCATACAAAAATATTATATTCTTGTCAGTAAAGCTTATCACTTTTTATTCTTTGACATTCTTAGTATCATTGAGATACAAATCAGCCATAAATGGAAAAAAATTAAAAACAAATATTAACGATTTCCTAAATAATACATAGAAATTCATGAAAAAGTACTTTTATGCAAACTTTTAATAGAGAAAATAAATGCTGCCAAATTCAATGCAAATTATGGTGTCATAAAACAATATAAAATTTTAATAACAAAATTAAAAGGGTTTCTTTGGATGGGATAGTTTTAAGTTAATTAATGAACTTAATTCATGTTGGCAGCTTACATGAAAAATTAAAAACATATGACAAGCAATCTCAAAAAATGTTCAGAGTTATGTTTTTTCTATACACATATATTTTAAATATTTTCAAGAGTACAAAATAGCTTGTCCTCAAGGATAAAAATCTAAAATTACAGTCAAATAAAATTTATAAGTAGAAATTAATATGTAAAGTGTCTGCAGCCTTATGTCTGATACAGCAATTATATTATTTCTAAAGTGACCCCTCTGTTATGCATTATATCTCTGTTATACCCCTCTGTTATGCAATATGTTTTAGGTATAGAGCAGAGGTTTCCAACCTTGAAAGCCCCAAAATATACTTTCCTACCAAATATTAAAATATGTTTTCATACCACATCATTAATATGTATTAATTTTCATATCATAAAGCCCCCCCCCCTTTTAGCCTCTTTTCAGAGTACGATCAGATACAATTTTTCATCTTGGGATCTATTAGTATGAAACAAATATTATCTAATAGTTTTCTTTAGGGGTAAAAATAACCTGTACTTCTTTATGACTTTAAATTTGACAATTTTATTGATAGAATATTCATTTATAGCATTTAATGTAACATATATGATTTAAACAAACAAACAATATTTAATATTAATGATATATTGTAAAAAATGCTACAGACACTTTCCCTACAATGACTTACAGGAAAGTGATGAAAATTAATATTTTTTTTTCTATTAAGATAAATAATAAATGTGTATAAATATCTATATGTACAAGCACATCATGTTTAAAACTTTGATTTTTGGCAAAATAAAAAGATTAGATATTGGCACACAACAACACTAAGAATTATTAAAACCAGCATTTTAAATTTGTAACTGGTATAGCTAACTAAATAATACAGAAAAGGAGGCAAATATGCAAAAAAAGATTCTAAGTAAATTAATCACTAAAAAATGAAAGCATTGAAGCATACATTAATAAAAACAATAAAACACAGTGTAATGAGATTTATTGTAACTATAAAAATATGCATGTTAATTTTTTTAAAAGATGTAAAATTTAATTTTGATAAATGTAACTTCTATATATGAAAATAAATGTAAAACTATACAACTTTTAAATAAATAAAATAGGACTTATTATGAACGAATAAACAAAAGCTGTATTTTTTAAAATTAAAAACAGCAAACATTTTTAAATATGTTGCTAGAGATATTTTGGTCCTGTCCATCCTTCAAAGGAATTATATGCATGCAAACATTTGCTTACTAAATTATGAAAAAATTATACTCCTGAAAGTAAAAATAAATAAATAAATAGAATTATTGAACTCAATTACACAAATAACTAATAAACAGTAGAAGTATAGATTAAACTGACATAAAATCTGAGCTAATTTATCTTTTAATTTCTTAGAAAATAAAAGTTAACATGCACACATTTTTACATTCCAACTATGAATCTATAATCTACTCATAATTTATCCAGGAGAATGAAATCGTATATGATGAATTTAACCTATTTCTTCTGGAGTAGATGTAAAGGGGAAGATGACTATTAAACTTTACAAATATGCAAGAAAAAAAATGCTGAAAAAAAAAATTGAAGACTTCTTGGAAATTGAGTTGAAAAAAATAGTTTTCATAAGCATAAAAATTGCTAAATGGCCTCAAATTGAAATCACCAGCAACTTAATGAGTATCTATGAAGTCAGAACAAACAAAAAATGTTGTTTTAATCTAAATTTTGATTTTACTGCATAAAATATATATTCACGCATATCAATGTTTATATGTGTGTAAAACAACTTCAATGCTTTACAATCTCTCTAGTTAGTAAAGTAAAATATCATTAAATAACTGAATTAAAATATAAGACTACATTTTAGGAGGAAGAATGCCAGGTCAATACTAAAAAGAAAAAAAAAGGAAGGAAAAAAAAAAACAAAGACAGGAATGCATTAACATGCCACTACTGATATAAGATACCAATTCATACCCTGAGAATAGTAAGGAAAAGTTCCAATGAAAATTTATTTTGCATTTTCCTTTTTGTTGTTCAAAAGAAAAAACAACAACCAAAAAACATACAAGTAAAATAGCAATTACAATAAGATAAAAGCCTTAAGCAAATATTTGTCAATATCTGAATTAATACTTTTCTGCACTTTCCATAAGAACAATAAAAGTTGAAAATTAAATGGATTTTAGTTTAACATCATCAAGAATCTTAGCTTATCTAATATAAAGTTTTTTAAATATAAATTTTGAATTAACATAAATATGCTACAAATTTAGTCTACATATAATTTTAGTCATTTTAATTTCTTTTCCTTTTAGATGTAAAAATATGATGAAGATTTGAACTGGTTTCTGTAATGAGATGATGATATATAAATCTTTAAATACAGTTTTCATTTTAATAAAATTATGCAGTTTAGCATTTATTGCAACTTTCAATCAAACTTTTAGATGTAAATAAAATGTAAGCTGTGGGGTTCTAAGATAATAATTTCAGTACAAATTGCTACAATTTAAAATAAACATTAATATGTTTTAAAAAAAAGATATTATACAATATATCGCTATAGAGAGTTAATTAAAACTTTTATGACTAGATGATTACTTTGGATTTTTCACGTTATACTTCTCAGGGACCCACAGAAAAGGGAGTGAATAGATATTCAAGTTAAGGGAGCCTAAGAAGTAACTAAGCCTAAAATGTGTGTTTACATATATTTATGTAAGCAACTATGTACAACAACGATGGGAGTATCTTTTATGAAACATCTAAATTACAATACACTCTTTTTAAAGTCTAAAGCAGCAATTCATGCAACATTAATAACAGTCATAACAGATGTTAAAACCTGAACAGTACCCTTAACTGTTTTTATAATTGATGTAACAGTTTCATGTTTGTTATATTTGTTATAACTAATAATAGAACTATGCAAAAATCCATTACCATAAGCACCTTTTGTTTTTTTAAGGATATTGCTGCAGACAGGAACAACTTAAGGCTTAAAAGGTTCTATTTAGGAAGTGCCAGAAGTCCCCCAAAAAGTAATAGTTTATGAAATACAAGCATTCACGCGATTTACATAAACAGTCAGTAACAACAATGCACTGATCTGAAAGATCATATTAAGTTTTTGATAAAATCATAAGCTCCTAACAGTTCCTGTCTGCACAATAGAGTCAGTAGTTTTTTCCCTAGCAGAGAGCACCAGAGGACAAATATGTGAGCAATCTACACTTAATGCAAAAAACTAACACACACATGAATGATCAATTCCTGTCCTCAGAAACATGTAAAGTGACAAATTTTCATTTTATTATTAGGTATGCATTCAATTCAGTGGTTAACTGATAAACCAAGATTTTTTTTTTTCAAGTGTAAAAGCTAAATACCATTTATACCTAAACATTTTTTAAAGTTAGTGATAATAAGCAAAAGGGCAGAGATCCCCAATCTTTATGTACTGGTATGTAATAATTGGTTATGTAATAATTGGTAAATAATACAAAAATTTACAAATTCTTTACTTTAAAATTTATAGGTATAAAAATTCTTTGCAAACTCAGGACACCTGGAAAGTTTAGTTAAAATGATAAACATGTAAACAAATATTTTTTTTTTTTGAAGAAATACTTATATTTTTTTAATTATTAATTTTAAACAAACTACATTACTGACATTTTAAATATTTTTTATCATGATTTGTACAGCAGCAAACATTTGCAAAACTGTTTGAGGTGCCATGGTGTCTGAGGGACCCCTGCAATGTGGTATACATTTTAAATAACATTGATACTTTAAAAATTTAAAAAACAATTACACCAAAAAAGCTTATAATTTCATTTGTACAAATTTACAAAAAATATATAGATAATAAAATAAAAATACCAGGATTTAGTTTTTATTTCATAAAAGAAGGAAATCAAAGCACATTTTACAACAGCACTTTAGTAAAATTTTATAATTTTAGATCATTAGTTAGCATGAAATAGGTTTAGTTAAAACAACTCAAATAATTTCACTTATACTGCTTAATTTCTGTTTACAAAAATTGAATATCTATTAGTGTGTATTTATTTGTATTTAATTACACTTTAAAAGAATACTAATCCCTTTAATTCATTTTTAAAAACTACCACAGTATTTAAATTGCAGTTAACCACTGTAGTTTCTCAATGCAGTTCATAAAATTTCTTTTTACAGCCAACCAATTATAAATGGTACTCAGTAATGGTAAGTGGATCCATTAAAATGTCTTGCTGTTATACCCTGAAGATGTTAATGCAGTCAAAGAGCATTAGAAGTAAAATAAAAGTGAGGGCACCCATATTCAGAACAGTGCAACTTGCATGCATGTTCAAATTCGCGTAATCAATTAAACTACAATTTTTGGGTGGACATCTGGCTTTTATATACTTTCAGCTAAGTCCTTGAGGCTAAATATCTCAATTTAGTAACTGAATGATTCATTAGGAACAAATTTTCCCAGCTCCTCCACACATGCACACATACAAAAAAAGGTTTACATTAACTAAAAAGACAGAATAATTTAAATGAGTTAAAATATTTAAGAAAAAAAAGTAGTTTAAATGATAACAAAAAGAAAAAAAAAAGATATATGACATTATAGATAAGTTAAAATGTGGAGTTTGAGGGTAAATTTGAAGGGGAAAAAAATTTTTTTCTATGCTTTTTGACTGCACGTCGGATTAACAATACACATTATGAAAGTATTTTTTTAGCTCCAAAATCTTTATTAAAAGTAGATAAGTTTTAGTAGTATATGCAGAGAATGTTATCTTTCCAACATTTATACAAATCAGTCCAATTTGGCAACCATATTTTGAAAAAAGTAAAATATACATTATTTTTCTTAATTATACAGCACATTTATTTGCCATTTGTGATGTACCATATATTTTTCCATACTCAGTGATTGATTTATTATCAGACTGTTTGTGGAATACAAGAATTCCTTATAAAAATACGTTTTTCTTTACACTGTCACAACAAATTGCCAACATGTTTAAAAATATCCACAACATTAATAAGTTTTAGATTATTTACTTGAGCTGCAATAAAAAACATAAGAAAAAATACAAAAATATTGAAAAATAAGTATACATTATACTTTTAAACTTAATAAATACATGTTTTTCAAACTCTGTAAAACTCAGCTGCTTGGCTTGTTAAAATGGGTAATAATTTTAATGAAGAATGTCATTCATCAAACAAATCATCAAAGTAACAGTAATTTTGGTGTACTTTTATTAAACATATATGCTAATAATTGATTATAAAAATATAATTTTATAATAAGTTACATAAAAATATATCAATTTTAAAAATATTCTAATTTCAAAAATTTTGATGCTGATTTGGGAAGAATAATTTTATAAACTACACAAAAAGTTATACAGTTAAATCTTAATAGAAAGAGGATAAATGATAAAATTAAGTACTAATTTTTATTTCAATAATTTATAGCAGAAAAGCAAATATTGAGTAACTTTCTGTTTATAATATAATGCATTATAAAAGGAAATACACACACATTCAAATATATCCAGTGTGCAAATCTGATTTAACGAAAAAAAGAAATTAGAAAAAAATAAAGTTTTTTCATGAATATATAGTATTTAAATTTTAAAATAGCAATAAAGTAAAAAATACATCTTTAATGAAATAATAATCATGACTTTCAGGCAGTTAATAAGTAAAAATCATAAGCTCTTTTTTTTTTAGTTCAATGAATATCTTTAAATAAATGTAAATGTTGTCCTACTTCAGTAAAACAAACTAAGGGATAAATTATGGCAAAATAGATATTAATTAAATTTTAAATAATCTTTATATTATACAACAAATTCAATCTCTTTGTTAATATGGCTCAAAATCTGAGCACTTTTAGGAATAACATATTAAGTTTTAAGAAACTACTGCCAAACACAATTTGAATAAATAAATAAATAAAAAGTTGCAAAACACTTCTTTCATGATAAAAAAATAACAATTCTTTTCTCTCTCTCTTTTTTTTTTTCTCTCAAAAATTTTAACTCAAAGACTAATTGTATTTGATTGTATTTGTATGAAAAGTGAATAATCTGATTTTGCCAAGACAAAATGAGTTTGAAAAACATTAAAACAAATATATAAGTATGTAAATTATATTTCAAAAGATATAGTTGAAATATTAACAGACACTGAAATAAATAAATTGATATAGAAAAATAAAACAGTAAATACATTATAGAAAATATAAAATATATCACATAAAATTGTGACACTTGTATAGAAGACTATTTCTTCTTTTTTTTGTGCACTTATGTCAAGTAATAAAAAAGTGCAGTATGACAATATAACAAACATCACAGTAAGGATTTAAAGGAATATATTAAAATGTATTTAAAGTAAAAATTTGAGAAACAAGGGAGAAAAATCACATTTTCCTGGAATGTTCAAAAGTACCATATTTAGAATTTATAGACCACAGTTTTACTTACATGCATACATAATGAAAGAAAGCTCTAAGTGACTTAATTTTATATGGAAAAATAAAAACTGAAGAAACTTCTTTATAATTTAAAGAAAATCTTCAACAGCATATTGGCTGATAAGAAATTAGAAATCATCTTTATTTAAATTTTTTTTTAGTTTTTTTTATGGTGTCATATAGAAATTTACATGTATTTAAGTTTTTTCATTAAGAAAAAATTGCCAAACAAATGTGTATTTTCACCATACTATTAAGTAAGAAAATATAGCAATAAAGAAAATATAATTAATAATAATGAAAAAAATTATATTATCAATATATAATAAAAGAGAAAAAGTGTTTTAAAAGGAAATAAAGAGGATGAAAATTAACAATATACATTTGTTATATAATAAATATCTGTTTTTACTTAATCTCTAATAAATTTGCTTAGAAATTAATTTTTATTACTTCAGAAAAGCAATAAAATGAATATTAGGTTAAATATTTAGTTCTGAAAGGAATATATTAGCTTTTGATGATAGAAACAGAATATAATAATCAGGTGAAATTTTTATGTCTTGGTTTACATAAAGAAAAATTGTAAAAAATGAAAGTAATATAGTCTATATTACACAACAATTTCCTTTTAGAGTAATCCCTTTAATTAATACCCTCATGCTAAGGGCAATTACAAGGCACACATACAAGCACAACTTGAAAAATTTTACATATGAAAATTTTAAAATATCACAAAAAATTAGCTATTTATTAAACAGGATATACAATTAAAAGCTATATAATTCTAACATGGCCCACTTTAAAGCCAAAAACATTTTGTTTATTACTTTAAGCTATAACTTATTAACAAAGTTCTTATTATTACAATAAACTGATTTAAATTAAAAACAATAAAATTAATGCCATTATTATTACTATTTGCAATTTACAAAGAAGAGTTCTATAAGTTAAATCTAAACAGCTTCCATTAATATGATCTATTCCTTTTAAATATGGTACTTGGTATTTACAATACAAGAATAATCATTTATTGAGTGTGAAAAAGGGAAAATATGAAAAGCACTAAAATTGAAAATTACAATACCTTGACAACAAGAAAAAGTTCAGATAGAAAACTAGAAAAATTGTTTGGCAGAGAATGAATATGTGTAATAGCTTTTCAACTTCTAATACTGAAGGTGAAATACACAAAGTGCATTTTAAAAAGAATGTGATAAGAACAATTACTTGAAATCAACATATTAAATTTTAAATGAAAGACAGAGTAAGTATAATAAACTGACATCACACAGTCATATTCTGATGTATCTTATTTTTCAATGAACCTGAAAAAAAAAAATGTATATATAGATACATAAAAATTACAAAGAAAAAAAGGAGAAAACTGACACATCTATATATATAAAAATGAATTTGTGTCTGTCTGTCTGTGTGTACTCGATAGACTCAAAAACCATGCATCCAATCGCCGTGAAAATTTGGGAAATTCATAGGTATATCCCTGGGAAGGTTTTGTAAATTTTTAATGTTCGAAATCCATTCCTTCCCCCTTTTTTGAGCATTTCATGTCATTATTCCAAGCATTATTTTCCCTGATTAAATGCAAACGAATAATTTTTTAATTTATCGCAGCATAACTAACTGAAAGGAGCAATATTTCTAGCAATTTGACGTCATCCGGAGTAATTGTTTTAAACGCAGTTTTCCTCGGTTAAAAGCAGGAGATTAAAATTTTTAATTTATCACATAATAAATAGGTGAAAACAATATTTTTCTATCATTATGACATCATTACTTTAAATATCTGAATTATTCATTTCTTATTTTGTATTATTTAAACATCGTCTGCGTAGTATCAATTTGATTTGACATGGAAATTTAGATATAAAATTATTCACTTTCATTTCTATGTGACGCAAATTATAGCATTTTTATATAGGAACTAATTTTAAATTCAATTCTTGGTTAATTTTTACGTTACAGTGAAATGTTTATCAAGAATATTCTAACAACAAAAAGTACGAATTTCAGTGACTCTCATGGGCAAATAAAAACCTATCATTTTATATAGTTATCCTTATATTCATATGTTTGTCAATATGAATGTGTGTTTCTGTTTCATACAAAACCATGTGGTTTGGACAACATTTATTAATACCAACAAAATTAGCACTGTTGCTGCCAAAACCTCTGCTTCCTATTCTACCACGTAATATGGCAAGATCTATTAACGTTGCTAATCAATGTACAGTAGTAATACAGTAATGTAATTTAGGGTTAAACTTATATTTTACCATAAAAAAAAGTTTGAGTAAATTTAATATAAGACACAAATTCGATTATAAAATCTGAATATCGTTATAATAAGCTTATAATAGAAATATATAAATATGCCAATGACTCGAACTGAACTGTGACGAATTTATAGAGTTATGCACAAAAAAAATCTTTGTTTAAAAGTAATATATTAAGTTCACCGTAGCGAAGCATGGGCACACTTGCTAGTATATATATATATATATATATAATTTTATGTTTAAAGAATTAAAACGGATAAAATAATCCAGTGTTATATACTTTTATGAAAATATATACAAACAAAAAAAATCTAGTTTTCAAATTAAAGTAAAAAATGAGTACTATAAGTTTAATACACTTTTAAATGTCTTTAAAATTATAACTTTATTCAAATTATTTGTGGTACTAAATTTTGGTCAAACATAAAAACAAAATTATTTTGGGTCAAGAATGTAAGAAAAAGAATAAGTTTGGTGCTATGATATATATTAAAAATAGCTAGTATAGTAACATTTTTCATCACATAAACAAGAACCTAAAACAAAGTGATTTTCTTCTAATTTTTATATTTTTGATCAGCAATATGATTTTTTATTTATCTAAAAATATATTTAATTTACTCAATATAACAATGAAAAATAGTTATTATTTATATTTAATAAAGTGAAATTTCAAAATTATGGCATTAAAAAATAAATAAGAATTAAGTTGAAAAATATTTGTTATGAAATCTAAAAACACTTGTAGATAACACACAATTTAGAAAAAAAATGCCTTTTAAAAATAAACTTTCACAGAAAAAACATGAAAGTCACAACTATAACAATTAATAATTTAATGTCGACCATTTGATATCTATATGCAATTCACAAATTAAGAAAAAAGAGTGTTTTATTAGAATAAAGCCTGGAAAAAGATCTCTTATACCTACCTTGCAGCACCATATAAATGAATTAGTTTTAAAGTCTTTTAGAGCATACATTGCTAAGTGTTTTAGACAAGAAACAGGATTAAAAGTTTTCGATAAGCTTAAATAGATATTTCTAAACATTGTATTGGAATTGATGATCAATTTGTTATAAACAGTATATGTAAAATCATAGAAATCCTGCTTCATTTTGAGAAAGAGCAAGTTATTATACAATAGACAACAGATGACTTCAAACAATTGTAAAATTTAGTTATTATATTTTTAGTCAGACATGAAGCAAATGAAATTACATTTCAATATACTGGTATTTTTCATGGGGATGACAAAAGTCATTTACTGCATGAAAATATTTATTTTTGAAATGAATTTCATTTGTCTTAAGGAAAAGGAATAAGGGATTTTTGTATATTTATTGTAAAATACAAGTAAAAATTTGGTACGATGTTCCCTTAACCTGCTAAAATCCTTCCAATGTTTACAAAAGCTTTTTTTTTAAACATCAAATCTTAAATGAAAAAAATTTTCAAGAAGAAACAAAAAATATTGTGGATATTTGTGGTATCTTACTGAAGAAATAATAAATTTATTATTTTTTTTAATAAAAAAAAAAAAAAAAAAAAAAGAAGAACTCTAAGTATCTTAGTTTTGATTTAAAGGAAATGAATGAATTTACACACAAAGTACTGCATACATGTCAAAAAGCATTTTAAACTAATATGCTAAACAAGACAGTATTTTAAACATATAAAGACAGTATTTTAAACCAATCTTTTGATTAGTTTAAAATACTGTCTGATTTTATTGCTTGTGATCCTGTAACTCTTTTTCTGATCATAAACATGGCATTAAATATACAGAAACCCTATAGTTATCAATGATATTACAAAAAGAGGCATAAACTCTCATGGAAGAATAAAACAATATACCATACCACGAGGAGCCAAAGCGATACCCACTGCAAGCTGTAAAAGACTATCCGAACCATTTCCCTTCATATTCTAAGCATTCATTATCAAAATAGTATTAACTTTTTATTACTACAGTGTAATGCTATAAAAAATGTGTTTTTGGTTAAGCTATTCTACACATTGTTTTAGTCAATTTTATTCTTAAATATTTTTTTTGCTCTAAACGGAAAGAAATAGGAAGTGAGACTTATAAAAATATAAAATTATTTTTTTGCCTATATGCTAAGGTCATCCTAATATATGAAAATAATAACTTGTTAATCAAATGATAATAATAAATTTTATATGTACCTGAAAAAATCTGACATTTACAGTTCATGAAAAATTAATTTTCTTCAAATCTAAAACTAAAAAAAAATTCAGCTTTTATATTATCTGCCAGCAATTGTTATATAAAATGATTGGAAGAATTAATATAATAACAATAATTGTAACAAATGTAGATTCATACAAAGTTGAAAGCTTATTACTTTTTAGTATTAATTTTCTAAAAGTCCTGCTACTTAGGTACACAATTTTTCTAAATATTGTTTCCGATATTTAGAAAAATATTTATAAATAAGTTCATGCAAATGTAATGTAGCACATAATAAATTACTTACATATTTTGAATATTCATGACAATGTGGCACTTTCTTTAGATGACTGCCTGCTCATGATGCTTTGCTGATTTTCATGACCAAAGACAGAGTCATCATCTGTGGTGGACTGTAGCGAGGGCTGTGCTAAAAGCGGACGATGATGGGACTCCACTGCTGCATCTGGCTGCAGTGCTGTTGTGTCATCTCTACTAGTCTGGTTAACAGAGGAAGAAATATTTTGGGCAGAGCTGATAGGACTCACAATTGGCACTGTGGCTAGCAGCAAAGGCAATCCCACAACGGAATTAGCAAGCTCACTTTTGGAAGGCGGGGCAGAAGTTGTAACGGTGCTTGTTACAGCTGTGGTTGTAGGAGTGGATGACCTGGAAGGACCATATGTTGAAGTGTTGGCGCAGTACGATGGCACTCGGTGAATTCTGTGACCACCAGAATGCGCTGGAGACCCGGAGGTTGTGGAGCTGTTGACAGGAGCCACATCTGAGTGACCAAAGAGATCACAGTCATGGAATGTGTGCCTTCTGTCTAGAGCTCCATCGGGTAATGGAGGAGTATCAGGAAACTGAAGAGTTCGGGACAAGGATGGGCTGAGAGGGGGATGTCTTTGTGCACCACAACTTGGTAATGATGCATCTGGAGCATGAGATATGCTAAGTAAAGGAGAACCTCTTCCGGATGCAAGAGATTCAGTGTCATCATCAAGGCCCACAAACTTTATCGGTTGTGCGTGAGTTTTAGAGCCTGATTTTGGACCAATAGCCTTAAGTGGTTTTGTTGCAGGAGTAAAGGAGGTTCCGATCGAAGCGTGGATATTGGATGAAGTGATGGGAACAAATGCACTTCCTGTTAAACTAGCAGAGGTTTCAGCCACACTCTTGTTGTAGGTATCTGAGATTAACTTCTCTGTCTCTTCTTTATAAAGGGTATCTTTCTTCAGTATTGAACGTTTTTTGGCAGTATCAGGACTATTGAACTTTTTCATAGATGCTCCTCTTTCCAGAGATCCTCCTAATAAAGGACTCTTGTTTCCATTCCGTTTCCCTAAATATTATGAAAAATGAACTCAAAATGTAGAACAGATAAACAAATTACAAGAAAAATATTTTAAGCAGTAAAAATAGTGATAAGAGGTACTGATTTAGTGTGTATATCATATATTCAATTTACGATTCAGTTATTTTAATGACTAAAGTTTTTCTTTTATATAGCATACATAAAAATTGCCTAATTTCATAAAATTGTATTCTTTTTCAGAAGTAAAATATAAAAGCAATGCAAAGACATTGGTAAATCTGATACAGATTATTTAAAAGATATTCTTTTGAATGCTGTTAAAATATATTTTCAAAATTTACCACTGATAGGTAAAATTAATTAATACTATAGCAATACTCAATTTTGCCAGAGTATTAATTATTAGCTATTAATTATTAACTATTAGCAATTGATGTGTTTACACAATGCTTTTAAAACTATTGGATAGAAATAGTTGTTACAAATTCAGTATCATAAATAGAAGCTTCTGATAGAAAAGAAAATGAATACACACAGAATCAACATTTTTTCTAATTTGTTTATCAATGAAATAAAATGTAACATTCAAAATGCTTTTAAAATTTAAATAGCAAATTATTTTGAAAAGTTACATATTAAAAAAATACTTTAGATTAAAGACATACTAATTCAGTAAAATGACTGAAAGAATACTTTCTTACAAATGGGTAACAATTAACTTTTTTGCATTTTGATAACCTAACTCAAAGAAATATGTTAAATTTTAACAACAAAGAGATAAAAACAGATTCTGAATGAGTAAAAAGAGATGCATCTTTCATTGTTTGACTTTTAAGCTTAAGTCAGCTTATTTCAAACTGCTTTGCTGAAAAGAAATTATAAGCATTTAGAGGATTACAATGAGGTATTCTAGAAAAACCAGTAACAGCTGGCTTGCATACTATTGAAATGAAGAAATTAAAAAATACTACGACATCATTTTATTAAGAATGAGTCTTTTGCAATGCTGAAAGAGAGAAATGAGGACAAGATTAGAAAATAAGGTTATTTTTATATCTAATCAACCTCAGTTCATGTATATATATATGAAATGATTTTAATCAGCCCACAATTTTAGATTTAGGTATTTAATTTCCTCCTGGTATGTAGTTAGTAAATATGTATTAGTTATTAAAATATGCAGTTTCACAAAGGGAATTTGTTTACAATCTTATGATAGATACCCTGTAAAAAATAATTTTTAAAATTAACTTCAAGATCATAATTTATAATGTTTAAAGGACCTTATCAAACCATATGTAAACATTAGATTGATTTTCAAGTTATATGAATATAAATTCTCAGAATAAAATCATGAGGCGTATTCATAGAGCCTATCAATATCTAACTAATGAAGTAATAAGATGCCTTTTAACCTATTAACCTTTAAAGAATCCTTCATCTCAAAATTTTTATACTAGCCTAAATAACCTATCTAATAAAATATTAGCTGTATTACCTTATTAAGATTACAATAGCTCTACTGGTTCTAGACAGTTCCACTCTCCTAAGTTACCAATAATAGCCCTACCTCTTATTACTTCATTGAATTTATAAGTTCTATGTTGTGTTTGAGTAATAATAAAAAACAATAAAATAATTTAAATAAAAAAAAATTGTGTTTTTGATTATAATACGAATCATAAAAATTGTGTAATGCATTGTGTATACTAATTCGGTATTCTATCTAATATTTTCTTGTATCATTTCAGATCACATCAGAAGACATCCAACCAGCCTAACAAATTTTACCACATTATCTCCTTATGACCAACATCTTCAAAATTTACTCCTTCTCAAAATTGTTATTTTCTACAGTAATAAAAGATTTTACCTTAATTATATTTTACATTAGAATTAGGGATAAGGTGGGCGGGCTAAGCAGCCCCATAACTGCCTATTTATTACAGGAGAGAATATAAATTATTTCAAGAAAGATTCTTATGACTTAATATAATAATTTTCAGTTTTAATAAGTAATTTTTTTTATTTTACTTTAAAGAATCAATACTTAAAAAAAAAGTTCTGATCAACAGATATATAAAACAATATATATAAAATAGATATTTTCTTACCTCTTACAGAAAAACATGGCTTAATACCAAATTTATGCTTTCCAAGAGATGTACCACTACCTTGTCGGGAGCTATTATTGCTTGTAACGCTATCCAAAGAAGACTGTAAGCTATGTTGCGAGGTATCTGGAGTGTCAAAGCGTGCTTTAGGCTTTCTTACTTGAAAAAACCATGGTTTCTTTGTCGTAAGAGCAGGAGTGAGAGAGGCATGACCATCTTGACGAGGGTCTGGAGAGGTAGGAAGGGAAGAATAACCTTCAGGAGTTCTTCCTGCAGGTTCTTCATAGCAACTGCCACTATCTGTTGAGGAAGAACTATATGTTTTCCCAATTGGAGAATGCTGTGGGAAATAATGCTGTTGAACAGTATAACCTTCACTAGTAGTAATAATAGTACTTTGAGGTGATTCTTCTAAAGGGTTGATATACAGATTGCTGGAGTTGAGGTTATGGCTAGGAGGTGTAGGCGGAGGTCTAATTGAAAAAGGGTCATCAGCAGATAAATCAGCGAGGGAGGCACAGGGTTGTGAGTTGCAGGTAGCATAAGTATCATAGCTTTCCATACTGTTTACATCCCATTTATTTATGGTTTTAAGCTCAATGTTGCTCATCAAATCACAATTTGAAGGCGGGTCTTGGTCAATAAAATCCTTAACATCCTGTAAAACAAAACAAAATAATAATAATTAAATCACCTCATTAAATTCTATTTTCTAAAAAGTTTGTAACCTATTTAATCATTTCATATTTAGAAACATTTCATACAGAAAAATTAGAATCATAAAAAAATAATAGTTTTATGTAACAAGTGATGTAATTTTTGAAATAGCCTACAACCATATGCTAAGCGCAGAATCATACAAAAACAGCATTAAATCAAATAAATTAAATATATTGTCTCGCAAAAATTAACAAATTTTTAAATTCCAGTCAAATTTTATGTTTTAAGCATATTAGAATACATTTTAGAAACATGGGCCTGGGTTTGACAGCCAAATCCTGACAAATCAAAATCCTAACAAACCCAAATCTGAACAAGGTTGAAAATCCTAAAATGGATTAAATCCTGATAAATCAATATCCAAATCAAAATTAATCTGGGTTAAATAAAATATAATTTGAAACTAAATTTAAATATTACTAATTAATAGTTCTTATGATAAGATCATAAATATTATGCTATTTCTGACATAAAAATTAATTTGACAAATTGGATTAT
This sequence comes from Pardosa pseudoannulata, assembly GCA_032207245.1. Classification (NCBI taxonomy): domain Eukaryota; kingdom Metazoa; phylum Arthropoda; class Arachnida; order Araneae; family Lycosidae; genus Pardosa; species Pardosa pseudoannulata. The sequence continues at coordinate 114,913,535 of CM063508.1, forward strand.
TTTAACGATTTTAATGAAAATTCAGGAAATTGTACTCATATTTTCATAACACTAACAATAAATTTTATTTTTTATAAACTCAAAAAATATACAAATATAAAGTTTATATACAGAAATATACGTTCTATATTTGGCAATATTTGGAGATTTATCCTTGCACTCAGCTACCAGAAAAGTTAAGTGAGATTTTTTAGAGAGAGCAAAGAAATCTTTTAAATATTAAAGCAGTGACATAAAATGTTAAATACTTTTCAAATGTGCAAACATACTCTCTGTTACTGCTAGCAACTAGATTAGCATGAAAAAGGTTCACAACAATGGTGAAAATGAAATTAGAAAGAAATATGACAAATAAATAGAGATATAATGAAATAACTATTCATAAAGTTGTAAAATTTAAATCTAACCCTGTTACAAAGAAAAAATACAAACAATAGCATCTTATTATAGGGCTTTACTGCTAATTTGATGTACCTAAAACCTTATGTGAATCCCCAGAATTTGTCTGAAACACCATGTACAACTTTATCAAAATTGATCCAATCAATTTGGAGAGCATAGAAAACACACACACACACACACACACACACACACACACACACATATATATATATATATATATATATATAATATTTATATATTATATATACATACATATTAGATTATATATATATATATATATATGTATATATATGTATATATATATATATATATATATATATATATATATATATATATATATATATATATATATATATATATATATATATAATGTTTGTCATTCAACACTATTTTAAAAATAAACATATTTTATCTCTAATTTAGATGACACTAAAAATAAATTCTAAACCACATTTTACAGATTTTCAAACTAACAAAAGTGGAGCTTCATTGGACTTCAAAAACTCCTAGACCTAAAAATAAATAAATTTAAAAAAAATATTGACATCTGCCAGTGCTTAGGCTATGTTGGGATTTTGGTTTGCAAACAGTAACAAAGAGTAAAAACATATCATTAATTTGGAAGTTTTAGAAAATTCATTGAATTCTTAATACTTTTAGTGATTGTGACTTTTTTTAACATAATTATTACAAAAGTAAATTGTTTACTATAATAACTAAAATGCAAAATAAATTTTTAGAAAAGTCAGATAAAAACTATGTGTATGAAAATTACACAAAACAGTTATTTTAAAAGAAACAGTACAATTTAAAAATTTAATTTAACTTTTTTTTAGTAAAAGTGTGTCATGTGAAAAGAATGTTCTTGAATATGGTAAAAGTTATTTTTTTTATAGAAAATTACTTTACAGTACATTAATTTATAGTTCAATACTTGTTCAAATATAAAATCTTAAAAGAGAATTAAAATATAAGTTACAGTAAATGCATAAAAGATAAATCAATTAAAGAGCATTGGGATTTAGCTCTAGCACTATTATTAATTACACATATATTAATAACTGTCATTTTTACACTTACCTGCATTAGGAAAATAGAGTTTTAAAATTTTATAATGAAACTATGCAATGAAAATTTCACCATTAGATTTTTACTATTACTTTGCCTAAAATGACATAGTTGATTAAAAAGCCTTTTCTGTACATAGCATAGAAAAAAAATTGAAAGGTGGGTGAAAGAGGGTACTTGACCTCTGCCAAGTCACACAGCATTCAATTTATGTTTATACACACACACACACAAACACACACACACACACATATATATATATATATATATATATATATATATATGTATGTATATATATGTATATATATATATATATGTATATATATATATGTATAAATACACATATATGTATACATATATATATATGTATATATATATATATATATATATATATATATATATATATATATATATATATATATATATATATATATATATATATATATATAAATAGACAAGCTTAAAATATATTGATAGATTTTAGTTCACAAATTTCAAACTAAGTTATAAAAGAACACAACTAAGAATTTATGCATATATATTCATAAATAACAGTCTAAGACAAAGCACATTTAAAAATCCAAAAGATAATAAAAATATACCAATCTAAAAACAACACAAAATTATAAAACTGAAATCTTACTGAAGAAACATATCCTTGTTGGTAGTTTGGTGGTATATTTGAATTATTTAAATGATTCAAATTTACATTCGATAATGCACTGTCATTGGCTCGCCCTTGTATGTCAAGAAGATTGTTGGGGTTTGAAATCAGAACACCAGAGGGCAAAGATTGTGCTTGCGAGTTCTTACGTTGAGCGTTACCAATACTTCCATCTAAAGAGTGTTCAAAGTTTTTGTAACACCCTGCACCAGTATGGATCCGAGCAGAGTCATCACCAATACTGGTAGTATCAATCTGCAATTAAACATGTAAATACATATTAATGAAAATAAAAATTTTATTTTCATATCCCCATGTAACTAATCCATTTGGGAATAAACAATAAATTAATCAAATAATTTATACAACTGCAAAAAATGAATGATATAATATATTAATGAAATATTTATAATATGCTAACATATGGAATGAAAAGAAAGAGGTAATCCAAAAGTTTTCAGTATTCATATTTTTAATTATTTTTCTACAGCTTTAGCATTAACATTATTAAGACTTCGATTGTTGAAGCATGAGAAAGAGTGAAGGTTTATCAACTGCCAGGGCCTGACTAAGATACTTTTGTGCCCAGGGTACAATTCAATTTTTGTGCCCTCCACCCCCATTGCAAATTTATAGTGACAAGTTATTATCATAATTACAGTCATATAAAATTATAACATTGAATTAGCAAACATATTTAAGAAATTAGCATTAAAGTAATATTCAAAATCAAAAACACCAAATTTTCATTTTACATAATCATTATTGTCTCTGTTTAGCCATGCTAAAAATTAAGGACTTTTAAAGACATAGAGTGACCCACTTTTTTATTTTTATCTTGTCATACTCACAAGCTCTGTGGTGCAGAAAATAAATAATAATAGAATTAAGAACAATTTAAATTGATGAGATGATTTAATTGTTTATAGTGGTATGTTGCTAATAATCTGTCTTATAAATATGCAATAACCCATAGGATAAAAAGAGCACCAGGTTTGTTGAGGAATTAATTATCAGGTAAATAACAGTAAAATTAAAGTAAATAGGAAACAATATAGTTCATAACAAACACAATTACCTCGTACAATAATTTATTAAAACTTAACGATGGTAGCGTAAGTTTGCAATTTTCTCCCACTTAATATGTGTTTCAAGCACTTGACTAAATTTTCATGCCTAGAACATGTGTCCCAAGTGCCTGTGCGATTATCAGGCCCTGTCAATTGCCTTTTTAACCACATTGATTATTTAGACTTTCTTCTTGAGACCAACTAGGTATGGAAGGAAATAAGGTTTGACATGAAGGCATTTAGTTTTTCAATTCATAACTAGAAATGAGAAGTTGCACACCTACACCAAAGGTGAACCTTTTTAGAGGCCATATTTAAACTAGGCCCTTATAATGGAGGGTGAATAAGTTAATATAATTACAAATAGGAATTGTAAAACTATAACAGTTCTTTTACAATATTATAAATTTATAGAATTAAATAGTAATTGTAAAAAACATTTAGTCATTTATTATTTAACATAAAAATTTGCAACATAAAATATTTCTGTATTCACATAAGAGTTATTGTTTACAAAATGTTGGCACTTGCTTTTATAGTATTTGCTGCTACCAAGCTGCAGATATTTGTTGGCCACTTTATTATGGGAGCACCATATAGGTGGTCAACATTACACGCTGAGACAACACAAAGTGGCACCTTGTAATTTTAGAGGCAGGGACCATGTAAAAGACACCCCCCCAAGCTCAATCTGCCATCTCCAGAGGTGTTTTTGGGGAATTTGGAGAGCATTGTAACTACAAACGTATTTTATGTGACCCTGCCACCATTTATGAACATGGTTGATCTTTGGAAACCTCAAACCTCAAGCTTGCAATCCACTGGTTTTGAGATTGACGTCTTTTCTATTGAGCTATCATTAGAGTAATATATCTTGTTACAACATTAATTTTAATTTCCTTAATAAACAAAAAAATGCTTAAATAGCACTTCATATCAAAGTAATACAGCAGAAGTATTTTAAAGATAAATTTAATACATTATAAAGAAATACAAAAGAAAAATAATAATATTAAGCTATAAAAAACAAAATTAGTAGCAATACAATCCTATTAATTTTGAAAGTGTCATAATCGATATCAGAAAATATTAATTATTGGCTTTTATGAAGGCTGCATACTCTCTCAAGACTGCGGGTTTCCCATTTATGACCTATACCCCAGGAAGGAAATTAGTAAGGCAATACATATATAACTTAGTCAATCAGAAGGTTAAATTAAAGGTCACGCTTAAAAAAAATATTATTGTAGGAATTTAGGAGGGTCCAATGCAGTGGTAGCAAACCTATTATGAACTTTGGGTCAGACACTGACCTCAGAAGGCTTTTTGAATGATCCATAGGTTAAATTTTATAAACTTATAAAGCTGAGAACAGATAATCAAAAGTTATAAAAAAATAGAATATCTATGCTAAATTTATAAAATAAATATTTCCAAGTAGACATTGGTACTTGCATGTAACTGATGATTAAACATAAACCTTTTTATTTAGATGAGTACACTGTAAAGTTTTTTTATTAATAAGTTTTCATGCTCCAAATTACTAGTACTGTATCAAACCAAGACTTTTCTAGATTGAACTGATTAGGGAAAAACAGGAGATGAAGCAACTGGGAACCATACTGTTATACTCAGCTATAAGTATAATAATTCATTTTATTAAAAGATTTTAATTATAATATTTATACACATATGCTGCCTTCAGATCAGCCAGAAATATTTAGTATTTGATGGTAATGCAGGATAAATATTAATATGGATTGAAATTCTGCTCAGGATGTATAAAGGAAAACTAAACTAAGCATTGAATTTCAAAGAACAGTATTAGTGACCTACATATCAGAATGTGTACAAAATGTGTATAGAAGCAAAGTCACAGACAGATTACAAAAATATCTTAAATGGAATCTGAGATAGGTCTCAAATGAGGTATCATACTTCCCTTTCTGTCTTTATTCATCTCTTGTCTTTTTTACTTTCCTCTAAAAATCAGCACTGCATGAGGTTACTGGTCACCTAGTTCCCTTATTTGTTATTTCTTGTGTCAAATTCAGATTTCTTCTTAAACAAGGAATATGTTTTGCATGTATGAGGCCGTTCTGCCATTGTATTTTAATGTCAAAGTGCAGATCTCTGATATCAAACTGTTATTTCCTACAAATTCAAAAGTATATTTTTGTGACTGTATATTATGCAAAATTTTGAAGGGACCACTATATTGTTTTTTATACTATGAAGTCCCCCCCCACCAAATGATAACTGATACCAATGACTTAGTAACCTATGAGCACATATTTATAAAAAAAAAGAAGGAAATACAGAACAAATTTGGATTGTCTCCTGAAAAAAGTTTTCCAGTCACTGATATATACCAAACACAACAATAAATGTGGTTAAGCCCATTTCTTTTTTAATTTTTGGATTTTTGTAAAATCAAATAGAGTAAATGATATTATTTTCAAAGAGCACACTCATCACTTTTAAGAATAATTACGACTGATTATTGTGAATCATGGTAGCTCAGTTGAAAAAGGCAAAAGGGAGTTTGTGGGATCGAATGCGAGTTGGCTAAAGATTTGCTATGTTTATAAATGGCAGCTGGGACACGCAAAATAAGTTCATGATCCCAATGTTCTCCAAGCTCACAAATGATACCTCTACAAGGTGACAGGCCAAGCTTGGAGATAATCTGCAAATAGGCAGTGATTCTCAACTTTTTTTTTTAAGCAACCCCCCTACGGATCCGAAATGTGTTCAACTACAACCCCCCCACCCTTTGTAAAAATTCCGTAATTTAAACTGTAGGGTATTACTACTCAAATATATAATGTTTAAGCAATATTTCAAATGTTTAAGTAATTTTCTTCAATAGAGTTACAAATCAAAATTTTGTTACTGAGGCACACTGAAGCAGCGTTAAAACGAATGCTATGGTCAAATGGTTAAGGTGCTGATGTTCGGTTCCGGAGTTCGAATCCCATTGGGGCAAAATGTTTGTAGCCATTCGGAATCGGGTATAAGTAGTGCGTCCAGGTCTAAATAGCCCTCGTGTTGCAAAAGAGTAGACCGTAGCGCACCAAACCTAACCAATGCTGCCGAATAAATATATTTTTTTGAACGTTGCCCCAATTTCACGCAAAATAAAGGGAACGAAAATAACTGGTTCTGGAACCACCACGTAAGTTTGTTTTATTACTACTAAAATTCGTGTAAGTTAAATAATTAATGTAATAAATTTATTTAGTATTTTTAAAATTAAATTTGAAAGGCAAAACCGGCTTACAGCCCGAAAAAAGTTTACTGCCCACCAGTATCGTCCCACCGCCCCCGTTGAAAACCACTGACGTAGGGAACTGAAAGAGATTTCCAACAGAATCCCATAATCCGCTAACTAACTGAAAGACATGTCCCTGATATGTACCTACGTAATAGAGTAAATCTCGAAAATTTACAATTTGTTTCTGACGATCGCTGAAAAAAGAAACAAAAGCATATGAATGCAGAACAAGCAATGTAAGTATCGTTCGTATGCTAAAGTCTATGCCTCAATTCTTACTTTCAGAAATTTCATACATCAAAAATATTCAATTAAAATGGTTTTCCAAAACTTGAGTAACATTGAACGCATTACTTTTGCATAAATATTAATGTAAGTTTCTGAATTTATATAATTCTCTCACTTAAACTGGAATGTTTGAACAACTAAAAACAATAAATTTTATTTTATATTATTTTATGTGTACATATATAAAGAAAGAGAGAGGGTAGACCAAACTGAATTATTCAGTTTTTCATCATTAACCAACTAATCCAAAACACGAGAGAAAATGGGAAAGTACCTTCTCTTCCCGATAGATGGCAGCATCATATGCTTTGAATGAGGTCAACGTTCTTGGTTGGCGAGCATTATTGGCAGGAAGATTGTCTATTTGAACAATGTATAAAATGTGGCACCTTTTCTCAGATACTAACAATGTATCCAGAAATCTAGAGCTGGATAATGGAAGAATAGAGGCCGTGTGTTGACAGGAAAACAATCGTTCGAATGAACAAGCATTTTCATAAAAGTAACAGTTTTTTCAATTCCAATGAACGTGCGTAATGAATAAGCATAGGAAATAGTGCGTAAGGAAATAGCCTTCTCTCTTAAGAAATCGGAATCTATTAGCCGTTTATCGGTCCTTCTGGACAAAGTCACGTGGTCTTTTGAAAATCCTTTTGAGGCTATTTTATTTTCAAATAACCTACGATACATAAAAATTTATATTTCCCCTTTTATGACTATACATCTGTGTACTCGGCTAGCGGAAAAGTACCCATTATTGTACATTATAGTCATATTCCGATGATATTTTCATAAGCCAAAATGAAAAGTACAATGAAGGCCAGTCTTGGAAAAAAAAAAAAAAAAAAAAAAAAAAAGAAGAAGATGCGGACACGTTTCTATAATAGAGGAACCACAATTTTGGCGATAATTATACACTCATTGCGCCAATTAAACTTCCATTTAAGCAGTTGATTGGGAACAATTTTCATTATTCTGCGCTTCAAAATAGTTATTTTTAATTACTACATTTTACTTAGTAAAGAATTTTATCTTCAAATACATTTTTGGTTTCTAATTTATGAATTAGCTAACCTTTTTTTTTTTTTTTTTTTTTTTTTCCACACGGCAAAATACAGCAATAATAATTTACTACCATCTGCCGTCGACCAACAATGTTAAACCCGTTACAATTTAATATCAAGAGACCTGATGGTTGACAGAGGTTTTAATATTGACAGTGACGTTGGTATCAAAATATATTTGGCCAAAGTTTGGGGGTTAAGATAAACCCTGAATATATATTTAAAAGACACACACACACACGAGACACAATATCATTAAACCTATGTTTTGCAGTTCTATGCTTTTTTTTCTCATTATCAACTCTACTAATTTATATATATTTATTTGTGTTTTGTTTATTTTTTAATTGTGTACGCATGTACGCAAGCATCCGAGTTTCTAGGGCAGATGAAATAAATAACATTAATATATACTAACATTTTATTTCTAAAGAAAAAGGATTTTACTGACAATTTTAAAAATTAATAATATTTTTTTCTCTTTGCCTTTTCGCACCTGGAAATAATTGTAATAAACCCGGGTTAGTATATCGTTAATTTTGTTTCGCATATTTTCTTATTTTAAAAGATACTGATTTGCAAGATATTATTTCCCTTTATAAGGAATTTTTCAAAATCTCTATAGTTAATATTATTATCAGTTGAAAATAAATCATGTAAAAATTTTAAATTATCATTTATTATTGATGGACTGTATTCAGTTATAAATCACTGGCACATTCTTACACAAAGAATATTAAACTTTATTAGCGCAGAGGTTATGCGAGCTAGTATACACAGTACAACTCTAGCAACTAATCGCCACAGACCGGCGTTGCCAGGTTCACAAGTTTTAGTTAAAATAATTAAACTAATGTGACAAGGAGGAATTAAAAACTCAACAGACTGACTAATACAACAGCAAAAACAATGTACTTTTTGGGTGTATCGATGTACTTTCCCACGATGGTCAGTACGTGCACACACAGCTGTGGACTAAATTTCTAAGAATGTAGATCAAGGTCAAGGTAGCAGGTTTTTACGGAGTACCTAGCAGTGATAAAAACTTCACTACTTCCTCCGAACGAAGAAAGATCAAAAACATAATTTGGTGAATCAAGAAAACGAGTTTGCCAAACGGGAATTTAGTATGCTTACAGCAGCTTCCAGAAAAACGAAAGTAAAAAGTTGCAAGGTGAGAAATCGTTAACATAACAATGCATATGTGAAAAACAACGCGTTGTGTGATTAAAAATAACCACACTGTACCTCTAAGAATGTAGACGCAGCTGTTGACTTCGATTTTTAATGGGGATCCCTGCGGAGGAGTTATAGCTAATGGAGTGGCACAAGTGTAACGGCCAAGCCCAGGCAGGGATGCAGCCGTGAGATATGGGAGCAGGGACTAGGCAATAATGTCAATTTTTACCAAAGGGCCATTCTAAAGCACCCGAAGGGAGTGCAGATGTGGGAAAATTTCACTAAGTGATTGGAAAAGAGGGGCGTTGAACCGAGGCGTAAAGTCGTGGAATATAGTTGGAAAAGGAGTGAAGGTCGGAAGCTAGAGGGAACAGATACATCCAGATCCCGTGAGCAAGCCAGAGTGCCCGGGCCAGCAACTTTTGTCCGATCCCGCATCCGACAAAGTGACGATCGAGAAGCCACCACAGACAAACAGCAAAGTAACAACCTTTACGCCAGCACTGACATGCAGCCTGCCTAGTGCTCCACCCCGCTTCCCTGTAATTACTGGAGGTAAACCGACTCAATATTCATGATTGTTACCTGAGTCTCATAACATTTTGATAAGGAATAATACCATTTTAAAAATATTGATGAATATCAAAACCAAACAAAGCAAGTCATGTCATATATTAATCAATTCATGTATTAATATGTAAATAATGTATATAATAAATATAAGGCATTTACCTTCAATTCTATAGCGTATATTTTACTGTCTTTCCCCTTTGAGAACGAAAACTGGTGTATGTGTTTTAAGTACATTCTAACAATGGGTACATTAATTAATAAGTTAGCCATTTTAATAACTTTAAAATAAATGTGATACATCATACTTTTTTAAACTAATCAATTGCATACAGCAGTCTAAGTTTGTACGCATTGGGTTAAGTTATGAATCAGCTGTGAAACGTATTGGCATTGTCGGTCAAATATTGATAGGGGGCAGTCAAATGCTACCTTGCCCGCAAGCGGCCAATTGCCTTAAACCAACCCATGTGTGTGTGTGAGAGAGAGAGAGTTGTCAAGCGAGTTACCTCTGAATGACTGTAACTAACATTAAAATATAAATTATCTAAATACACAAGGGAAAGCGTGTGACTATTCTCTCTACGCGACAGTAGGTTATTTGTCAACTCGAACTGTAATTAGAGTAGTAGTTTAGGTACAGTACTTGCCTGATAGAACTGGTGCTCTCGAGAAAATTAATTTTAATGACCCTCGAGAATATATTGACAAATCACAAAACTCCATATCATATATCAAATTTATAACTTTACAGAACAAACTTCACATAAATATCGATATAACAGACAGCCTGTATTAAAACACAAATTTAGGATTTCAGAACACAACGGAAAGCGAGCTATTACAAACATACAAATAGGAATCAATTTAAACTTCAGTACACACAAAATATAGAAGACGGTTATACAATAGCATCAGTAGAAAGTAGAGAAGAAGGTTATTAAAAATAATACGGTAATTAAAAAAATCCATAAGACTTTCAGGATGAAAATTCATTTCTATATCAAAAACGTGTCACTTCAACGTTCGAATCAATTTCCTATTCGATAAAATGTGGTATGGTTTAATAGGCCATGTTAGTTAAACACTACTCTGGCTATATTTGTTAACTACACTTCAATTTAAACTAAATACAGGAAAATTAAATATATGCACAACCATCTACAAATGCATATTGCTATTCAGAAACATTGGATCGCGCTTAAATCTGATAAAAACAAAAGAAATTTTTTTTTAAATTTTAATACAACTTTGTCTTATTTGGTGTACAACTAGAACCCTCTGAAAGTATGTGGCCGAACGATGGCCGATTGGTTAGAGTGCTGGCCTTCGATACCAGAGTTCGTGGGTTCGAATCCCACTATGGGATGGATGTTCGTAGCCGTTCGGAATCGGCTTTAAGCAGTAGGTCCCGGTCTCATTAGCCCTCGTGTTGCAAAAAGTTGACCGTAGCGCTCCAAACCAAACACAAACCTGAAAGTATGTGTACAACTAGAACCCTCTGAAAGATGGATGAAATCAAGGCCCGATTTTAGGGTGTGGACCTCAGACTAAGAAACTAGTGTGTGTGTGAAAGAGGGGTGGTGGCGGTTTTAACAATATACAAAAAATTAGATCTTTTTGAATTGACAGAAGCCTAGTGTGCTGATCCTTAAATCCGGCCCTGGATTAACTTTTCTTTCTGAATAATGTAAGGGAAAAATGGATATATTAACTATTATTTTTTCTACCTATATTACTAGCGAATTCTTATTGCAACAACAAAATTTTACCCTAAGGTTTAAAAGGACAAATATGACCCTATTATACGTGAAATTAATGCGAATGGAACATTTTCAATAATGTTTTTTTTTTCGAAAAGATTAATAATTTATAACTTTTAAAACTACCAAGATTTTACCTTAAAATTGTAAAGACTATCATATAAATATATTGTTAATAACACATTAAATTTTTAAGCAAATTTGTAAAAAACAAAATTAATTTTGAAAGCTCACCGCTGCCTTAATATTAAATAAACCAGATGCGCCATTAAAGAACTAGTTCCTCATTTTTTCAATAATTTGTAGTCAATCCATAATGAAAATATAATCAGCTTCCCAGACTATGATCACAGAGAGAGTAATCGCATTCCCCGATGAACTATCGTGAAGTTCCCAATAACGTGGTGTTTTTAACGCTATTTCTGCATAACGCGGAGCGGAAATTCGTTACAACCTTCCTATAACGTTTCTCCTTATAACGTGTTTTTCGCACAAAAACAACTCAAATGCATTGAAAAATTTATCTTCGGCAGCCCTTATATAATGTGTTAAATTTTTACAGCTGAGATTTACGTAGTATTCCTAATTGCAATTATTAGGGAATTTCCCCAAAAATGAGCAAACAATGAAATGTGATTACCTTTTAATACGTTTAACAATATGTTAGTTTTACGTGTTTGTCCGGGTGTCACACGAAACTAGTGAACGTATAGAGGGATTTAATGCCCTTCCTGCTCATTTCCATGTTTACGATAGCCAATAGACAACCAATAAGCTGCCCTTTCGTTTGAAATTAAAGCCAGAATCGTCATAAGTTGAGATGTGCACTGCTGCGTGAAATCGCCCTATTGAGATGCAGTTATTAAAATTTCTTCGTAATAATACGTTCTAATTTATAGACTATTTATTCCCGAGTCTATATTACACGGTAGAATTTATTTACTTTGTACTTACTCCAAGAAAATATTAAATAACGAGTCAATGGTTTTCATATAACGTAATATAAATTAATCTATTTTATATCTATATTCCTGATTATGCGGTACGAATTAATAGCGCAATAAGGCAATTTCAAGCAGTAGGGCAAATTCTCAAATTATGACAATTCTGGCTTTAGTTTCACACGGAAGGGCAGTTTATTGTTTGTCTATTGGCTGTTGTAAACATGAAAATGAATGGGAAGGGCATTATAGTAGTTCGCGACAAATTGCCTTATAGGAAACTTGACTGTATAATCATAAATACAAGTATTTAGCCATACGAACATCTGAAATTTAATCAATGCTATAAGCCTGAGGTTTTGAATCCAGCTTCAGTTATGGATATTCGCAGCCGTTCTGAATCTGTTTTAAGAAGTAGATCCTGGTTTAATGAGTCCTAGTGTTGCAAAAAAGACCTTAATGTTTCAAACCAATATAAAATCACAGAGGTAGAAACCTTAAGCTCCATAGTTAATTCATTAACCCTTTGTCTGTCCTGTGCATCACATATTATATATACATCTAATACTTCATATACTTGTATATGACATGTGATACATAAAGAACAACATTATGTACAAACTTTTATATATCTTATATCAGGGCTATCCAACTGCAAAGAGCCCACGGGCCTGAATTCCGGTCACTGATCACCTAGTAAGCCGCAGTTTGGAAAAGTTGAACAATAACCTCTTACCTCTTATACAATAATAATTAATAGTTGAATCATTAATTATAAAACAATAGAACAGAAGGATTATAAAACAATTTGCAATCAAGAGAAAAGTTCGGGGACTTTGGCTCGACCAAGAATGGTAGTCTCGGATGCTTCTTGATACCAAAAAATTCCTAAAAAAGAAATATGCTAAGAAGAAGTTGGAGAGCCGCACAATGTGTTGGCGGGCCACATGAGGCCCGCGGGCCGCCAGTTGGACAGCCCTGTCTTATATCATTGTGTATCCTATGTGATATACAAGCATATAAAGCATTATATGTATATATCATATGGAATGTACAGGACGGGCAAAGAGTTAAAAATATTACAATCTGTATGCTATCTTCCTACATTAGTGAACGAATATGGACATACAAGGCTCAGAGAAAAACCGACATTTTGAAATAGCGCGTCAATCAGTATAGGGGTCAAGAAACAACTACTGAGATTAACTAGCGGTAAGTTTACACAACAATTTACAATTCGTCTAGTTTCGTCCGTTAGTCACCGAGCTACAGAAGCTGAGGGTGCGTTCACAAGCTGTTCATCGTAAAATTACAAAGTTACAGTGATAATTGAAGAACAATGTGTATATGCGTGTAAAATTTTGTTCCAACCTTTGCAAGCCGAACGATGGCCGATTAATAGAGCACTGTTCATCGGTAGCGGAGTTTGAGGATTCAAATCCTTCTGCTGACATGGATGTTCGTAGCCCCTTAGGAATCAGCTTTAAGTAGTAGGTCTCGCTCTCATTAGCCCTGGTAAGCAAAGCAGTGGACAGTTGCGCTCCAAACCAAACTAAATTTTGCAAGACTTTTAAAGAGACAATTCAATTGCTTAACCGAGAATACTGGAGATTGTGTGAATCGAATACAGTGATTAAATTAAACGTTTTGAAAAGAGCAGAATGTTGGTTGAGGGTTTCGGTCAAGGACCAAGGTGGTGTTGTGTCTTTCAACATGGAAAAGCATTGTCTATCCCGAGTTTGTACCGCGTACTCAAATTGAAAATAATCAGTTGCACCCAGAAATTTTAGCATATTTCAAGATGCTTTGCACAGGAACAGGCCTGAATTACAGAAAAACGAGACTTGATTGGTACACCATAACAGTACGCCGGTTAATGAGTCGCTTCTCATCCACAGTTACGAGCAAAAATATCAGACTCCATAAACCTTAATCTCTGAACTTTTTCCTGTCTCAACTTACAACTACCTTGAAAAGACATCATTTGCAAACCATAGATGCAAATGTAACAACATATCTCTATGGCATCCCAGAAAGTGCAGTCAAGGAAGCTTACCAAAAGAGGAAAAAATATTGGAAACGGTGTTCTGCCAGTAAGATGACTATTTTGAAGAAAGTATCTAAAATGTTGCAAAATTAATAACTCAGATGTTATAGCAAACTTCGATTTTTCCTTGAACCCACCTCGTATTAGTTTCTTACCTACTTTTATTCGATAACATGTCATCATTCCGAGGAACACCAAAACATTTTATTTCAATAAGAAATAATTACTTGTAGTTTACCTTCTCTGAGTCACATTGCGCCAGAGAAAATCAATGTATCTACAATGCTCTCTCTCTCTCTCTCTCTCTCTCTCTCTATATATATATATATATATATATATATATACACACATTCAGAGAGAGACCATTGTCATCCTATCACTGCAGAGGTTTTCAACCTTTAAACTAAACCATCTCGGAGAAAGAATTCCCACTCCTTTCCATTTTTTTAGATAGGTATAACATGCACTTCTAAATAATAGAATATTTAATAAAAAATAAGTAAATAAACAAATAAAAAGTTTACATTTTATACAAACATTTAAATTTACTATATCTATCACTTTTTTAAATTTTTAGTTCCGAATAAATAACTCATTAATGTCGAGCGTTCCTATTAGGCACAGGTAAAAAACAATTTGTAGATTTTTTGCAATTTCTTGGAACAATTTATCCTTTTTAGTGAAGGTAAATAGATGACAATCCTATAAGCAATATCTCAAAATTTGTCGATTGGGTATGGAGCTGCTATACGGTCTCGGAGTTCATGGGATTAGAACTTAAGAACTACGGTACCGAACATCAGAGCCCTACCCCCTACCCATTCAGCAATTGTTCCTTATGGTTTAAATTTCACGGCACAAGGTTTTTCTTAGGACATATGCGCCAAGCACTAGATTGCATAAATTCACGTTTTTTAAAAGTAAATACGACAAGAATGTTAACAGATAAAGATACCCTACAACGGAAATAGAAAGTGCTAAAAACAGATAACATTTTTAAAAAACTTATAGAAATATCTACTGTATATAAGCTTAAGTCCAGAGGAATCCTTATGACTAGGTGGGATTAGCGTCAGGCGATTCTTGTTGGAACACGTTTATACACAACTACGATAAAAAAGCTGTATTAAGATCTGCGTCCGTGATCTGCCTAAGATAGCTACAGGAGATTCTTGTTGTTAAACGTGTGCACGTGACTTTGTTTGCTATCAGTTTTTTAAGCTCCATTTCCCGGTGGTGAAACGCGGGAAAATGTAAATTTGCATTATTAAATAGAAAACAAAAAGCCCTTCTTTGATTATTCCTGATTTTAAATTTCCCTATTTTACCGATCTGTAGACACTCTGTTCATAGTTGTTTTACTTTCATGAGTTCAACATAACTCAGACTAATCAACATATATTCAGCAGAAAGAATTCAAGTATTAACGGTCAAATCGGCGGAATTTTCGTTGTTATGTTAAGACAAGAAATTTTATCTATTTGCATATATTTTAATGTCAAACAGCCCTAGTAGCTAAAGTCGGAAAAAACAGCGATCTCGTAACCGGAGGGTTGAGAGATAGATTCTTGAGCCAGCCAAAGATTTGTCTTGTTCATTAACTGCGGCTGGGGAGCGTGAATTAGGTTGGGGGGGTGAAATTTCCTCCAAGTTCCCAAACGATACCTCTGAAAATGACAGGTCTAATCTGGGATTCTTCTGCTCGGTCTCTGTGTCTAAATTACAAGCACCCACTCTTAGAAGTCAAACCTCTCAAAGCAATGCCAACCAGCTTTCCATGAGAATACATCTGATTTCTAAAATGGACACGGCAGCAACACTGAGTAACCAAAATATGTCAGACCCGCCTCTAGCTGATATTACTCTACTTCTGTGGGTCAAGCCAAAATTGTAAGAAACCAAGAAGATGGTACTAATGCATATTATAAAAAATGTAAAATAAAGTTTATGGGGTTTAAATTCAATTGTGTAAAAATTAATTTTTATTTTCTTGAATATGTAGTATAAGGAATGTATAGTAATCGTTCAAAAAATTAAATTTGAGATTTTGATTGACCTTTAAGTTTTGGACGTCCATGAGTCCGAAAATAACATTTTTGGACTATAGTCTGCATGTGTGTGTTTGTATGTGAACACGATAACTCGAGTACGTGTTAACTTAAAAAAATTAAATTTTGATTACGTACATTATATTTTAGATTGCTATCAACTTTTGGGTTGCTTCTAGTTTTTGATGCTATTATCAAAGTTCATAAAAGAACGTACTAGCGCAGGTAAAAGACATTATTTACGTACGTGTCCATATGTTCTGTAAAAATAAGAACTAAAATTTGACTATCAAAAGTAGTTGCTTTTATTTACTATGTGTATACCAAAAAGTCCAAAGGATGCTACTCCCAATTTTTTATTATTTACATAGATAAATGTCTCCCATTGTAATGGGTAGCTTCGCGCCTACCAGGTTGGACACCGCTATACTAGTAGGGTGTTACATTAAATCTTCTTAAACTTTAGATCGCGAACCGAACTGGGGTTGTAAAACAATATGTTAGAATCACGAAAATTTAAATTTGGGCACTAGAAAAAAATTTTTTTTTTCTACAGCTTCTGTTATGGGTAGTTTTGTCGCCTATCTCTGCTCATATAAGAAACAAAAGTAATCAGAATGGCGGTGTAACCACGAGTATGTGAAGTACTTTTTATTATACTTTTAATGTACTTTCCTATGAGTCAGTATGCTTAAGTACTTTTTTGTTATTACTCCCTTTAGTCTCTCTTCTTAAAAACTGAAAAAGACAAACACGCGGGTTTGAAAAATTTGCTTTTTGAAGATAAGTACGACTGGGGTTCATATAGGAAGTCACAAGTTCGTCAGGATTACAAAGAAGATAAATAAAATTTATTTTAACTATTTTCTCTTTCAAGGGAAGGAGATGGGGAGGTAGATAATAATCTTATTTTCATCGATTTCCTTAGATTTTCGTGGAATTGAGCACAAAAATATTTGTTGCCCCTCCTGTTCACACAATCAGTTAGTAGTATTATTTAGAGACTTTAACGCTTTTTATGACAGAGTGTGGAGGAAAATACTAGAATTTTGGCGTTTCGCAGATTTGTTTAGGAACCACGGTAGCACTCTCCCTTTTTATTTTGTCAGTTCCGTTCGGTTTGGTTTTAGTGCGCTATGGTCTATTTTTCGATACACGAAGGCTAATGTGATCGGGACCTACTGCTTAAAGCCGATTCCGAATGGCTACTAACACCCATGCCCCAGTTGAATTCGAACCCACGAACTCAACTCCGGTACCGAAGAACAACACTCTACCCATTCGATCATTATTTTGCCGGAGTTCGTGGGTTCGAAAATCGATGCTGACATGGATATTCGTAGCCGTTCGGAATCGGCTTTAAGCTGTTGGTCTCGGTCTCATTAGCCCTAGTGTAGACTTAACGTTCCAAACCAAACCTCATATTTATGTGTTCTTCATTATTTGGGTTTTCAGGGGTGGATTACGATATTCTAAAGGTTTATTGATCTCCAATTGTTCCTGTGAATGAACAGAAACTTTGACGATACGATATTTCAAGATGTGGAATGGGTCAAAGAAGTGGTTCTAAAAATAGTGAATATAAGATTAAGAATAATGAAAAAACAGTTTGGACAAATATACTGCATCAAAGACTACTTTATAGGAAACTATCTTTTTTATTATAAATTCCAATAAATTTGAAAAATAAATAAATAAATATATAAAAAGATTCCGGATACTTTTGGTATCCCCGTCACCTTCGGTATGTTAATGGAATCCCAAATATCGAGAGAAAATGAAATCAACAGTGGGAGAACGGTCACTTATTGATGCCAACTCAACAAGAAAAATGAACATGTGACATAATTTTTTTTCTCGGTATTTACTTCAGCATTATATATATATATATATATATATATATATATATGCCCCCTAAAATTGAATCAAATTTTACGATTCAACACAACCAAACATGTATGACATTTGGTACCAATTAGTGCCGGTATATGGATTTGCATAGCGGACAATTATTTTTGGTATTTTCATTTTTATATAATAGATATTTGGGGTCGAGATATAAACTCGACGATAAGAAGCAGTTATGAATGAAAAAAGTTTGTTCTGGTGCCCCATTTTAGCTTTCACTACTATTTTTAAATTAAAAATTGAGACATTTCTTCAAAGGCAATAATTTTTTCTTTCGCATAAAAAAATATTAGTGTATATTTCCAAAGATTAACGAGCCTATTTAGGGCTGAACATATTTGGGAATTGCAATTCAGGGATTAAAAATTGCCCATGACTAGAGTTCTTAAGTTCAAGATCCACTCTTGGTACAGATACAGTGACCTCTCACTAATGATTTTTTTTCTAGTCCTGGCAAAGCCCTATGGGAAATAATGTTAAATTTCTATCAGTCACACAACTTTGTTATAGGCTACTCTCACTTGAACAAAGAATTTTTGGTCTAAAAAACTAAGTGCCATTCAGGATATTTTGCAGGTTTACTCAATTACTGATGATTGTTTCTAAAATCTATCTATTACTTAAAAATAAATGGATTAATAAAGAGATATATCCACTCTTGGTACAGATACAGCGACCTCTCACTAATGAGTTTTTTTTTCTAGTCCTGACGAAGCCCTATGGAAAATAATGTTAAATTTCTATCAGTCATACTACTTTGTTATAGGCTACTCTCACTTGAATAAAAAATTTTTTGTCTAAAAAACTAAGTGCCATTCAGGATATTTTACAGGTTTAATTAATTATTGATGATCGTTTATTAATTCTATCTATTACTTAAAAATAAATGGATTAATAAAGAGATATATTATTTTGCATGATATGAAGTAAGTAAAATGGGGAGATAGAAAACTTCATCTTTTGCAGTATTGTTTTTATGCTTATTAAGAATGCATAAATATGAGAGCAAAAGGTTCTTCACATTTTTAATAAAGGTGTATTATATTCTTCATAAATTCAAATTAATTAAAAAATTCTGTGCCAGTTTACTAACATATGATATCAATATGGCACATAGTTCTACCATAGCTTTAATGAGATTCAAGAAACATATTCAGTTAATACAGGTGATCCTCTCACTTATACAACCTTTTTCATTGGACCCTTCAGAGTTATTAAAGGGAAAGATGACTATTTGCATTCTTTCAGAACAGTTTTAAAATATCCACACCAAGTAGTAGGTCTCAATTTAGTTAAACTTCAAGTAGCAAAACATTAAACATAATACCTTTAAAGAATTTAAACAAATAGCTTCCATACAGTCATAGAAATTTGAAATTCTGTGATAAATCTAATAACTTTTTAAGTACTGACTTTAAATTCATAAAACCTATATTTTTAATAATGATTATTTAAAAAAAATAATTGCCTAAAATCCCCTGAATTTTGTAGAAAGGAAATATCATAATCATTAGCACAAAAATAACTAAAACATATGACATGTATTAGTCATTTCCCCCCCACATTCAAAACTAAAGTTATTATTTTGTAGGTGAGAACTGAGATATAACCAAGTTACAAAGTAAATGTTTACCTTAATAAATAATGTTTACATATACAGAAATTGCAGGAATGAAAGCAATATTTTATGTTTCTATAAATATGGGCACATGGCAATTTGCCTCAATACAACAACCTAAAAGAGCTGTAGTATAAAGTTCTAAATGAAAAATTTTCTTTAACAAGCATATTGATAAATTATTGGCTAAGGTCTATGTTGAGAATTTTTGTTATGCCTAATAAAGACAGAAACTAACTGAGAAAATGCATAATTAATGGTAATATTAGTCTAAAGAGCAAAAAGCAGAAAAACTGAAATTTCTTGCTTAGTTATGACTCCAAAGTTCTCTTCCATTAGAACTGCATGTCTTGAGTATGGATCGCCATATTACTGTTTCCACTGATGACTATGCACCAATGTGAGCCTAAGGAGAAATAAAATTCAGACCTTAAAAAGAGAAAAGAAAATAGTGTTGAGTTACCTGACTTTCATTATGGCCACTGTCAACTAAAGCATCAGCAATATCAATGCTCTTGGCCAGTATCTCACGCAGATTGACACGATTGAAGGAGACAATACTCCCTTCTCTTTTAGCACGTTCAAGAGCTTCCTTCCTCTTGAGAGCTTTGTCCCGACGCATCTGATTCTGATAAAATTCTGCAAAATTGTTGACAATGATTGGAATGGGCAGAGCAATGACCAGCACACCGCAGACACAGCAGATACTACCAACGAGTTTCCCTAGAGGAGTGGTAGGGTAAATATCACCGTAGCCGACTGTTGTCATCGTGATACTTGCCCACCAAAACGTTTCAGGAATACTGGTAAACTTTGTTTCCTTTTCATCTTTCTCAGCAAAGTATGCTAGACTTGAGAAAATCATGACTCCAATGGCTAGAAACAGCATCAGCAAGCCCAGCTCTTTATAGCTGTTCCGCAGTGTAAAGCCCAAACTTTGGAGGCCAGTAGAATGCCTCGCTAGCTTCAATATGCGGAGTATCCGCATGATTCTAAATATCTGCACCACCCTCCTCACATCCTGAAACTGATCTGTCTGCTTGTTAGATTCAATGAGAAATGCCACAAAATAGGGCAAAATTGCTAAAAGGTCTATGATGTTAAGGCCTCCTTTGAAGAATTTCCATTTGTTAGGGGCCGACATGAATCGCAATACGTACTCTAAGGTAAACCATGTGATACAAACGGCCTCAACAACAGCAAGTTTGTGGTTGTCTTCAGTATGTCCATCTTGTTTTTCTTGGAGAGCTGGTAAGGTGCTTAAAGTAAGTCCGATTGTCGATAGTACAATGAATAGAATGGAGAGAACTGCTACAACCTGGAATAAATATCATGAACAATCAAAATTGTCAGCAGGGATAAGGGCATTAAAGAAATAAAGGCAAAACAAAGTACTAAATAATGTGAGAATCCCCTAAATCATGGCTTGTTGGACCACTGGTGTTTTGAACAGAAAATAAACTCCCTGCCAGTAAAAGCTGATAATGTAAACAAAAATTGCAGTTTAAAAATAAAAATGCAGCAGGAAGCCAAATGTGAAATGATTGCATATAGATATACAACTGGCTTTATGTAAAATGTTCCTCTGAATAAATATTTTAGGGGAATTTAAGGCTTTTCGACTGTAGAATATATTTTTATAAGGAAGATATGTAAAATAAATTATATGATGTAACATTTAAAGAAATATTTTCAATAAAATTTAAATAAGTTAAATCAAATTGGCTTTGTCTGAACATATAATTATCTATTTCAATATGTGTAATTTAAAATACAATTCTTTTACTTATATATTCATATAAATAATATATTTTTATAGTCAAATTTATTTTTTTAAATAAATATTAAAGTGAAACCTCACAGATACATATGAAAAAATTAGGTATTTGTATTACTGAATTTTGTACAATATTTAAAATGTTTGCTTCACTTGAAATACATTGTAATAAATTTTAAGAATTCTTTCAGGGTGCACTGCATAATTTTTTTTTTTTTTACAAAGATCTGTTAAGTGATAAAATATTAACAACTGAAATTAAGTGATTGTGGTAATAATCATCCTTTTAAATTAAAATTTTGAAATAAATTTATTTTAATTTATTATGAAATAAATTTATTTTATTTTAAATGAAAGTACTAAAATTTTGAGCAAATTTTGAATGTTTACAAACTTCTAAACTGTTCATGAAACCACAGTTCTTAGCAGTATTATATTTATATGATTTGCCATGACCTTGGTGTAACTACTAAAGGTGAAATGAAATTTTAGTAGTGTTTTATATACATTTACTCTAATGAAGGATGACAATAGATCTAAGAAAGGTATACTTCAACATTTCTCTGTCATTCAGTGCAACAAAAAACCATGAAGGCTTCTGTCAAATAAAAAGTATTTGGGAACAGGATAAATTGTCAATAAGCAAATTAAACATTTGGTATTGGATTTTAGAGTTCAATCACTTAGATTATGTAGATTAAGAATCAGGAGTTTATTCTTCAACTAAGGTGCAATTAGTGTTGTTCATGCCCAAATAAAGGAAAACTATGATACAGAAAACAATTTTTACAGTAATTCGAACACATTCTGTGAAGGATGCCTTCAAGTGACATTAAATTGCTATAGGTGATTTTAATGAAGAAATGGAGGTGAAAATGAGTTTAAACCTGTTATTGATGAAAACAATTTGCATGGCAGTAAGAGTAAAAATGAAATCAGACTCATTGATTTTGTGGTAGAATCTGATATGGTTATTGGAAAAACAATGTTCCTACATAAAAATAAAATGCATAAAAGAAGCCCTAACATTGTTAGCCTCTGTCAAATAACAAATATTTAAGTCTTAGATTTGTTGTCATTAAGTGAATTAAACATTTGGCATTGGATTTGAAGGTGCAATCACCTAGATCATGTATGTTAAGAAGCAGAGGCTTATTCTTTAACTATAATGCAACTAGTGCTCATGATCCCAAAGAGAAGAAGGAGGATATTAAAAAGGATTATTTCTACAATGATTTTGACACATTCAACAAGGAACACTGTCAAAATGACTATAAATTGCTATCAAGTAATTTTAACAAAGATTAATCATGAAAATGAGTTTAAACTTGTTATTGATGAACATGTTGTGCATGACAGTATTAGCAAAAATTGAATAAGACTCATTGATTTTGAAGTAGAACATGATATGGTTATGGGAAGTACAATGTTCCTGTATTAAAACAAAACATGTACAGAAGAACAATGGTTTTGTCAAATAATAAGTATATAGGACAATCTGCATATTATGTGGTTTTTATATATAGCCAGGTGTATACCTTCAATGCAATATTTCTGGAAAACTGAAAACAATAAAAAGCAAGTGCAACAACTCACAGATGCAGGCTACACAACAGCCACCAGCAACAACAATTGCATGCACTATCCATAGCGATGACCTCTTAATCCATCTCGTGCAGGAGAAATAAACATGCAAAGCCAGCAACATCTGAAGCGTCTGTGAAAATACAAGTCGTTTCTCTGCCCATTCCAACCAACATCAAAAGACGACACCGAAGGCAGTGGTGAGAGAAGACACGCTGGAAAATAAGTGAAACACTTGAACAAAATGGTCACTTGACAAACAAAAAATAAGCACTGCAGGCGAGCAGCACCTGTATTTTCCAATGGCGGAATGGCCCACTGTAGTTCTATAATTTAAAAGAAAAGAGATTCTATAGATATGCCTTAGATTTAAACCACACAATTGAGGGTAAAAACTTAACATATCTTATGGTTAAAAGAATACATCTTAAACATTTTGAAGTAATTTTTTTTTCTCAGGAGAAAAGAGTAAGGTTCATAATAGATTAAATATAAAAAGTATATGAATATTTTTTTAAACTCCAGATCCCTGAAGCTACAATAATTTTTAGCTGCTTTATACTTCAATTATATTCTTAACTTTCTTAATTTTGATTGTATTTGTATAATTTATGTATTTGACAAAGAGTTCTTAATTTTTTTAAAACATAGAATGCATTGGAAATAACTTAATTAGACTAATGTAAAGTTGTCAGACGAAAAACTTCAGAAAGTTTAAAAAAAACAAAGAAATATGAAAATTTTAATACTTATTAGAACAATTAAGGGCAGTAATAAGAATTCAGATCTACAAAGAAATTTTACAATTAAAAAACTCTATATATATTATTTAAAAATTTAATGAAGATACACATTTTAAAAGATGATTAAAGTATAATGAAATCTAAATAAAATTTAAAAATAACATGTCACAGCTTAAAAAAGTTTTTCAAATATTTAACTAAACTATTTAATGGTAGAGAACTAATTAAAGCATTTCCCAATTAAGCTAATTAAAATACAATTATTTCAAAAACCCAGTCCGCCATAGGATGATTTCATTACAGAATAAGCTGGACACAGATCAAAATGTTTGGTACATTTGGATGAATGTTACAATGCCCAACACAGTAAAGTGCTGACAAAGCAATCAATGGTATATTTGCAGTGGTCCTAGCCTTTATAAATGACCTATAAAATAAGAAAATAGGTTAAGAAACTTAACACTGCAATAAAAATAAATATTAAATAAATTTTTGCTGAAATAAAATGCTCAATATAAGTATTTCGATTATATATTGTTTTGTAATTTGAAGACTGATTTAGAATACTGAAAAAAAAAAGTTGATAAACCAATTAAAACAAATTATATAAAAACAGAAAATCGTTTTTTAGAAAGTAAAAATATTCTTTAGTATTGCATTAGGTGGGACAAATGCGACAGAATTTCTAACAAAATTAAGTTAAAAATATTTTTTGATACAAATTTTCTGATCATAAATAATTAGTTTGGTAATTTTTATTATTACATTAGCTCTGAAATGTTCTGCTTATTTTCATTAATTTTTAAAAGTTATACATTAATATTTTAAAGTCAAAGTATTATTTCTAAAAATAAAATGAAATTTTAAAGTATTTTTTAGCATAGCTATAAGAAATAAATTACTTCAAAACAATAGCCGATTAAAATATCCATTTTAAACTGCTCTTTCCTCCAGTAACATATGAACATGACAAAACAGTAAAACAAACAAAAATTATATTAATGAGTCAGAATTAATGACCATGATAGCAAACAATGGAACAGAGTGCTGCAACAAGTAAGGCTTGAGGGATAACAAACTGCAACACATGCCACAAATAAGGGAAGATGGGAAGGATAATTATTGAAATCCTTCTATATTTACAAGTCTCTCATGCTTTTGGAAAAGTCTTAAGGGTGCTTTTAAATGATTAAAATATATTTTGCATTTTTATTGGATAGGTTTTAGATAGGAAATATTACACAAAAATTAGAAAATGAATTCAATACCTGTGTGCTACTATGGGAAAAAAAAGGGTGTAAATATTACACAATGTATTTATATATAATACAAGAAAAAATACCATGAAAAAAAAAGCTACACAGAAATTTACTTAGTAAGAAAATCAATTCTTATTAGTTATTAATACAAATTCAAATATAATTGGTAAAATTAAGCTATGAATATTCAGGTGGTATGAAAAGTTTTATAAAGGGAGATTCATTTTAAAATGTAGATTACCAATTTGAGATTTGGATATATGATCACATATTTCCACTAAGTTAAAAAAAAAATTACAGAATTATTTCATTAATTCCAGTTATGCTTATACAACTAGTACATATTCTATACATTCATCAGATAAATCAGTTTATAAACAAATTTCTATTATTATCAGTTTCCTAATTTTGTTACATATATTTATACATTAAAATAAAATATTTTTTATTAGATGATCTTCAATAAATGTTTATTACTGAATAACTCTATTATTTAAATTAAGAATGACAGGAAATAAGTGACTGTTTAAATATGTTGATATTTTAAAATGTAAGTTTGAAAGCATATTACAACCCAGAAACAAAATAAGAATCAACACAGAATCATATTAGTTACCAATATTTATTATCTCTCCCATGCCTTCAATTACACTAGGTGTTGGTATACACTAGGTCATGGTATACACTAGGTGTTTTGGACTTCATTCCACAACTTAACAATTAATTTGAACCGCTCTGTTACATGCTTTTAAATCAATAACTCCCTTTGCCTATAAATGAAGCTACTTTCTACTTCCCCTCCCCCCTATAAAAATGGTTGATAGGTATGTTTAATTTTGAGTACTATGAAAATTCCTTTATCTAGGTATTTTTATAAGGTAAATATTTTCTTTCAAAAATTTAAATCCATCATCATTTTTATACTTTGGCATAAGGAAACACAGCATTTTACAGCTGAAAAGTCTTATTATAACAGTCTATTTTAGATTAAATGTAAAATAGAAAGTTTTCCTCTTTTTAGAATAAAATTGGTTCTAGATCATTCATAAGGTCTCACCTCAATTTAATTATATTAAACAAACAATAGACACCTCTAAAGATTTGGGTTTATAAAAGTGCATTTAATTTTCTTTTCATTTGGTCTAATTTTTTTATATTTTTAAAAATAAAAACTTGAAATAAAAAAAGAAAACTAATTATTCTTTAATGTTAGAGCATTATTATAGAACTTGTAATAAATTTGTTCTAAAAGAATTAAAAGCTTTTATTTTATGATGAATTGAAGAAAAGCTGTTTTAATGAAGATTTTATGCCTTGATAGGTACTAGTCGCCTTAAAAAAATATTGAAAAGTCTTTCACTTTATATGAAGTAAAATGATTGCATCAAAATTTCCTCCCTTTTTCGAAGGGAAAGGGAGGATAATCTACAAATGCTCTCAACTATTTTGCTTCATGGTCATGACCTGAATATCTATCTCAACATAAATATTACATTACATAAATTTATTTATCAGAGCCAAATCCTTCAATTCATGTAGTCAAACAAACAAAATTATTACTTTTTTGATGTAGATTACAGCTTTTTGGCTGAGAATACAATGGTCCAATAAGGTATTAAACCAATTAGAAATCTACAACAAGTTTGTTCATATCACCATGGACTAAAAGATACAGTTCAGAAGAAGATATAATTATTTCAAAGACAGTATGATATGCTCCTTGCATTAAACTTTGAAATTTACTTCTCCTCACTTTGAACTTGTTATTTTCCTTCTACAATTAAATATGAAGAAGGATGTAAGAGATGTATCACCGTTAAATTTAGACCACATAACAAATAACTAATCTGGGTACTTTGTGTTTGGATACACAACTTTTCATCTTTGTAATAACAAATTATTTATATTTAATTTAAAATACTATTTTATAAAAATAAGCTATTACTGGAAAAAAATTGTAATACTTTTTAAAAAAGCAATACTTAATGTTACTGTACAAAAATTGTTGTTGACAGAAAAGTTTTAATTCACCATTAAAATTTATATTAAACACAATAAATGTATCATCTGCCAAAACAGTAAAAATCTTAAATGTTATGTCAAAAGATTTAAGTCACTTAATCCCATAATAACCTGCATAAATGAAATTTATCGTTTTATAATCAATATAAAATAGATAAATCCTATGAGAAAAAAAAATCTTGTTCTTCATAAATTATATTATGGTACATAGTCACAGCGAGAGTATCAGGTCCAGGTTATACGATGAAATATTTAAAAAAAAATAAACTTTTAACTTCCTGGACAAGCATATAGAAAATTGAAACCAAAAACAGCTACAAAATAATCAAATTATTAAAAAATCACATAGATTTACAAAAATGTTTCATCATTTCTGTAATTGAAAGGGAATTATTAAAAATTTCATACTAACTCTCGCAGCCAAAGACGAAGTTGGCTTTTCTAATAAATCCCACAGACATTTTCTGTAGGGTGCACACCTTCCGACACCAAAATCCTCTTCTTCTCTTTGTCTCAGAGATTCTGCTTCTTTTCTCATTTCTTCATATACATGTTCCTTCTTCTGATGGTATTTATGCTGGCAGCATGATTCTAGGTATAATTCATCAATGCCCCAGTACTCCAAATCATCATGGAACGCCAACACACACATCTCTTCTACCAGGTGGAGTTTGCCAGTCCTGTAGAAATTGACTACAGCACTAAAAGAACGAGGATGGCGGTCAAAAAAATATTCGTTGTCGACCAGGCTGTAATCATCACATAACTCCATTATAGCTTCATGAGTGTTGCATTCTCGCAACCTTCCCAAACGAGTGTGAGGTAGGCGTTCCAGGGTTACCCACAGAACCTCATGCTTTACGCCTCCAACATTAATTATTACACGGCGGTTGAGCGCTTTGCTCCGGATAATCATGAACGACTCTGGAGGCAGAGACGACATGGACCTGGAGTGAGCGCGGTTTTGTTGCTGTAATGGGCCAATTAGCTGGTGCTGAGCACCATATTGATGCACCATCTCAGCAAACTGGGGTTGGGGGGTCATATTTGGCTGAGGCTGAAGTGAAGGGTTTGGGGTGGAGGCGCTTTGTTGCGTGGCTGGCGTTAATGTGAAAACTCCAGAGCTCGCCTTTTCCATTTTGTCCGAACTAGTCATCCTCATTGTCCTCCCTGGTGTACAGGCAGGAAAGGAGGACGGAAACCACACTCAACAGTCACACTGACACACAGAAAAGACAAGCTACTCATTGGTTGGGGTTAGTTTCGGGGGTGTGCACGTTTACGGTACTTCATAGTCCCATATTATGTAACGGGAACTGAGAGTACTTTGAATTCCAGAAAATGAGTGATAACATGCCTCTGCATAATGGAAGTTCCAGATGACCACATTGGGAATGTCTGCCTAAAAAGAGAAAAATTTCAAACTGAGTTATGTAATAAGAAAGATATATACTGATATAGCTGATGAAAATTTGATTTTCTAAGAAAGCAATAATGTAGTACATATTATGTTATATGGTACATTTACACACATATGGTAACATGAATTAACAACTGTGTTTGTATGCACCAATTAAAAAAAAAAACCATGCATTTATTTTAATTATTAAAATTTAATTATTTTATTATTAAAATTTAAAAATTTAAACTAAAATAATGATTGAGATAAAATAATTTAATGTATTTATAAATCAAATATTTTTAATGAATTAATAATTTGATATTAATTCAAAAAGAAAACATTGTACATTTAGCATATAATAAAACTACATAGTTTGGTCTTTAAAATACATGATTTCTTCAAAGTAATGAAAATCATGTTTAATATTAAGTAAATTACTATAATATTAAACCTGATAAAGCTTTAAAAAATACCCATTTTTTTCATAAAACAGAAAAGCAGTGTGAACACAAAAATACACAAGCATATCAGACCTGATGTATAGTCATTAAACATCATATTTCTTCTATAGTGCTGAAAATTCCATAATGTACATTTTTAATTATTTGAAAAGTAAATCTGAATAATGAAGAATAAAATATCTATTTGATTAATTTAAATTTAGTTGAAAACATAGAGAAACTTTTTAAATAACTGAGGAATCTCCCAATAAAAAACTCCAGAAATAGAAAAATATTTTAGAAATGAATGTTTTCCCACCAACTTTTACATCAAAATATGATTATTATTATACATAATCTAATTATATGTCATGTCAGGAATAACAAAATTTAGTTAAGACATGAAATATATTCAACCATCACACATATAATTTTGGAATTTATTCCCAAAATTTATTCAGGATAAGTAAAGGTTTAAAAAATTTTAAAAAGAGAGATTTTAAATTTGTAACTGAGTTAATTGTTAGATACACATTACTTCATCCAACTGTTATAAGTTTTGATCTTCTAGACTTGACTGGTAAATTTAGTATACATTTTTAGCAATTTTAGTTCTGGTTTCTGGAGTATGGAAATAATTATATTTTACGAGCAATACATAAAATGTATAAATAACAGGGATGACAGTTATTTTTACTTGCTTTTCTAATCTTGTCTGTGCCTTTTATAAGCTGGACTCTTTTACTGAGGCATATTTCAATGATATTTTCATTAAAATAACTTACCAACATATGGTGATACATAAAATAAATCTATGTATTATTTAGAGTTGTCTGCATAAACAAAATTTAAATTTACAAGCAAATAATTAGTTATATTCATAAACCTTAAAAAAATATTTTTTTTGCATAACATTCTAGAAAATTTGAATGACATTAAAAAATAATAGGTTTCATATTAGTAATATTAAAAAAATTGGGCAAAATATAAGAGAATAATGAAGTATGCTTTTCTACCAGATGTTATAAAATTAAATTTTTTTTGAATAATTAGAAATTATTTATATTTATCATTGAAATCTTAATTTTATTCTATTTATTTTGACTATATGCATTGAGGTCACTATATTCAGATTCCCAAATAACATAATGGAATTCAAAATATTTTACAATTGAAATATCTATTAAAGAGTTTAATAGAAGTTAAAAATTATTAAAAGTTTTACTTATACCTAATCATATAGAACTGAAGGTGCCTTGCAAGGAGTATTAAGTATTAATCTTTCTTAAGCATTAATCTACAAAGATTATTACTTAAGTGACACTATATTTTTTTAGGAAGAGAGTATTAAATTTTAAGAACATTTACAGAAAGCAAAAAGTAGGGAAAATAAGTAAAATAAAATGATTACTAACTTAAAACAAGTATCAAAACAAGAATTTTTAAGGTAGCTGATCTAAAAATGGAATGAACTCTGCTTAAAGTATTAGCAACTAATGTAGCAACATAGATTTTCTAATATCCCAATTTTATTCATATTGCATTGGGATGAATGATGTTTAAGAAGTTTTAAACAAAGCCTTCGGTCAGTTTATCTCTTTAATGCCAGAGGTTTTTTTTTGTCAAATTCATGTCGAAGCATATTGAGATATAATCAAATCTAAGTTATTAATTAAATTATTAAATTGTTAATTTTGAATAATATTAATTTATTAATTAATTAAATTTAAGTTATTATGACTGCACAGAATAAAATAAATATGAAGTTTAAGCAACTTCGAATATTACAGTATGTCACATAGTGATCAGCTATGGTTTTAAACATCATAAGATGCCAATATATATAAAAAAGAAAAATCTTCATGAAAAAAGATTTATCTGGTATTACATCTAAAATAAGTACCGTGAAGTGGAGTTTTATAATAGATAAAGCAATTTGTCATAATTTCAGTTAATGTACCTTCCAAAAAAGTAAATTAATATGGGGTGTTTGAAAAATCATAAAGTGTTGATCCAAATGAAAGATTTATAAATAATAGAAATAACTTGACATTTTTATAAATTGTTTATCTGACTGCCCTCTATCTACTCTCGAAAGGAAAACTAATAAAACATTCCTATAAATAAAATACATAAATGTTTATAAATGAAACATAAATAATTCGTCTAATAAAACATAAAAATTCTACAAGCTATTTTTTCACAGTATCTAAAATGAGACTAGGCATTAAAAGGTTAAAAAGTGGAAATAATTTAGAGAACACCAAAAAAGTATTTCATGAGTTATTTGACAGGGAAATATACAACAATAGTGCTTTTAATGACCAATCAGTGCTGTAAGAATGACATTTAATCACTACTGAGAATGGTAAAGAAGAGAAGTGATGTATGGTGAGTTACTTGCCTGTCTCCACTGTCTTTTTTTATTAGGATTCATGCTTATACCCTAGATGAAGCTAAGGTATAAAATTTTTGAATGAAACATATGTTAGCAAAATTGTTCATACATAAATATGTCACTTAATTGCTTTGTTTTAAATCAGTACATACATCTAGAATTAAATATTCACATGATCTAGTGTTAATGTTTAATGGTTTCAAGTAAATATAATAAATAGAAATGGCTAAATGTGTTAAAATAATATGTTTTCTTTTCAAAGACTTTTAAATGGATTTAATAAACTGCATGTCAAAATACCAATGTATCTCATTCTACTGAGTTAAAGAAATCTTAAAGAGAGAAAAAATTAACATGAGTAGATATATTTTCCAAAAATAAATTAAAAAAAAATGAAATGAAACTATTGATTCAGAATTTAAAAAAAAATGTATGGATACATAAATTTTACAAAAATACAATTCCTGTTCTTAGAATAAACACTTGCATATTATAAACAACTACACTTTAGAAACTACATATGAACATGCAATTAATGAAAAAAATATTAATTCTAAAATTTTTTAATATTACCTATATACTGATAATGTGAGACAACAAAATGAGTAATAAGAACATTCGAATATTACGTAAAAATGGTAAAAAATGTACTAAAATCTTTCATCAAATCTGAAAGATAATGAATTATATAATAATGTTATTTTACAGACATAAAAACTATATTTCACTAAAAAATTGTTTAACTAAACCAAATTTTGGTGTAAAAGTTTTTACTTAAACATACATATAACTATTAAAAACAATACCATTATTTTCGACTATGTTTAAAGAAACGTTATTTAAAATATTTTACTACAAACTGACAACTAATGTGTACTGAAATTATTTCATGCTTACCCTTAAATTTTATAAGCAAAACCTTTGAAAAATATGAATAAATACGGAGGTTTCATTCTTTTTAAAACTAAAGATATCTAAATAAATACGTGCATTTATTTAAAAAATAAATTTTAACGTAATTGATCATTTAACCTTTTATTATAATTTTACTATATAAAATACAAGAGTACTTAAAATTCACGATTTAAATAAAGACACCTTCAGCAATATTGTATCAATAGTCAAATTAATAATTTATCAACTTCAACACATGTTAACACACGTATGCCATTTAAAAATTATAACAATACTTACAAATTACAAATAACAAAGAATAAAAATTTCTTTATCGCATGATAAAAAGAAAAAAATATCGCTTTCAGATTTATCCATAAAAGCAACTGGAAACGCTAACTGCATTAAAAACACTAATAGTAACATTCCTAAACTCCAGTGTTATAAAATTTTATATTTGCCTATTTAGGATAAAGAGCCAAAACAGCATCAGCCGGTTCATCAGTAGATACACGGGATCTAGTTCTGATGTCTACAATCGATAAACACTACAGTTGCATCCATTAAAATCACGGTAGCAGGTCATAAAAAATCTTTCATATCACAAGCACAACGACCTTTATTACATAAATCCTCACAATGATCTTAATAGAACGAGGGGATGAACATGTACTACCTCTGGAAACAAATATCCAATCTTCTCAGCTGCTTTTAAGAGAAGCATCCATGATTCTGCTGAACAGAATGTTGAGGACGACAACAAAGGATCCTCCGATCTTCATCACGCAAAACACAGCCATCAAAACTTCAGAATGGTTAAATTTAAAGAATACTAATAGAAGATAATAAGAGGAAGAAGTTAAGGAACGCTAACCCTTGGCTATGTATAAATAAAAAGGATAATACTGACTAGATGGTGCAACAGCTTAACTGGTCGCCTCTTACTACTCTACTGATACACTTACGTTTCGTCACAGGTTAAAGGAATATGTCCGTTGCTCCCCACGGCGCTTCCCAATGCTTTGCCGATCGATCAGAGGAGTAAGAAATGCATTTTCGAGAAAAATTTGGGTTTTTAAAACGATGATTAGAAATCCGTACTAAAATCAGAAAAGTTTGTTCCTCTTTGATTTAATGAATGAAAAATTTAAAGATATTTAAAGTATAATTTAAATAAAATGTTCTTTAATTCTGTAATAGGAATTCTATAATATAAAAATTAAACTAGACTTAAAATTCCGAAAAAGAAAAGATACATATACGCATATATTTAATTTACTGAGCTTCTTTTGATTTGATGAATTTGAATTTTATATAATTTATTTTCATAAATCAAGATAA
>CM063508.1:114954801-114967301 GCA_032207245.1 Pardosa pseudoannulata
TATTGTTAATTTAGTCTGTCATCGAATTTGTCTAACGACACCCCTAGACACTGAACCCTATATATATATATATATATATATATATATATATATATATATATATATATAACACATGTGTGTGTATGCATATTTATAACATATGCATACACGTACACAGACATATATATCTATATATAAATCCGGAAAAATTTTTGTATTGGATTATTATTACTTATTTATTTATTTATTTATTATTATAATTATTCGTAATTAACGTACTCAAACGAATAGTTTCGACTTAATGGATATTAACGCTCCTGGCATAACTGAAAAACGTTCAACCGTAATAAGTTGAAATTTCTCATTTAGGACTGTTGAATCTTGCTGTGCTACTTCATTTCTTATTGCCATCTCCACTTTATATAACGAAATATCTCAATATAGCAAACATTTAAAATTATCGGTTCAATGCTGCCAAAAGGGCAGCACCTAAGCTTTAATCATTGTTGAATTATTATAAAGTACTCATTGTTAAATTAATGTTATATAAATGTTTTTGATGCTATTGAAAACTAATAGTTTAGAAATTGTGTAAAAGTTCATTTTATTAAAAAATTAGAACATCATATTTCACATTCAAATAAAAAATAAGTTTAAATGAAATGTATAAAAAACATATATAATTTAACAGGCGTACAAGCAAGTTATTTGGTATCCATATCAGATTTTGTATACATGTATCATCCACGCATCCACGCACTCCTGCATATTTACACGCATGAATCGGGCACCAGGACTGCACGCAATATAGTCATTTTAGACGTTAAGCTTGAGCATCACCAGATGAAGCATCAGCATTAATAGTCACGTACCATTGAAAGCATGGGTTGGGCCTTTCAAAGATAAGAAAAAAAATTGCAGCCTATTACTAACAACGTTTACATTAGTTAGTGACCATGTAACAGTTATTATAGAAATTTACCAGTTTTTTTATTGACAACTGGATAACATAAATAAATACCAGTATTAAACTGAAAAAAGTCTGTTATTTTTGCGTTGTGTTTACCCTCTTGTTTGCATCGTGTTATGTATATCATCTGTTATACCTGCTCAGTTCAAACTCAACCTAATAATTTTAGCTTATTTTTTTAAATTTATACAAATTTTTCTCCTTTCAATATCACGTCAACATTATGTCAAGTTCCCTGTGTGTATCATTACTAGAACTCTGAACTAGAAGCTTTGGCAGAGGGGAGTACAGAACACTTACCTTCCAGCGAAAAATACTGAAAATTCCTTCATTAACTGATGACTACTATAATAGAAAGTTACCAATTTTTTTATACAATATTATTTTTTATACATATTTTTTTATACAAGTACATTACATAAATGTATGGCTGCTTATTTCTGATTATTTCTAAGTGACTCTGATATCGAACCTTAATATTTCTATTTTTATACATATCTTTGTTCTTTTTAAGTTGATAAGCCGAACGATGGCCGATTGGTTAGGGTGCTGGCATTTATTACGGAGTTCGTGGGTTCGAATCTCATTGTGGCATGGATGCTCGTAGCTTTTCGGAATCGGGTTTAAGCTGTAGGTCCCGGTCTCATTATCCCTCGTGTTGCAAAAAAGTAGACCGTAGCACTCCAAACCAAACCAATCATTTTAAATGATTTCACAAAAAAATTCCAATGTAAAGATAAATCACGAAATATAGAGCATTTTCTTTTAAATTTATTAAAAAACTAATTTAAAATTTAACATTCATTTTATGAAATTAAATTATTTTATTTATGAATTTATTTATATTGCTGGTTAAATGCAAGATAAAATCCAATATCAGTTTTGAAATAAATATAAACTTGATGTTGGTAATTTAATTACCCAGGTTGAAGTCTAGACACAAAGTGGCTAGTGTAGAAGAAAGATATACAATGTGAATTTTCTCTTAAATTTATTAAAACACTAAAGTAAAGTCATTTATTATATGAAATTAAATTATTTTATTTATGACTTTATTTATATAGTTGGTTAAATACAAGATAAAATCCAATATCAATTTTGAAATAAATATAAACTTGATGTTGGAAATTTAATTACCCAGGTTGAAGGCTAGACACGAAGTGGCTAGTGTAGAAGAAAGATATACAATGTTAATTTTCTCTTAAATTTATTAAAAAACTAAAGTAAAGTCATTTATTATATGAAATTAAATTATTTTATTTATGAATTTAATTATATTGCTGGTTAAATACAAGGTAAAGTCTAATCTCAATTTTGAAACTTGATTTTGGAAATTTAATTACCCAGGCTGAAGGCTAGACACGAAGCGGCTAGTGTAGAAGAAAGATATACAATATACATTTTCTCTTAAATTTATTAATAAACTAAAGTAAAATTTAACATTTATTTTATGAAATTAAATTACTTTATTTAGGAATTTATTTATATTGCTGGTTAAATACAAGATAAAATCTAATCTCAATTTTGAAACTTGATTTTGAAAATTTAATTACCAGGTTGTAGGCTAGACACGAAGTGGCTAGTGTAGAAGAAAGATATACAAAGTAAATTTTCTCTTAAATTTATTAAAAAACTAAAGTAAAATTTAACATTTATTTTACGAAATTAAATTATTTTATTTATGAATTTATTTATATTGCTAGTTAAATACAAGATAAAATCCAATATGAATTTTGAAATAAATATAAACTTGATGTTGGAAATTTAATTACCCAGGTTGAAGGCTAGACACGAAGTGGCTAGTGTAGAAGAAAGATATACAATGTTAATTTTCTCTTAAATTTATAAAAAAAACTAAAGTAAAATTTAACATTTATTTTATGAAATTAAATTATTTTATTTGTGAATTTATTTATATATATTCTAGTTAAATACAACATAAAATCCAATATCAATTTTGAAATAAATATAAACTTGATGTTGAAAATTTAATTACTCAGGTTGAAGGCTAGACAAGAAGAGGCTAGTGTAGAAAAAAAGATACACAATGTGAATTTTCTCTTAAATTTATTAAAAAATTGAAGTAAAATTTAACATTTATTTTATGAAATTAAGTTATTTTATTTATGAATTTAATTATATTGCTGGTTAAATACAAGATAAAATCTAATCTCAATTTTGAAACTTGATTTTGGAAATTTTATTACCCAGGTTGAAGACTAGACACGAAGTGGCTAGTGTAGAAGAAAGATATACAATGAAAATTTTCTCTTAAATTTATTAATAAAGTAAAGTAAAATTTAACATTTATTTTATGAAATTAAATTATTTTATTTATGAATTTATTCATATCGTTGGTTAAATACAGCATAAAATTCAATATAAATTTTGAAATAAATATAAACTTGATGTTGGAAATTTAATTACCCAGGTTGAAGGCTAGAAAAGAAGAGGCTAATGTAGAAGACAGATATACAATGTTAATTTTCTCTTAAATTTATTAAAAATCTGAGATAAAATTTAACATTTGTTTCATGAAATTAAATTATTTTATTTGTGAATTTATTTATATATATATTCTGATTAAATACAACATAAAATCCAATATGAATTTTGAAATAAATATAAACTTGATGTTGGAAATTTAATTACCCAGGTTGAAGTCTAGACACGAAGCGGCTAGTGTAGAAGAAAGATATATAATGTAAATTTATAAGAGTCACATTTAAATAATGAATAAAAACACATTAATGTATAATCATTTAAGTTTTAAGGGAGGATTTGAAGACAACATTTTCAAAATATGACACATTTCCAGATTTAAATTTCTTTAGCATACATTTTTGAGTTTAAGTCTACTAGCAGGAAAACTGTCTCTATGTCTTGATAATTTAAAATCCGTGTAACAAAATATTTGTTGTTATGACAATCTAATAACATTCGTTGGAATAAGTTCTGAAATAATAATAAAAGAAAA
Source organism: Pardosa pseudoannulata (assembly GCA_032207245.1). Lineage (NCBI taxonomy): Eukaryota > Metazoa > Arthropoda > Arachnida > Araneae > Lycosidae > Pardosa > Pardosa pseudoannulata. The sequence goes on from CM063508.1 coordinate 114,958,728, forward strand.
AGATTTAAGTTTTCACTGCTTAACTTCCGTGTATGGGGAAGGGGCATTTTTATAAAAACTACTTCTGATTGGTTTGTAAAATGCTGATTTTTTAACATCTGGTGTTGATTTTCGATGAATGTTGGAAAGATTAATTCTGTGACGTAATTTCAATTAAAGTTTTCAATGCTTAACTCAGAGTAGCATCTACTTACCACCTATATCAGAAAGGCAGAAAGATAGCAGAATAGATGAAGATACAATTATATTTACCACTACATTCATATCTATCTATCTATATATTCATGCATTCGACTATCGATATCTTGACTTTATTTATCTCCAATTTCCGATGATTTTCAAGTTTCTTCGAAGTTTAACATTTATGTCGATGCAATTCAGTTTCTGTTTTCGCTATCTCGAAGCAAAGTTCACTCATTTTGATACTTCTAGCAGCCTCTTTGTGTATTATATTAAAATAAAAATCAGTGAATGAAAGCTGAAGTGAGTAATGAGAAAATTACTTTCATTTGTATTTTAAAGACTTACAAATGATTTTAATGCTTGGGGAAGTGATATTTTTTAGAAATTACTTCTAATTCGAAAGGCAGAAAGATAGCAGAATAGATGAATTAAGATATAATTATATTTATCACTACATTCATATCTGTCTATCTATATATTCATACATTCGACTATCGATATCTTGACTTTATTTATCTCCAATTCCAAATTATTTTCAAGTTTTTTCGAAGTTTAACATTTATGTCAATGCAGTTCAGTTTCTGTTTTTGATATCTCGAAGTAAAGTTCATTCATTTTGATACTTCAAGTAGCTCCTTTGTGTAGTAAATTAAAAGAAAGATGAATGAAAGCTGAAGAGAATAATGAGAAAATTACTTTCATTTGTATTTTAAAGATTTGAGAATGATTTTAATTTTTGGGGAAGTGATATTTTTTAGAAATTACTTCTAATTCGAACGGCAGAAAGATAGCAGAATAAATGAATGAAGATACAATTATATTTATCACTACATTCATATATGTCTATCTATATATTCATACATTCGACTATCTATATCTTGACTTTATTAACCCCTTCCGGTAAAATGACGAGTCTAGCTCGTCATTGGTTTTTCATTCCATACCGCACAATGACGAGCTACACTCGTCATGCGACTAAAGTTACTGATAAATATGATAATTAATTTAGTTTAAAAATTACTTTCATTTGTATTTTAAAGACTTACTGATTTTAATGTTTGAGGAAGTGATAAGAAATTTTCTACTAAGGCCAAATTGATGAATGAAGATAAATTATAAAAGACATCAACCTACTAAAAAATGCCTATATCTTGATAAAAAATAATTAAAATAGAGTCTACTCGTCTTATTTGAAATCAGTATTTTGCACTGTTTTGAAAAATTAAAATAATCAGTAATCTATCTGAATAAACTTTGTACTTGAAAATGGATTTACATATTATTTAAATCGTACAATAGATAAAATTTAATAATGTTTTCAAGTATTAAATAATATGTAAACAATTCAGTTCTTTTTTTTTTGAAAATATAAAGCAATTATCAATTTTACTTCACTTCAAGTAGTTTTTTTTATAAATATTGAAAGAAAAGAAAGTATAATAAAAAATAAATTACTTAATTTTTTTATTATTAAAGATATATAATTAATATTTTCAAGTTTTTTTTAGTATAACATTTATGTCAATAATTCTGGTGTATCTTAAAACACATTGATACTTCAATATCTTTGTGTAAAATTAAAATTTTGAAAGAAAGCTGAGTAATTTACTTACTTTCATTATTACATTAGATTTAATGTTGTGTGATATTTCTTTAGAAATTACTTCTAACTGTGAAAAAACACCGATTTACAATAGTATATAAATGAGATGAAGGAAAAGACTGTTAAAAGAAGAATTTCTACAATTTCCCGATTTATTACAATTAGATTCATAACTTGTTACGTGCAAAAAACTCTGAGGAAGAAAACCCTGTCGCAGAAACAAAAGTTTATAAAATCACAGATGAGGGTAAGGACTTGAGGGTACTAATATTAATTAAGCAATATCTGTGTCTATCATTGAACTGAAATCCGATAGAATGAATTAAAATATATAATCCTCTGAGTTTCTGAGGAAGAAATAAAAAGAATTTTTATTAAGTATTTGCCTAGTTTAGAGTCTAAGAAAGTGATACTCTCGGCATTACAGCAGAAAGCTGAACATTGCCAAGAAAATCCTGGCGGTTAAAAAAATATAGACTATATTCTTCTGATATATCGATGAAAAGAAATTTTAATCTGTTTCACACACGCACACACATATTATCAAAGATAGATTTGTAATGTGATTTTTAGTTCTTCCTCATTCGTGTAACTAATTTCTTTTGCACAGATAAGCTTACCGAGGAAAAGTGACATTTACAGTCACGAAAACTGACGGTTTAATGCATAAACCATTTGTTTCTGATCTGACAGTGCAGCCAGTGTAAGTTTACCTCAGATGAAAATAATTATTTCGGAAGAATTTTTTACTAGCTATTACACATTGATATCGCTGTAAATAATTCCACGATAGAAATTTCCATTATCATGGAAAATGAAATAGATATGCTGTTGTCGTTGTTGCACATGGTATTTTATCGGAATTCAATCCATTTACATCAGAACACATATTACAGAACTATTTAAGAACTATAAAGTATTTGACAATATCAAAACAATGAAGATTAAAAAAGAATAGACTGAAAAATTAAAATGGTATACTGATAATACATTAAAAAATAAAATTGCATTGAAACAATTAAACTATGTTAGTGTCATTACATAAAAATATTTTTAAAAACTGCCGAAGTACAATGATTAGTTGGTGTAGTGTCCATTTAGAAGTCATAAGACTTGCATGGAAAGATGGTTACCATAGCCTTGAGAGGCTGGATTTCTTAGAGTGAGTCCTCGTAATTAGATTATCCCTAGACTTAGCATGCCACCTCCAGAGTTATCGTTTATGAACTTGGAGGACTCAGTTACAAGATCGCTGTCTTTGCTGACTGAGCTACTGCTGCTCACACAATAGAACTAGAAATAGTAGAATAGTACAATAGAATTAAATATAAGTAAATGTCTAAAGGGGAAGTATCGTTCAAAACATGAGGTCTAGTACAGTGAATAAAAATAACATTCATGCTGTAAGGTAGGCTCAAAGTTCGAGCAAGCAAGTAAATGCTGTTTATTCATCGTGTCTATTTTACAAATAGGACATTATTAAGTATATCTATTTTTCTGAGATGCATCAATGAGCAGTCACGTACTGTTCTCAGTCTGAAATTAGGCACTGTTCCTTTATGCGGCCTGTGAATGAACTCATTCACTTTATCTTTTATTTTTCTCAGTGTTCATCCTTCAATTTAATTGATAGTTCAGAGCTGTATTCTAAGCATAATTTTAGAAAGTTATGAATTTAAATCTATGAAATTTTGTATGCCTATATATGATTTAACGCATACTTAAACAATTCACATTTAAAAACATTTTTATAATCAAGTAATTTTTTTTAAAAAACTAACTTTTTGAATTTAAAAAAATTTTTTTTCAAATGATCCATGAGAACTAACTTTTAATTTCTCTTTTAATTTTGCATGATCGTTACTTAAAAATATGTTTTGAACACTATGAGGTATTATTTTGTAGATAGATTGAATAGTTAATTCATAAGAAATGTTTACATGTTTACGTAGATAAATAAATGGTCTAAAACATTTCAGAAACGTTCGACTTTCTAAAGTTAAAATGATTTTTTACAATCTAAATGAAATAGAAACTTAAAAGCAATATCAAGATTTTTAAAAAAATGTTAATAGAAGAGTTTGGTATTCCTTTCTGTAGGAATTTACTCAAAATTAAACCACCAAAAACATTTTAAAAATTATCAAATATTTCGTAAATTATATAAAGATATAATTATTTAAAAAAATTAGTGTGATTAATTTTAATATATTTCATATAATAATTACGAAAATTCATAAATCTAATTTATATTTATTCATAATAGCACATTGTAATGTCTACCATCCCCTTATTTATATTTTTAGTAGTAACACATATTGCTGTTACATAAAATATCTAAGACACTAGAGTGTAGAAGAAAATAATTTTGGTTGAAATACATAACAATTTATTGAAAACTGAGTCATTCAATCATATTTATCAAAACTGTTCACATCATACTGAATTAAAAGATTGTTTTAATATATATATATATATATATATATATATATATATATATATATATATATATATATATATATATATATATATATATATGTATATATATGTATATATATATATATATATATATATATGTATATATATATATATATATATATATATATATATATATGTATATATATATATATATATATATATATATATATATATATATATATATATATATATATAATATATAATATATATATATATATAATATATATATATATATATATATATATACATACATATATATATATAATATATATATATACATATATATATGTATATATATATATATATATATATATATATATATATATATATATATATATATATATACATATATATATATATATATATATATATATATATATATATATATATATATATATATATATATATATATATATATAATATATATATATATATATATACATATATATATATATATATATATATATATATATATATATATATATATATATATATATATATATATATATATATATATATATATATATATATATATATATATATATATATACATTATCAGAATTTATATAGAAACAAAACTGGGTATTGATATTAATTTATGCTGCATACAATTTACAATAAGAAGTTTTTTTTTCAATTTGCACAGTGTTTTATCATTTATTTGTTGTTTCACGGTATCACACCTTATGTAACTCGACAAAATAGGCAACGTTTTAAAAAAGAATATTCCACTTGAGGATAAACCTTACGAACAATGTCCAAAATATTCGAGAGAGATCGAGAAAAATGTAATGGTTCCGGAACATTTCGTTCCATAAGGTATAAAGTCATTGATAGAGAGTAGAAAATCCAAACTGGAAAAAAAGATTTTTGTGCCTTAAAATAAAATGTGCGACACGAAGGGGTTTTAACGAAATAAAATAATAAAAACTTGATTATGAAATGTACCCTTAGATTATCATTTTTGGAGAAATATGATAGTAATAAATTTTGTATTGAACTAAGTTGAATTTGAATATATTGAGTCTCTTGTTTCCTTTAAAGCTTTCAAATTTACATTAAATAACAATTTTAGGATTTTCATTGATTTAATTTTTTATGCGGAATTTGTCTTTAAACATGAAAGGTTTTACTTTAAACATTTCCCGTTTTAAAAATGTACACTACCAGCACAACTCTTATAATGAAAAACATCCCTGAGAGATTCTAATATAGTGCTGTTTTTCATCTGTAAATTGCATATTGTCTTTAAATATGTACATAATAGCGGAATAGGGAATTCTAGCGGAATTTCAACTAAAATGGTTCAAAGAGTCTATAAATTATCAGATATTCAAAAGATAAAATATGTATTTTCGATATTTTTTGCAAATAAAATTCAGGAAAGTTATCTCATAAGTGTATAATAGAAGTTTTAAGCTAAGTAGTATAGAAAAAGACATATAAGAAAACTACAATAAAGGTAAAAAATAAAAGTGATTATTTTTTAAAAATAAATGATGGAAATAAAAAGGAAAATAAACAGTTTTTAAAGAGAATTGGGAGGGGGAGTAAGATAAAATTTCTGGAAATTATTAAATTAAGGACAGATAGCACCTTTTGAAACTTAAAATAGTCATTATAAATGACTTTTTTTGAATCATTATAAAATAGAAAATTCATCTCTTTTTAGAGTGAATTTTTTTAACAATTTTAATATTAACTCTGTAGCTTTTAAAAAATTATTTAGTTTTATCATTTCAAGTAGGATACACTTTTAAATAACGTAGAAAATATACACCAAACGGAAAGAAATGAAATTTCCTTACTCGCAAGTAAAGTTTATAATTCTGTATAATGGAAACTAAATTTTTATATGAAATTAACCCGTGAACGTGAATGCTTGAGTTAACTCGAGTGCGCTAAACTGGCTAAATTCTGTACACTCGATATAATTCGAGCGGCGATTACTTTATGTTGCTATAATCTTTCACACTCCAATGCAATCGAGAATTGAAAATAACAATGTAAAAAAAGATGAAAAAAACCCAATCGTTTTATTGATATTAATCATTTACATGGGATTGTAAGCTATAACACTTACTTATTCAAGTATAAAAAATGCATATTTTTTTCTAAATTCCAATTTATAAATTGTGTTTTTTACATTAAAAAATGGATTTTTTTTGGTCGGCCTTTTTTTTTAACTGTGCATTAAGGGTGGGGAGGTAATAAAGGAAGTGGAATAACATATATACCATCGGAAGCCTAAATATTTAATATACAATTCATAGGAATTTCCTTTACATATGACAATATCTGGAGAGAAATGAAGTCAACAGCTTTCAATACAAAATGGCAGAATTAATGGAAAAATATCACGAGATGCCATCAGGAAAAAGGAAAAGTTAGAATTTAAGTAGCTGTATTTGCTTGTGCACGAGGTAATATTTGAGCTACGTCGCCGCAGTACCCCCCTCCTAGTGAACAAGTTTGCAAATCTCACCGGATGTCTAATTTTGAGGCCATATTTTGAAGTTTGTTGCTTTGGAGATAGCACAATAGAAGGAGTCTGATTTACAATTGGTTGTGCCTCCAGAGTCTTGTCCTGAAGGTCTTCGTTAGAGGCTGAAGAGATATTCGCAGAAGAGTCTGAAAGGGGTTAAAGTAAAATATCTGTTTTTTTTTTCAAATTAAAAATTTCAAATTTATTCAATATATTAAATTAAAAGAAAGACTAAAATTGTTTAGAAACTGAAAATTCAGTTAAAATTAGACTTTATTATCTATAAACTAAAATAAGTTGTCCAACGCGCTCTCGGTACTAACATGACAGGGTAAAAATCTACCCAATTCACCCTTTCGAATGTGACAGGAGAATAATAATGGCGAAATCTCGATTCTTGGTGCCAAATTCAAATCTGCAAATTATGGTACTGTACTCTGTACCAGGAAGGGATTTATCAAACTAGTGTCATGCTGGGATAAATATATTCAATGTTTACGTAAATTATGTCTAGAAATAAACAAAGGTGTTCTTTTGGCGAAATGTATTAATTTTTCATTGAATTATAACTGTCTGGGCAATTTTCACCTGTACCTTTATTATCGGACTTTACTCGTATATTAGTGTTTAGTAAAACATTTATATAATTCTATGAAAAATTAAGATACAAGGTGTATTTCAAAATTAACAAAAACATTTTTCAATTTTATGAAAACTTCAGAGCATCATTATTTATGTATTTAATTATGTATCCATTTGAAGTTTGTAGTTGATTTAAGATCTTAAAACTCATTTTCAGTTTAGAAAAGTTTGAATTTTTCTTAAAATTTCAACATAATGATACAAAAATGCATTTTGTAACTAGCTTATGTAATAAAATCGATAGAATAATTCCCAAATATGTACATTTTTTAAAAGTAATAATTGAGCAAAATTAATAAAAATATGAAAAATTAAAAGGCAAGATGAGTTTAAAAATTAAAAAAAAAAATCAAAAATTTAGAATTATAAAAATTATCTGATTTTCAAAAATATTTTTAGTATAATTTATTTAGTAATGCTTCAATATTTATAAGCGCAAAGTTTGATAACACTTAATAAATTACAAATAAATTAATTTAATAAATTACAAAAATGTTCTGCAAATTATTCACTTAATAGAGATGAAAATTTGTACTTATATACATTGAAGTATAACTAAATTAATCCCCCCCCAAAAATTTTTTTAAACTCATAATATTTTTGCAAAAAGTTCAATTTTTTGAAAATTTCCTTTAAATTTTATTTTCTTCTTTGTAAGTTTAAATTTTTCTCCTAGTCTTTTTATTACGGAAAAAATATTTAAAGATATTTGGATATTATAATGCTAATTGATTGAAGAGTTAATTTATAACTGTTTTTATGTCTAAATTGAATTTTCATGATAAATTCAGATTTTCTAAATTTAAATTGAATTGTGATAACTTTAATGAATCCCAAACTTAAAACAGATATATGTAGATTTCTTTTTATGTAGAATAAGAGTGCTCGATAAAAATTGCTTTGGTATCAATGAAAAATTAACTAAAAAATAATGGTTTCTACCACCGTCTGAATCGGTATAGAGAATTTTATCCGGATTTTCTGATCTTGCTGTAATTAACCAACCAGAGATTCTTTAATCATAGAAATTCCTTATAAAGAAGGTCTGGGCAAACTTTCGACCATGAGGACTTATTCCTCTTATGGCCTATAGGCTGTGGTTCGTACTCATTTAATTTGATTTATTTTTTCTAACATTTCAAAAACTTTATTTACTGAAAAAATGATCTGATTTTAAGTAAAA
>CM063508.1:114972301-114984801 GCA_032207245.1 Pardosa pseudoannulata
GGATGCGAAAACCTAAGCGGGTGGAAGAAACCTTTCGACATTATTAATTTTAATATTATACACTGAATTATTGATTTAAAATTTAAAAAACTTTTTTTATTATCACTATTTTTATTAAATATTATCATTCAATTCAAAATTTAATTTGTATGAAAGAGTAATGTGAATTTAATATATTATAGATTACTTTTAACTTTTTAATGTGATTGCGAGTATTATCTATTCTTTTAAAGTATTCGATCTGTGTTTCGTTTTTGTATTTTTTAATAAACATAGGACTATTTACAAAGTTTTTAAAACTATGATTTGCTTTTAGTTATATTTTGATGTATATGTATGTAATACCAGGTAATAGCTCAAACTCAATTATTAAAATCAGAACTAATTTTTCTCTAAACAAGATATTAAATTTATATATAATCTGAAGATAGATTACATCTTACTTGCATGTAATGCGAGGGTTACCTACCATGAATTCTACCATGAATGAGGGTTACCTACCATAAACATTTTGAACCTTGGTAGTTCTGTCTTTGACATAGGTGACATAGCTATGGTTCAAAATGTTTAGCCTGCACTTTTAATGCGCGTATCCCTTTTGGATTTCAATTTAGACTTACTTTAGATCTTTAAACTTATAAAACTCATAACATTCTTTGGAGATATATAATCTCCTGGGGGAATCTTGTACTTATCTCCTAAAGTATGTGTAAGTTAAATGCTAGTTACATTATTAAGGGTGCTACTGGTAGGAATAAAAATAAAGAAAAATGATGTAAATGAACCTAAAACTCTCATACTTCTATTTTACTTTTCTAAATAACAACATAACTGTGATGTAACTAACTTTTACATGATCCCCTCTAGTGATTTTATTCATATTTATACACAAACAATCAAAATGTAGCTCTGTAGGCGTTATATTCTGGTGAATTTCCTGTTCTGCATTAGACGAACGATGACCAAATGGGTAGGGCACTGCTCTTTCATACATTCCGCTGACCGCAAGGATGTTTGCAGCCGTTTGAAATCGGCTTTAAGCAGTAGGTCGCGCTGTTTCAGTAGCCCTCGTGTACCAAAATCGTAGGCCGTAAACCAAACCAAACCGGTTCTTCTTTAAGCCTAATCGGATACTTCAGTTTTTTTTTGCTATAAATGTTGAAAAATGTTTTTCACTAAAATATGTAGTTCTAAATGACATCAAAATATTAATGCCTAAACAATAGCATGACTCTCATGCTACTGATGTCATAAACTTTTACATCATCTAGTCTAGTGATTGGGATTGGTTTCAAATTCTGACAGAAACAATTAAATTCTAACTCTATAGAAATTATCTTCTGGCATATTTACTATTCTACTTTAAGCTTGTTCCGATATTTCACTTTTATTTTCCCATATGTTGAAAAAGATTTTTCATGGAAACAAAATATTGTTTTAAACGCATAACAGTAGTCATATCTGTGCCATTAATTCCCGTATTAACACAGCCTTCAGAGCTCAATCAGTATAGAATATTAGCCTTCATTAATAAGCCTGATTTCTCAAGACAATTGCATGTATCTTACAGATTTAATACATAAATAAGTCTGTATTGTATTTGATTTCATTTTTTAAAACTAGTGCAGAATCTTAAGGTTCAATGGAACATAACTTGAAGATCATTGATTTTAGGTTATTAAACCTCAATTTAAAGTTCAAATGTATCATGCAAATTTGACATAAAGACAAAATATACTTCTCATAAATTAGCTGTTCAATCTATCGACAGAATAATACAAAAAATGTTTAAAAGGTTTTTAAGTAATAATAAAGCAAATATAGAAGAAAAACTGAAAATTAAGACTCAAGTAGCATTTTACAAATAAACACAATATTTCAAAAATTAAAAAAAAAAGTCTTATACACTTTTTAAAACTATGATTTACTTTTAGTTATACTTTGATGTATATGTATGTAATACCAGGTAATAGCGCGAACTCAATTATTAAATTCAGAATTAATTTTTCTCTAAACAGGATATTAAATTTAGTTATAATCTGAAGATAGAACTCGGACAGCTGTATGAGTTCTCCAATCCCCTATGGAATGAGCATATATAGTACTTTATTATTGATGTAATAATTGATGATGGTCTTCCACTATATGGTCCTGATCTTACTATCCAGAGTCTTCCACCTGTTCTTGTACCAGTAGAAATTGATTTTCGGTCAGCAGGAAGAGTTAACCTACAGAAAATACTGACACGTTGACCCCAATCTTAGGTTGTAGACTTCCATAACACTAGACCACAAAAGCGGTATGACACATGTTTCAATACCAGTGTTATTATGTTGAGTAGTATCTGAAATATTGTATCTTTTGTAATAAGTCATTATAGGTAATAATGTTTTTTTTATGGATTAGGGGAAACTTGCTTTCTGGATGACTCCGTATTTAACATTTTATTTATTTATAATTGTATATTTCTAAAATTTTATGTGTTGAAAAATAGTCATAAAGTTACTATTAATATCAATTTATAGATCTAATGCTAAAAACAGATAAATAATGTATTTATATTTTTATAAATATTTGTCATTATGTATTTTTTGAGCGTCAGGTACACCTAAAAGATATTGGAGTATTCGAATCAAATAAGATAGATTAATCAAATTTCCCCATTAAAGAGAAAACGGATTCCGTAATCTATATTCCTAAAAAGCAGTTAGGTCGTTTTTTCTGTCCCGTGGTTGGAAAAAGTGACATGGATGATCTATTCATAATAAAGGTGTTAAAGCTAGGCGAAAACGAGAGGCAATTAGGATAGCTTCTTATGAAATAAAGGTTATTTGACAAACATTGGGCTTAATTGGTTGACAATATGCTGTATTTTTTAAAGTATTGCGTGGATATGTTAAATGTCTTGCACTCTTTTGATTTAGCAGTTTGGTTTTAATTTTTTTCAATGGTCTATCGGTGAACAATCTAAAATATCAGAGCAACATAATCACAGTTTTGCATGTTTAACTTTAAAGATATTGAGGTTTAACTTTAAAGTTTTTGAAGTCTTATTAAAGATTTAATACAATAAATCATTTGTAATAGGGGTCATACTCTGTCCCGGCCTTAGCCATCCAGAATATAAGTCATTTGTAAAGTAATCAAACGTTTGAAGCAGTTTTATAGATGTAAGCATGTTTTTTTTATTCTTTAGAAAACCGATATGGAGCGCAGTTACTGGTGAAAGACGTTATTTATCAAATCAAATTTGCTCCAATTTTAAGTTATATCAAGCTATATTTCGTAAGTTATAACTCAGATAGTACCTCGCATCTTATGATTAGCTAATTCAAATTTTATTGTTTGAGAGAAATTTTGTCAACGTATTTTCTAGTAATACTTACTGTGTTAGAGTATACGAGAAAGTTAAAAAGAGAACAACCCCGGTTTTATTTTTTTCTCCTTTTCTTTTCTTTTTTAAGTTTCTGCCCATCAGAATAAATTATTTTTATTTTAAGAATTTACCAAATATTTTCTCCAAAATTAAAAAAATTAAACTGTTTCTCTTTTTTAAAACACCAAAATGACAAGGATGTAAAAAAAATTCATTTTGTTCTAATACAATATGAAAATATTTTTGAATGTAAGTTGGCTGTAGACAGATATTTTTCTTCCATATATTAATGTAGTATTGAGAAATTTCAATATATACAATAAAGGGCCAATCTAGGATCAGTATGGTTAATGCTTTGCAAGCGTATAGGGAATAAATATTCTATTAAATTGCAGTCTGTTCACTTTAGCAGACTATAAGCATTAGATTAATTTTAGTACCAGATATATGACATTTTGACTCGTATTAAGCCATACTGGTCATAATCTATTCAGAATATTTTAATCAGTTGCACATTTCGTGGTTACGAACTTATATATTTTGCACTAATGTTCATCCATTATGTTATACAGCTTGTTCACTCTAAAGATCTACTAAAGTTTTAAAAAATTTATTTTAAGTTCTTCCTTCAAAGAAATATTAAACTTCATTGAACTTATTGTTAAGTAATTAATAAACCGATTGCAAAGTGTTATGTATCTGCTCTACATCTGTTATAATAAACATATGTCAATGCCATACCAGATAAACTTTCTTATAACTTCTTAAAACGTTTAACCTGTTATAATCTTTCTTTTTGTTCGGATCCATCTGTATGTATATTCTTTTATTTATTTATCCTGATGCATAACTCAGGGGGAGGGGGAATAATTGAATAGGAACAGAATTATTAAATGTTTGCAGTTGGAGTACAAAGGACACTGGAATTTACAATTTAAATCAGAAAAAAGTCTGCAAGATTTTATGCCAAAAGTAGAAAAACATGAACAGACTACATTTTCAAAATCAACCAACCGATTACTTCAACCAATAAATATTCGTTTCTAATACATAAAATATACTTACTAAATAAGTAAAAGTATGTCATCGAATTTTTTCACTCTCAAAATGGACGAGAGTTGCTTTAAAATATTTATTTTTTAAGCTCTATAAAAATTAGTTTAATAATTCTTCTGTAATTAATACATTGCATTTAAAATTTTCTGTAATAGTCTTTATCTATTGTAATAAATGTATGTCAGTATATAATTCCTACCGAAGAAAATTTTCTTTCAATAGTTTCCACCGTTTAACCTGCTAGAATTATTAACCCTTTGCCTTACAACAACGTATGGGAGACGTGATCGTACTGCTGTGCCTAAAATGAGAACATCGTATCACACACGTGATAATTCTGTTTGACCAAAAGTGAAAAGCTCGTGTCAGACACGTGATGATTCTTTCTGGCCAAAAGTGAAAAGCTCGTATCAGACATGTTATTGTTTTTAGATGATAAAGTTTTTGTTTTTGTGTTATTGTTTATTACAGTTGCAATATAAGAGTTGGACATTCATTCTTAGGAGTAATTGCAATAGAGTATTATATTATATGCAATAAACAATTAACTGTGGCTGCTTAAAAAATTCTTTAAAAAATCTTAAAATTTAACCTAATGGAAAATTGATACTAATAACGGTGCTGGAAAGTGTCCTAATTACACCTTAGAAACTGAAACAGATACCGATTTGGATACATCTGAAGATAGCATTGTAGTTTGTCCTGTGAAAAAACGTGTGCAAAATTTAGTTAGTGATGAAACTGCTTCTAGTCACGACGCATGAGAAAAGCTTTCATCGAAAGTGGCACACACAATCGTCGCTCGGTTCATAAGGCAAGAGGTTAATTTTGTACTGATCCCTGTGTTTGTACAGTCTTTAGTATATTTATCTCGATACAGAACTTAGAGATTGATTAATTCGGAAATATGTGATTAAAGTTTTTGTGCTCGAGTACTAATGACACTAGAACTTAAATATGAAAGCAGAAAAACAGCAAGATTTCAGGCCAACAGTAGGACTTCATGAACAGACTACATTTCCAAAGGCCGTGATCTACTTTAACCAACTATTAATCATTTCTAATGATCAAAATATGCTTACTATAAAAAACATATGTTATAGAACTCGTTCACTCTTTAAACCAACAAGAGACATTATAAGACTTTTATTTTAAAATCTACCCAAAAGAATTAGTTTATTGTTCGGTAATAATAATGATGCAATGTGTTTGCTCTTCATCTTTTGTAACAAACATATTTCAGCAAAGCCTGATGAAGCAAATTTTCTTACAACTTCGCCAGCCTTTTAACCTATCAGGATCTTTTTTTATGTTGATCTGTACTTTTGTACTGGTTTATACTTCATGTACTGTTTGTGAAGTCTTTAATATATTTCTATACTTAACATAGCCGTTTATTGATACAGAATGACATAAAAATTTAGATGTTAGAGTGTTAAGGACACTAGAACACGTGATTTAAAGCAGAGGTAAAAGTTTCAAGATTTCATGCCATTAATAGGAGTTCATGTACAGATCCATATCTGTACGCTACTATCCAATTTCTCGAGGCATATATATATATATATATATATATATATATATATGTGTGTGTGTGTGTGTGTGTGTTTGTGTAAGGACAATTCTCAGGGGTTTTCAAAACTTAAATCAAGGGCTGAAAATTCCCGCGTCATTTTGCATTCTCCTTTTTAACAATTAACCTAAATTGACCACTGGGGCTACAGTTTAGCCCTAAGAGAAGGGTCCTGACCAATTGTAACACTATATGGCCCTAGCGGACAATTTAGGAAATTTCCAAACAAAAAGGAGGTGCACGATGTCTTTGGGCAGATATTTTCTCACAGATGTTGACCCAGGTGTTACTGGTCTTTTACATAGAACTTCATGCTAGCTGACCCTTCAGTTTGTCCTGTCCCTATGATAAAGTGGGAACCCTTCCACCAACGTTATCTTAATAAAGGTCTTTAGCTGAAACGGTGTCATTTTTTATGACCATGACTGCAACCAACCATCGAGAAGTCCGTCATATCACATACACACATATATAAACATACATATATATACATACATACATACATACATATATATATATATATATATATATATATATATATATATATATATATATAGGTACATACATGTATGCAAGCATATATACATAAACATGTAGTCATTACTAGAGTAAGATAATTGGCTGAAACAAAAACGCAGATAATGGGAGAATATTTTATTAATAAAAAAATGAAAGCAGATCCATAACGCTCAAATATATCACTTTGAACACTTGGGATTTCACCTACATGAAAATGGATTCATTCCAGGCCTAATGTTACATTGTATGGCTGAAGCATTTAAGTATCATATAGGATATGACGCGTCAAAAATATCACTACCAGGCTGCCGCATCTGATTTGTAAACTTATCCACGTAGTTGGAGTTTCTAGAATAAAAATGGCTCAGCACAAAAATATACATCCATATATATATTTAGTTTTTAATGTGATTATTTTGCGAATAAAGTACATTTTATACATCAACAATTATTATATCTAGTTATTAAGTCAAATCTACAATTATTCAATACAATACATATAAAAGAATTAATTTAATTTATTAATTCTGTTTTATAGATATTATAAATGTCATTTACTCAGACATTCTATTCCGACGATAGAGCAGTTTTCTTTCTACCCAGACTTGTATTACATATATGCTTTAATTTTTTTCCTTCTCACAGAAAGATCTTTTAACGTCATAGTTCCATGTTCTTTCTCTTTCAGCC
Source organism: Pardosa pseudoannulata (assembly GCA_032207245.1). Classification (NCBI taxonomy): domain Eukaryota; kingdom Metazoa; phylum Arthropoda; class Arachnida; order Araneae; family Lycosidae; genus Pardosa; species Pardosa pseudoannulata. Next base: position 114,979,516 of record CM063508.1, read on the forward strand.
ATGTTTTATGACCTGTCATGCTTCAACCATTGTTTTATGGTCGAGCTAATTAGATTTTAGTTGTACGTAGCACTTTTTTTTGCATGTAAAATCTAGTCACAAATGTCCTCTTTTTTTCATGCGTCAGCAGTAATACAATGTTTTAAATTTTAATATAAGGAGAGAAGGAATCTGGACAGATGAAGACATGAATTTTTTGGGTTGTTTCAGTGTGAGTATTACACTGGTCGCAAGATTATTTCGCTCGCTGTAAAAATATGAATATTAAACGCATGAAAATATAATCTCATATTTAATTAAAAGAAGCACGTGTAATGTAACTAATAAATATGAATAATTTTTTTCTGTTTTAAAATCAAATGAAATACAAATGAGTTTAGCTGAAGTGTGATTCATAAAAGATGTTAACTAATTAAGTTAAAGTTAATAGTGAATAAAGAGAGTTGAAGTGTGCAATTTCATACCATCGCATTATCAAAGTATTAAAACTAATTTTTCAACATGAAAGAAAAGTTTTGTGTTAGCAAAGAAAAACGAGCTTCAAAAAATTTCTTCAATGAAATAGGAATTAACAACTAAATGAACAATACAATATAGGTCTGTAGTTTTATCTAAATAAACAATACAATGTAGGTAAACAATAGCTATAATAAAAGAAAAAGTAAAGCAGGACCCAAGAAAGAACTAGCTGTGAAATTATGAAGGAACAAAGAGAGAGGCAAGTACATTTATCAGATGTCGAAGTATGGATACTGCTAGTAAAATTCTTAAGAAGGAAAGTATTAGCTTGTCACTTCGTTCAATTCAATATAAATTGAATTTTTTAGGATTTCACTACAAAAAAGGGGAAAAATATTTGTCCTTTGGTAAAATCGCACCAAGAAAGTAAGAATGAATTGGAGAAATTTGCTAGGTATCGCAGAATTAACTAGCAATGGAGTGATGTAGTATTTATCCAATTAAAACTATTTTTAAGGATGGCTCAGATAATCAAACGTCCCACATGATAGAAAAGGATAAGAAAAGTGTTTCTGGTCGGAAAACATAGTCATAGTGCTGGTATACTTGTGTAGGTAGGAATGTCATATAATAGAAATATGCTAGAGAATAGGTTCATAGGTTCTGTTATAGGTAAATAATATAGAATTTCTTACCTTTTTTTACCTAATACCCAAGGCTAAAACTTTACCATAGGTTAGGAAATCTTCAGAGACAAATGAATTTGTTCTTCAGCACGATAACGTTTCTGTTCACGATGACATTATTATAAAAGTCATCATTGATAACAAACTTGTGGCCATTTTACCTTGGGCATCTTCCAACTCTGTCCTGAATAGGACTGAAAACCTATAGAAAATAGTATCTGACATTGTTCATGAAAACTGATCAGTTGATCAGGATGAACAAATGCACCGAAAAGTTCAACAAGCGATAAAACTAATTGAAGTTAATATCAAGTACACAATTTCCAATTAATTTGACAGCATGAACTCAAGGAATCTACAAATAAAAGGAAGTAAAGGTAAGAAATGAATTGTTAATCTGTGTTAAATTTTCATTTGCTGTCTGTGATAGTACACCGTTTTTTCATTATTTATTTATACTGATTGAATATAAAATCGTTAAAACTATTATTATTATTATTTTCCAATGCAAGACACTTGGCTTTATTAGCATTTTACCATATAATCCACTGATTTGATGCCCTTTTTATTACGGGAGCACCATATAGGTAGAGAAAGGTCGGTCCCTATGAGGGGACAACACATAAGTACTTTCAAGTCTTACTTAAGAATCAAACTGAAACCCATCGGGTGGGACTACAATACGCTAACCACTCTTCCATCTGAGGTGGCCCGTTAAAATGATAAATAACTAAGGAAATACCAATAACATTGTAAGGGAGAAACATTTTCTTATAATGTATCATGTTTAAATTAAATTATCTAAAGCAATAATAAGGAATACCCGAAAAACAACGATAGTTACAGTCCTTTTCTTTACTTATTGATGAAAAAACAACAACAAACAAACTGAAAGAGTGAGTATGACTGAAAACGTTAATAGTTCAAAATGATTTCATTTTGAACTATTGAGTCTACAATTTTTTTCCTAGATAGAGAATTATTTCTGTTTATTTTTGACTTGCTTCCTGTGATAATCTTACCATGTTTCCATCTATTTACTTATAGAGATAACACAGAAAATAGTTAAAACTATCAATAACTAAGAAAGCACCAACAAAATTGTAATAGAGAAGCATGTTTTCTATTAATGTATCATGTCTAAATTAAATTATCTGAAACGGTAAAAAAGAACGTAGTAAAAATATTGACCGATATGGTTTCTTCATTTATTGTAAAATAAAAGGTGAAAATGCATGACTGAGAACGCTGTAACTCAAAATAATACCAAAATATTTTTCTAGATAGAAATATCTCACTTAGATTTTGACTTTCTCCGAATCGTCTATCATAGTCATATATCGCTTTTCAACTTATTTTTTATGCAGATATAGTAGAAAATTTTTAGAATTATAAATAAGTGAATAACTAAGATAAGATTAATAAAATTTAAAGTCATATTTTTAGGTATAATACATCAAATGAATCGTTTTGTAATCATGTTTACATGTAAGGCCTAATGTCTAAATTAAATTCTATGAAGTGACAATTATATTAAATTCTATGAACTTAAGAAAAAAATGGTATATTTTGCCTCTTCATTCACTATAAAATAAAGAGTGAAAACTGACTGTTAAGAACAAATGGTAAAACTTTCTTAAAGAGACTCAACCTGTTAACCATTGCTCTCTGTAAGTGAAAAAAATCTTCAAATGCTTTGCTGAATGAAATTTTCCTTAAGTGAATAGAACTGACACAGAGATTTTACAATATATTTTTTTTCTAAAAAAGCCACTTTTTTCTTACGTTGTGACATTTTAACTCTTCTTAAAGGAAAATTTGCTCTTTCGGAGTCATTTGTCACTCTTAGAGATTTAAACATTTGGTATCAGTAACAATATAAGCGTTATTGCATATTTAATTGCTTAGAAAACTTAAGCAAGGATTATTTTAAAACAGTTAAAGGGATAAAACACGTTTCAGAAGTTTATAAAACTAAAAAGGCACTAAAACAGTAAACTTTTAATTATTTTCTAGTATTTTCGAAGTAAATGGAAGCTTTTAGTTAAAAAGATTGTCAACAGGTAACATTAATTGTTTTAAACATTGTTGCTCAAATACCTAAAGAGTTACCACGGAGATTTATGAGATTCATTAAACTGTTCATTAAAAGTTTTACATCTCTTTCTTAATAGATATATGTAGAAAGTTTACAGACTATTATTACATTCAAAATATTAAACAATTTTATCACTTAGAATTGTTCTGTGTTTTATAAGCTAGAGCACTTAAGACCGTTTCTTAATAAAATAAATGAAGTGAAATTATTGTTATTGGAGTATTACTAGTAATCTTGTGAGAGTCATTGACACCCTTCAGCCCATTACTCCTGCTTTTGCTTCACTTTACGGGCTTTGTAGGGTCATATTTTAGGTACATTGTGAACATTACGAAATATATTCACATATATTCATCCCATTAAAGTAACCACCTGTCAAAACCTAGAATAACCACCTTTTGCAGAGTGGAGCTGCTGCAAGATATGCAAGAAGAGAGTCAATTAGGTTTTCATTGGGATTTTGAGCTATGCCAACTCCAGTGCCGTGGCCAGCTGCGCTAGGTTACGCGGGTGAGGATCCATGCTGTGAACACCCAATTGAGGTGGTTCAACAGATTCTCGATTGGGATCAAGCCCTGTCCAAGAAAGTACGGTAAAACATCCTGGTGCTCTTCGAACCACTCATACTGCCAGTTTTATAACAGGTCGTATTGCCCTGCTGGTAGATGCCATGATCATCAGAAAAAACAATTCGTATATATGGATGAACATGGTCCGCAAGGATAGATGCATATTTGTGTCCATCGTGCTTTCCACAATATGAAGTGAACCCAGATAATACCACGAAAACATTCCCCAGACCATAATGTTCCGTCCACCAGCTTGGACCCTTCCGGCAATTGTTGCAGGGTGTTTGATTTCGCACGTTCCTTGTACGCAAAGTGCATCTGTTAGATTGAACATAAAACATGATTCCTGTCTCCATTCAATGCAAGTCCAGTTGCGGTACTGGTGTGCAAATTCCAGCTTACTTCGTCAGTTGAACAGCAGTCAGGATTAACCAGGCATCTGTTGTGGAGGCCCATAAGCAACAACGCTCTCTGCATCGTCTTAGTGGAGACACTGTTGGTACCCCCTTGGTTCAGTTGCTCCACGATTGCACGCCTATTCGCACCTCGAACACAGCTCCTCAGCCTCTGCTTGCTATCTATGGCCCATGGTGCACCACATTTTCCACGTTGCTGATTTTGGATAGTGTCACTCTGTCATGCACGATATATTTTTACCACAGAATCCCGCGAACAGTTTAAAAAATGGGCCATTTTGGAAATATTTCTATACTTGGCCCAAAAACCAATGATTAAAGCATTTACGTGCTTGGGAGGAGAATGTCTAAAGTAAAATTGATCTTGTAAGCTATTTTAATAAGTCTTTCTTAAGATTTGGGCACGGTATTCAATGTTTTTACTTTCAGAAATTCGTCACTGAGGTTATCTCTATGAGAAAGAGAATTATTGTCTATAAATAAAATGTTAGATAAATGTAAACCCAAGAAAAGTCTTATATAAAGCTCAAAGACTTCATACCAATATCTGTGGCAGGTCATAGATCCAGTGTTGATCATTATTTCTCGCTATACCATCCCACCTTCACTAAAGGAACAGTCAAATTCCTTAATATCGCCGAGTACCTTTAGAAAGTATACTTTAAAGGGTGAAGAAATTAGGGCTTTCAAAATTTTACTAATCAGTTCTTTTTATTAATTAATTTATATATGCCGTTAGTTGAAGTACCCGGAAAATATAAAGCAGATAGTGACATTTCTCTCATAAAAGGTCTTGTAAGCAAAATTTCATCGTGATCAGAACAAAACTCTTGACGAAGTTGTAAGACATACACACAAACACTCTTCTTTATATTATAGATGTTCGTAAAATTAATTCATTAATAAAATACAACATAGAATGTTCTTCATTTTAGTATAGGTTCATCATAAATAGGCGTAAAATAATAATTTGTTACCATTTTGTATTAATAAGTATTTATTAAATTAATATATGCATGAAAGTTCAATATATCCAAGTGTTAGTTATTAATCTCTTT
>CM063508.1:114989801-114999801 GCA_032207245.1 Pardosa pseudoannulata
GGACATAAATCTATTTCTTTAACCACCTTAAGTGATGAAATCTTAACTCCACAAAGAATGTTTAAAGCTTACCAGAAATTCGTAATGCAGAGTATTATTTTGTTCACTTAACAGGGCTTTAAGCTCTAAGTATCCAATGCATGTCTAAACAGGCATGCATTGGATACATTTATGGACTTCTATGAACTATTGTTGCTGCTGTTGTTTCTCATGCCAACCATGCCACTTCGACAAACCAAGCATGATTGAGCCTGAAGGCTCTCGTATTAAGGCCAAGGGGTGCGCCCTTTTGTTTTAACGAGCACCTTAAGGTGAAAGAACTACTTCCTCGAACTAAGAAAGAACTAGGTCCTCGTAATTTTGAAGCAGAGACGAAGCAGAAGACCCACAGGCTTGGCCTTCCAACCCCAGAGGTATTGATTGAGAACTTGGAGGACATTGTGACCACGAACATATTTTACATGCCCCAGTCACCTTTTAACGAACACGGTGGATCTAATTTTCCGAACCAGCAATCTTTCAGTTACGAAATCGTTGCCTTTGCCGACTGAGCTACCGCGGCTCACAAAGCATTGTTGATAACAGCTAGTAAATGAATATCAACATAAATATCGTTATCGTTACAAAAAGGGGTAGGGTAAAATATTTACTCCTAATTTCTTAAGTCTTTGTCAGTACTTATAACTTATATATAAAGAGAGAGTACTGTTGTGTCTTTGGTTCCACCCTTAGAGTACTATAAGTTGTCGCGTTTATAGCTTAAAATGTTAGCCATTCAAGCCTGTTATTTTGTGTTAATTTTAAAGAAAACGGTTGGGGGTTTAACGATATAATATTTTAGGTGTAGCTCGTAAGATTACAACTCCACTAATTCCTGCTAAACTTCATGCTTTTATAGCTAAATTGTGGTATCCTAATACTTGATCTTCCTGTTAGGTATACACAAATGCAGATTATTGCTTTGTAATTTTTGAGATAAGACCGGTAGCATGAAATTCGATTAACGATCTAGTTAACGTGCAGTGCATGAGAAAGGCAAGCTATAGTACAAGTGAATACTGAGAAATGGTCATAACCTACAGTGAACGCAAACGGAATGTGTCACAAGTTGCACATAAATGTGCCGTTCGTCTTACAGAGCGTCAAACATCCAAGAACGAGGACCATTGACAATTCACTAAAATGACTTAGGAAGACAGGAGTAGCTTTCAACTGTCCCCATAGTTACATACCTGATGATTCATGTGCTAGAGTGATGTTAGAGAAAGTTTTGAAATATGAGTTAACCCATCTACTTAGCAATACATAGGACATCAGTAATCTATGCAGTTGAACTCAAGTCTGCTTGTAACAAATATTGTGATACTATAAGTCTACATTATTCTTATCATGTCACATCTCAGCAAACACTGCTACCACAGTGTTTAAAACATTGATTTCATTGGTACAACAGAGAGATAAAATGATTTAGAACAACTTTGATTTTCTGCCAAACATTTATTTTGGACAAATGAGACAATTTTTCAAAACGTTGGATTAGTGAATTAACACAATAATCTGTTGGAAATTTTGCCAGTATTCTGGAGTTAAAAATATAGATAGAAAACAGGAATTGTAACTAGATTATTTATCAAGAACAACTCTTGTACAAAAGAATTATAGTAATGGAATTTAATGGCATTCTAGATATATCTTTATAGTTTTTCCTTCAAAAAATTTTTCTGTAGCAGGTGCCAATATTAAACTCCGTAAACAACTAAGTATGAATTGAATTAAGTGCATCTTTTAAATTATTTGTTCAGATTCAAAATTAATTTTCATGTTCTTATTATTTAATTCGAAGTTAAAAATCTCAATATAGTTGAAGCGAGGGCTGGGAATATTAATACCTAGTGAAATAAAATTTAGCGTTAACGGCTCATTTCTGTTACACACAAAGCATATACACTGAAGTTGTCCAAATTCTAAATAATATTCCAAGGTACGAAGGTATTAAAATCACTTGCAGCGACTTGTACTTGACAAATAATATACTCTACACTTTGTGGTCATATAATAAATAGAATATCGAACCCACCAAATAAGTCATATGATATTTATATATCGTTCATAGTGCCGACGTGAGGAAAGCATAAAATATTTCTGAATATTCATAACAATGTCGTATGTTTAGATTACCTAATATACCTAATTATAGTAAGCTGCATGCAAGCATCATTCTGAAAACCTTTTTTTTTCTTTTCAAGCTGTTGATCCACAAACTGCATCATTATTCTAAGAATCTAATACTATAATATCTAAAATTCCATCTTTATACTGCCGCAAGATAAAAATAATAACATTTTATTGATACTTTAAACGTAGGTGAACACATTTATTATCAATCTGTAAACCATTTCTTTTGTAAGGCCTACGTTAGCTTGTGTGTTGTTAACAACTTGCTAACATTAGTCGCATGGAGAAAGATATTTGATAGCATTGCATTCTTAAGATATCTAGGTAGAGTGGTGAATAATATAACCGAATGTCGAATCTATTTTACATGGGGGATATTCGTTGGCTTGACCTTAAGGTTCTGCAAGGTCGTTTATTCATGTTTCTCTGCTTACTCCTTTTTGCGTTTGATATAAAACACATGACATAATTTGAAAATCTAAACCCATTATTGGTAAAGTATTTACAATAGAAAGTACTGATACACAAGTACAACATTTCATCTTAGAAATTGAGTACATTGTATCTTTCATTCAATTCTGCCCACTCTACTTTTGAGGAATTATACATACACACACATACACAAATATGTGTGTCACACACTACTACTGCTGATGGTAAGAGACAGGCGTAGCCATGTCATTTAGCTGCTCTTCTTTGTTTTAGCCTCATTAGACCTCGTGTTGCAAAAAATAGACCGTAGCTCTCCAAATCAAACCAATTATTTTAGCCTCAAATTTTACTGTGACATCATCTCACAGAAATGGCTTTAGTAATAACTGTTAGAACAAAAGACTACATTCTGACAGTGGATCCACCATCTCCGGTGTGCAATCACTTTCTCTTCTGATTTTGTAGCATCAAGCGCTTCTTTAGGTTACCATACCTCAGATCACACAGCATCGTTAATGAGTGTATTGCTATTATAGCTAATGTGACCTTAAATTCTATAATATGTTTTTAAACATGACATGTATAAATACACAAACATGCAGAACTTAACTCCATATTTGAGTATACACTGTCTAGGTTTTATTGGAGATATAACACGATTTATTTTTTGAAAACCTATTGGAATAATTGAATTCCGAGAAACAGAGATTCATCCATTTTAGAATTCCGAGAACCTGAAATTTAAAGAGTATTTTCTATACGCTGTATAGATGACCTGAAGTGATAAGAATAAAGCGAAATGGTCTTAAACGAGCTAGTACTGCTGATTAACAGGACAAGAATGTTCCGTGGTACGACTTTCTTTGGTCCCGTAGCGTGTTCTTTTAATTACTCCCTAAATTAGAATTGCTGATTAAAGCTGAGATTAAGTACACATAATGACGTACTCTGACTTAGAAAAGCAAAATTGAAAACTTGTGAGTAGTTTGGGGAAGTTAAGTAATGATATTTTGAAAATACTTCAGAGAATATAAGTGCGTTATTATGCGGCTGACGTGAGAATAGAATGTTACAGCTTCGGGAATTGTTTAGTCAGTTAAGAAATAAAGAAATTAGAATTTGTTTTAAAATTTTTGTTTCAATAATATGTAACTTATTTAGTTTTGCATATCCAATCACCATTGGTGGCAACATAGAGAGTAAAGGAGAAAATATTAAAGGAGAAATTATTTCTTATCAAGGTAAAAGAGAAATTGTTCATGATGACTACGAAATTAAATAACTTTAATATCACCCAGGTATAAATTAGATTTTTAATGCAAGCCTTTCAGTTTCCGACAGTTAGATGTCTAACAAGAACTTCTATTTGCTAAGAAGGTTATTCATTTTGTCCTGAGAAAAGATGCGAGGTGTGGGTTTATATTTATCAAGGTAAAAGAGAAATTGTTCATGATGACTACGAAATTAAATTACGAAATAACTTTAATATCACCTAGGTATAAATTAGATTTTTAATGCAAGCATTTCAGTTTCCGACAGTTAGATATCTAACAAGAACTTCTATTTTCTAACAAGGTTGTTCATTTCGTCCTGAGAAAAGATGCGGGGTGTGGGTTTATATTTATCAAGGTAAAAGAGAAATTGTTCATGATGACAACGAAATTAAATAACTTTAATATCACCTAGGTATAAATTAGATTTTTAATTGCAAGCATTTCAGTTTCCGACAGTTAGATGTCTAACAAGAACGTCTATTTACTAACAAGGTTATTCTTTTCGTCCTGAGAAAAGATGCAGGTAATGGGTATAGATTTATACTTATATTCATCGCTAAGATATAGGTAACTGTAAAGCATCACATAAAATTGATTCTTCATTTTTCTTTTAGGATGAATGAAAATTTGGAGTGCAAAATCCTTCACTATTTGGAAAAAGTCAGAGAACAGAAGACATATTCGGGTGCATATATAATTCAATACATTTATTTTTTACGAGTTTTGCTATGTAATGTGTAAGTTTTCAGTATTATAAAATTTGCATATTATCGTGTCTCATTTTTTTTTTCATTTCAAGGAAACTAAATAAAGGCCTATTTCTAGTCAGTTTAAATCTTTGCTATGAATTTCATGTTGAGCCGTTTACAATTAGTGCAAAATAATTATTTTCCTGTTAGAGAAAAATCGTGTATTAACCCTTAATTTGGCTAAGTCCGCTACGCCGGACATGTATATTTATAACTACTATATAACATAATTGTCAGTGTTCGCCACAGCGGACATTAATTATCTCAAAAATGGAAAATGATATATCTTTTTTGTTTATTTTACAGAGATCCTAATGTCTATACAGACATGGCAAAATAACAGAAATTAAAATTAAAAAATATTTGAAAAAACATCTTGTCAAATTAAGGGTTAAGAAGCATATCATAAAAGAAATTCTGAAAAAATAAAGTCTGAAATTTTTGTATGTAGGGCATAGTTGCCCTTTCGTAATAAGAATAAGAGGAATGGTCCTAGACTAGCATCCCATTTATGTTAATTAACACGACATGGTTATTCCGTGATACAACTTCCTGTGGTCTCATAGATTTACCCTTTAATTATTCCTAAAATTAGAATTGCTGATTAAAGCGGTGATTAACTATGCACAATGATGTTCTTTGACTTGGAGAGAGAAAAGAAATTGAATACTCATGCATAGTTTGGTAAAATTAACTACAAATATTTTAGAAATATTTTGGAGAATATATATAAGACCGTTAATATGCAGCAGATATTAGAATAGGATATTATAGGCTTATGAATTGTTTAGTCTTTCGAGAGATAAATGATAAAGGATCTTACTTTTATTTTCGGCTTAGTCTCGTGGGCATTCCAAATTTTGGTGATTATCCACATTTTTTAGTATCCATTACAAGGAATCCTAGAATTTATTTTATTCCTTTTACAGTAGCTTGAATTCATTATCACCAAAGAAATATATAATAGGAATTTCTATAAGTTTATATAGCTTTATTAAGTTTTCGATTTATTTTTAATATGTTTATTTATTTTATTATATTGTTTTGATGTGATGTGAATAACATTATTTTTCGTATTTTTATTACTTGAAAATTAAACAAAGAAATACTAAAAAACTGAAATCTGCCTTGATTGGTGTTGCTTTGGAGATCATTTTATAAAACGTCTCCAAACTATTGTTAATCAGACCACAAAAGTAGGATTATAATTTACTCTTTAATATTTTTGTTTTAATAATATGTAATTTACTTGGTTAATGCATGATGTTGTATCATTTTCATGTATACAAGTGTAGGGTAAAAGTAAAAATGTTATGTAGCCTCCACACTATGGCCAATTGTTCACAACTCCAGTATTGGTATTAATGGCGACCTTGAATGATGGTTCATGGGTTGCATCCACACAATGGGCCACCAAATGAGTAGAACGCATCTATGCATCCATAGAAACTACTGCACACTTTGGTAGCGCATGCTGATTGCCTTAGATCATTGGAGAAAAACCGCTTCCGAAGCCATCCCCCGCCAAGGACATTTTATCGTCGGCCATCGTCGACCTCGATTACCCCTCCAGATGGTGGTAATGGCTTGCAGTGGACCATAGAGTGGAGGGACCTTTAAAAACAATATTTGTAGCCAATACCACTTGGACAAGCCAAGAACGTGAACCAGAGTCCCCACAAATTAAGGCAAAGGGGTACGTCTTTTGTTTGAAGAGCGCCTCTAGGGCCTCAGCTCAAGTGGGTTCTTGTAATTTAGAAGCAGGGACCAAGAAGAAGACCCCCAAGCCTGGTCTGCAAGCCTCAGAGGTATCGTTCGAGAACTTGGAAGACATTGTGACCTCGAACAAACTTTATGTGTCCCAGTCACTATTAAGGAACAAGGCAGATCTTAAGCCGACTTTAGCCTCGAACCACCAATCCTCTAGTAACGAGATCATTACCTTTGCCAGCTTAATTAGCGAGAATCGAGAAAAATCTTGATACAATTTATTATCTTACTCAACAAGTCGGGACTGAAGTGAATTCACGTTATTTCAAGTTCTTTTCCTGATTACCGTTCACGTGAATCGTGTTTTTTTAAAGACCTCATTAAGTTACCATACTCTACTGTATGTCAAAACCTCAGGCTCAGCTTGTAGCGACTAGAACAAAATAATTATAATGTACGTAAAAAAAAAAAAAATTCGGGAATAGCCTTACTTTGACTTTTTTGTATACTCATAGAAAAACAATTATTTTCGTTAGTCATGTATTTGTTCTTACTTTTACAGAAACACTATCACATAAAAAACTCCCTTTTAGCTACTCTTCCACGTTATTTTACAAACTTAAATAACAACATCAGAAATCAGATAGTATCCGGAGTAAATATTTAGGAAGTGTACACTCATAGAAAAAAAAATATTTTTGTTAGTCATGTGTTTGTTCTTACTTTTACAGAACATATGAACACTATCACATAAAAAAAATTCTTTTAGCTACTCTTCCACGTTATTTTATGAACTTAAATAACAGCATCAGAAATCAGATAGTATCCGAAGTAAATATTTAGTACAATAAGTCCGGAGTAATATTTAGGAAGTGTACACTCATAGAAAAAATATTTTTGTTAGTCATGTGTTTGTTCTTACTTTTACAGAACATATGAACACTATCACATAAAAAAAACTCTCTTTTAGCTACTCTTCCACGTTATTTTATGAACTTAAATAACAACATCAGAAATCAGATAGTATCCGGAGTAAATATTTAGTTAACCGGAAGTGTACACTCATAGAAAAAAAATATTTTTGTTAGTCATGTGTTTGTTCTTACTTTTACAGAACATATGAACACTATCACATAAAAAACTCTCTTTTAGCTACTCTTCCACGTTATTTTATGAACTTAAATAACAACATCAGAAATCAGATAGTATCCGGAGTAAATATTTAGTTAACCGGAAGTGTACACTCATAGAAAAAAAATATTTTTGTTAGTCATGTGTTTGTTCTTACTTTTACAGAACATATGAACACTATCACATAAAAAAAATTCTTTTAGCTACTCTTCCACGTTATTTTATGAACTTAAATAACAGCATCAGAAATCAGATAGTATCCGAAGTAAATATTCAGTTAACCGGAAGTGTACACTCATAGAAAAAATATTTTTGTTAGTCATGTGTTTGTTCTTACTTTTACAGAACATATGAACACTTTCACATAAAAAACTCTCTTTTAGCTACTCTTCCACGTTATTTTATGAACTTAAATAACAACATCAGAAATCAGATAGTATCCAGAGTAAATTCCAGAGTAAATATTTAGGAAGTGTACACTCATAGAAAAAAAATATTTTTGTTAGTCATGTGTTTGTTCTTACTTTTACAGAACATATGAAGACAATCCCATAAAAAACTTTCTTTTAGCTACTCTTCCATGTTATTTTATGAACTTAAATAACAACATCAGAAATCAGATAGTATCTGGAGTAGATATTTAGTTAACCGGAAGTGCACACTCATAGAAAAAAATTATTTTTGTTAGTCATGTGTTTGTTCTTACTTTTACAGAACATATGAACATTATCCCATAAAAAACTTTCTTTTAGCTACTCTTCCACGTTATTTTATGAACTTAAATAACAGCATCAGAAATCAAATAGTATCCGAAGTAAATATTCAGTTAACCGGAAGTGTACACTCATAGAAAAAAATATTTTTGTTAGTCATGTGTTTGTTCTTACTTTTATAGAACATATGAACACTTTCACATAAAAAAACTCTTTTTTAGCTACTCTTCCACGTAATTTTATGAATTTAAATAACATAATCGGAAATCAGACAGTATCCGGAGTAGACATTCAGTTAACCGGAAGTAGCCTAAAAGTTGATAGTCATCTGGAATTTTGCTATAATTAGAGTATTCAAAATTTTAATTCTCCGAGTCAAAACGTACTTGAGTTATCGTGTTCACATAGACACAAAAATGCAGGCATAGTTCCAAAACTGATATTTTCAGAAAGGAATAAGTAAAAACCAGTCTTATTATTCAAAGGTTTTCGATTTCACATAAATGTAAATTTCTTAAAATGCTCTTGTGGAATGTCGGTATTTTATTTCAATATGGGCACCAAACAGAAAAAATAAGTTGACTAAGAACGTCATGTTTTAACTTATAAATCTATTTAAATTACTAAATTAATGCCAAACTAAAATAAGAATTAGTTTTGCTTTTAAAACTCCTCTTTATAATTAAAAGTTCCAAAACTTCGACCGAAATGGATCTATCTAATATCTGTTTTTCAGCTATGCTAACAAGTTATTTTATAAACTTGTAGATCTCATTGCATTTTGTTGGCTTGATTTCATCCTCAATTATCATAATATTTTTATAATATTGTCGCGTAGATGAGGTGAACTTGGTGAATTCAATGAAACGCTCAAGACCAACTCAATATTTTATTTCCCCGCAATTGAAAGAAATCCTGCTCATACACAGTTTTGGAACCTTCCAGACTTGGAACGCCCGCAGAAAATTAGCAACTATAATTAACATAAGTTTGCATAATCAAATTAAATTAACATAAAGTAAATCCAATCTTTCAAAGGCAACTTGCCTCGCTTGCTTCCGAACCCGAAACCTCCCGTTCAAGAGCCCACCGCATTACCGACTGCGCCACGGCGTCGTTGATAAAAGGAACGATTTTCGCTAGAATATGTTATTATATTATTACGTATTGTAACTATTATTAATGCATTTTGATTAAAAGAATTGTTTCAACTGCATGTGAATACGTCTACATCTTTCCTCTTTCCTACTACCAGTTGACAGATGTGAGGCCAAGATCAATAGAAAGCAATAATTTTGATATAATGTGCATTTCTCATATCTTAGTTTTTACAAAAAACATATGAACACTTACAGATAAATAAATCTATCTTTCATCTACGCTATCACGTTATTTTATGAACTTAAATTAAAAACTGAATTAAACAACATTAAAAACTGAACAGTAACCGGAAGAAAACCAACAGTTGATATAAAGATACAATTTTATTACAATGTACGTTAGTTATGTTTTTGTTCTTTTACTAAACACATGAATAATATCGCAGAAATAATATGTGTCTTTAAGCCTTGCTAATACGTTATTTTACGAATTTAAATGCTATTTAAACCATTAAAAACTGGATAGTAACCGGTAGTGACTGAACAATTGAAAGATGCAATTTTGCTATAATGTACGTTAGTCATGTTATTGCACTTACTTTTAAAAAACATATAAACACTATCACATAAATAAATCTGTCTTCAGCTACGCTAATACGTTGTTTTATTAACTTAGATGACAGCATAAAAGACTGTATAGCAACCTAAAGTAGCCA
>CM063508.1:115004801-115007301 GCA_032207245.1 Pardosa pseudoannulata
CATTTGTCATGATGTCCAGCTAATTGAGATGAGGGGACTATATCCCTCACTCACTCCATAGGAAAAGGGGTGGCAAAGTAGACAGGGTCGGAACAAGATAGGACGTTAGAAACACTCAGCTTTTCCTCTATAGCCCACTGACAGCAGCAAGGGGTTTTGATATAACTTTTTGTTACAATATGTAAATCCACAAAGGGTCATACATAAATATATAATTTTTACTACATTAATTTAAGAATATGTGATTTATTTACCGAAAGTATTCAACCCTTTTAAGTCTCATGGATACTTCTCAAGCTATTTTAATTTAAAGTCTTTTAAAACGTCTTTCCAACTAACATTATTAAGAGTTACTTGAAAGAATCTTTCTCCTCCGGCTAATTTCTGCCCTAAAGAGATAAGCAAAACTGTAATAAAAAATAACGTTTGTGATTAATTTTAACTCCAACATTAACTCTTTACCAAGATGTGTTACTTAAATGATTGTCTAACCGTCTCCTTAATCTTAAATGTAGACTGGGCTATTATTCACGATTTCGATGATACTTTTGCTGCCGAAAAGCAAACATTTACATAAAAAGCAATGAAATGTCTCCTCAGAACCATAAAACTTCGAACCATTAAAAGCATTAAGATATTCATTATCGCAATCGGAATCTAGCAGTTTATGCTTAGAAAGGAATGCAATTAACTGGTAGTACCATTTCTTGAGATGCTGTTATAAAGTTAGTAGCAAATAACACTGCATAGTGACAGCAAATAAGACTGCGTTAAAACTAATTAAAATGTCTTCTCATTTATTTTACCAAGTTTAGCCTTCGGCATTTACATATATTTAAGAAAAGGGGAATTGATTTTTATTTGAATGTATTTAATTTGAGTCGGTTAGTTAAGGGTTATGTGTGTGGGAGGGATATAATATTTTTTTTGCGGAATATTTGATAACTATTCAATTTTTTCCTTGTTAATTTTTATAATAGAAGCAACTTAACACGTATGTGTGGTTATATAACTGTGCCTATCAATCTTTTAATATTTATATTAGTTTAATTTTTCTCGATTGGGTAAAAATAATTCAGTGTTTTGAGTTTTAGTTATAATGGAGTCAGCAATTTTAGTAAGTAAAATAATATTGAATCTGCGATGTTTAATGTGTGTGATATTGAATGAATTTGTTGGCGAATAATAGTAATTAATAATAACGGCAAATAATATGCATCTGTGCCATAACAATGTGAGCCCTCTATTATTGTTCAATATTTTTCTACAACCAATTATATATTCTGGATTACATACAGTTCATCCATGTTTATATATACAAATGAAAATAAATATACACAGGCAGGACAACGTATTGAATCTATGAAGTTTAGTGTGTATTGGATATTCAATGAGTATGTTGGTGAATTCTAATAATTAATAACTACGACATATATTATGTTTATGCATAATGGCAGTATAACCCATCTTTCATTGTTCCGCATTTATTCTATAACAAATTATACATTCTAGATAACGTACAAATCAGCCCTTTTTACATATATACAAAGGTAAACAAATATACACAGGCAGGACAATGTATTGAATCTATGAAGTTTAGTGTGTGTGTGATATTCAATGAGTATGTTGGTGTATTCTAATAATTAATAACTACGACATATAATATGTTTATGCATTATAACAGTATAACCCATCTTTCATTGCTCCGCATGTTTCTATAACAAATTATACATTCTAGATTACGTACAAATCAGCTCTTTTTACATACATACAAAGGTAAATAAATTTACGCAGGCAGGACCACCTTTACCGGGTTTTGTTAGCATAATATAAAATACGATATTTATAGGAATGCAAAATGCACTTTTAATTGGTTTGGTTTGGAGCGCTACGGTCTACTATTTTGCACACGAGGGCTAGTGAGACCGGGACTTACAGCTCAAAGCCGATTCCGAATGGCTACGAACATCCATGCCATAGTAGTATTCGAACCAACGAACTCTGTTACCGACGATCAGTGCCCTAACCAATCGGCCAGCGTTCAGCTTACGCTTTTAATAAAATGTTATAAAATAAGTGAGAAAAAAGTTTGCAAAAACAGGTAAAAATCAAACACTTGTTAATCATTGTTCTTGTTGACAGAAACAAAAAAAAACATAATCAAGTGTTGACTCAGTCGCATGCAAAAGCAGAATTAGAGATACATTTTGGCATTCAAAGTTTTATATATTTCTTCCTCACTCAATATACTTTTACAAGCCAGTGAGTTTTGTCTTATTGAGAATGCTTCTCGTTTGAAACAGAAAAACAGCTGTCTGCATACTTTTTCTCGCTATTTATGCTTTACTTACGTTGGCTTTTCATATTATGCTATAGGAATCTTAAAGTTTTTCTAATAACATAAATCAGGGATTTTATACTATATTGCCACTAGATGAGCTTATTTGAAATATTTATCTGCAGAAATTATTCCTCGGTGGCTGCAAGATATTTGAAACTT
>CM063508.1:115012301-115019801 GCA_032207245.1 Pardosa pseudoannulata
CATTAATTTATTATATTTTTAAACATTAAATAATCAACATTGAACAAAACAGTTTGATATACTATACAATTATATTTTGAAAAGCTTTTGGTATATGTATTATGTTAACAATATCTATTTAACAACTTTAATTTTCAGGAATTAAACCATTTTCGCAATGTTGATCGAAATTCTGTGTACAAGATGATAAATAAAATACTGATCGTTATTGGAGCAATTAATATACTTTGGTATGACAGCTAAAATGAATGTTTTATTTCCGTAACAGAACTTCCTTTTAGGGTTCATGTCAATGTTCGAAGATATATCTTCGTTGGGTATGAGACAAGCATTCGCCAAAACTCAGTCTCTGTTATCAATCACACACATTTGGTCAACAATCGCGAAATGTTCTCAGTAGTTTTAGACTCGTTTCGAACGAGTTTTATCCCTAACCTACATCACAAATTCGCTCCTATTAATATACACGAGGTTCAGAGGATAAAAATTTTAATTAGCTTCAATTTTGAATAAAATATTGATTTCTAATTTCGAAAGATTTTTAGTTTTGTCATTTCAAGTAATATATTTTTTATATCAATATAAAAATATACACCAAATGAAAAAAAAATGATATTCATTCACCCTTAAGATAAGTTTTGAAGTATGCATATTATAAACTAAATTCTTTTATCAGGTTCATACACCAAATGAAAAAAAAATGATATTCATTCACCCTTAAGATAAGTTTTGAAGTATGCATATTATAAACTAAATTCTTTTATCAGGTTCATACACCAAATGAAAAAAAAATGATATTCATTCACCCTTAAGATAAGTTTTGAAGTATGCATATTATAAACTAAATTCTTTTATCAGGTTCAGTTAACTTATATATCTTATTCCGCAAACGAAAACTTTGTGGTACTTCCAATTTTAAAATAAAGGAAATTAAATCTGAAAAAATTGAAAATTCAAAAAAATATTTACCATGCTATAAAATCAATTTTATCACCCATGTCAATATAAATGATATCCAGATGATAAGCATTTTAATTAACTTCTATTTTGTATAAAGTATTAATTTCTAATTTACAAATTTCAGAAACTATTTTGTGGGTAAGTAGATTTCTATGTTTTTCACTAGGTTGTATAAATTTTATTTGTTTTAAAAATTGTATTTCTTTATATAATAAAACTAAGTGATTTTTATATAAAATTATACTTGTATTAATGATTTAAGAAACATCTTATTTTATATTGAATACACTTTATAGATCAATTTGTCGTAACTTCACGAACTACTATAATGTCCTTTCAATTCATTTTCATGTTTACAACAGCCAATAGACAAACAATAAATTGCCCTTTCATTTGAAACTAAAGCCAGAATTGTAATAAGTTTAGATATGCCATGCTGCGTGACATCGCTCTATTGTATAATCAGTAAAAATAGGCTATTATAATATGATTATTTAATTGGAAACTTACTTTTCCCTTAATTTTACAATATCAAGACATTGTATGACTGTAAAAATTTAACGATTTCACGAGTCAGGGAAGTAGGTACAAGTAGTTGATATTCTTCAACAATAACCAATTTTGTTACTTGCCTGAGATGAGCCATTTTGTTTTTCAAATAAGTTTACCTAAAATATTTATTCATTAACTGAATAAATACTACCTGAATTGACAAAACTAAAAATATTTCAAAATGAGAAACAACATTGTGTAAACTAATATAAAATATTATAAGTTTGTCAACGTAATCAAGGGAACAAAACCAAGATAGTAAGTTCTACTTCATTTTAAATTACACCGCATTCAGAACTATTACTGCAAATACAAATTTCATTTTTCTTAATCTCTTAAATTTTGTTTTATGTCACATACTCCACAAATCTACGAAACTCTGGATAATTCTCTTCTTTTACACATTTGTTTTCTCATCACTTTTGTCCTACATAATTATAAATAATATCCAGTATTTTTTTACATTCTAACAATTACTGAAACTATCTTTTAGATAAAAAATATCGATGATTATATTCAAATGGTGACCAAACAAGAAGTTCGCTGCTTTTCAGTACCTGGATTAGTCTTTTCACATATCACTGCAGGTATAAGGTATTGGTTTACGTTTGTAATAGTTTAGACAATAGTACCTTAATTAACCAATCCCCGAGTTGAAAAATGGTTCGTTGCAACACAAACCAAACCAAAACTAATTGGTAATTGTAACAATACGTTACATTCGGTCACCCCGTGGGTGTTTGGGGACATGCCGGGTCAGGACCGGTTTGAATGCAGAGCGACTTCGAACTTCTCCCAGCCAATAGAGGTGTCCGTTTGGGGAATTTTGACTCCCTCCCCCCGCCGTTTTGGAGTGGACTCTTTTTTTGTCTCCGCGGACAGTGGAAAATTTTTTTGGAGCGGACAAGGTTGTTACGAGAAGAATGAGAGGTGAAAGGCTGGCATCCGCGTTTTGTGGGAGAACCCTTGGCAAAGAAATTTTCGCCATTTTTCTTAGGATCGACGCCGACTCGAGAGCAGTCTTCGATCTACAAATGATAAGTTGATTCAACTATTTGTATTCCTTAGGCATTTATTTCATTGTATAAAATAATTTAATCAAGACCTATTTTTCATGTGTTTCTTAATGAGTTTCAATTTCTTTCTCAAACACTAGGCCGACGTAACATTGTTATTTTTACAGTAATACACATATATAAAAGTTTGCTTCTTACTAATTATTCATAAAGATTATATGCTACAAGATTCTTTTGAATTTCTTTAAAAAGAAAAATAACTGAAAGAGAATTTAAATACGATGAAAGAAAAAGTCCAAAGCCAGAAATAAACTTAATGAATTTATCAAAATAAGTCACGGAGAATCTATTCACGGAGAGAAGTTTTTAATTGGTGAAAATTTTATCATACTTTATGGACTGAAATTTAATAAAGTTCGAAAGGGCTTTAAAATATGAATCTACTTGTCAATTATCCGTAAAGCATTTTTGAATAGAGAGATTGAGTAATTACTTATTAAGTAAAAAAAATCATTTTAAAAGGTATAAATGCATACTATCGTAGTATTTAGATCAACTATTGTAGATAATTTGTCTATGCTAGTGAATGAATGCTACAAAAAATTTTATCATTGGTATTTTATTACTGTCATTTTTCATTTATTCTCTTTGTCAAGCAATGGCTGAATGTGAGGGCACCACTTGCATACCAGAGTTCGTGGGTTCAAATCCCACTGTTTGCATGGATGTTCATAGCCATTCGGAATTGGCGTTTAGCAGTAGAACCCCCAGTATCATTAGCCTTCGTGTAGTTAAACAGGAGACCATAGTGCTCCAAGCCAAAGAAAACCATTTATTCCTTTTATTGTACTTGAAAATGCTTCCGTATAATTACAATTTTACGACGAATTCATCCAACAACATTTTTTAGCCATTAAATACTTAAAAAACTATTACGATATACAGGGTTGTCAGGAAAAAACAACGCGCGGTAGCTTAGTCAGCAAAGCAAGCAGGGTCGGAGCTCAAGCCGGCCTAAGATCGGTCGTGTTCTGTAAATGTGACTGAGGCCCATAAAATATGTTCGTGGTTAAAATGTCCTCCAAGTTCTCAATCAATATCTCTGGGGTTGGCAGGCTAAGTATATGGGTCTTCTTCTTGGTTTCTGCTTCAAAATTACAAGGATTCACTTGAGCAACGTCGTTCTTTCACCTTGGCGGTGTTCATTAAAACGAAAGTCACACCCCTCTGCCTTAATACGAGTAGCGAATGGCTAAATCGTGCATAGTTTGTCCAAGTGGCATCAGAAACAACAACTGCAATATTTCACATAAATACAAACTGAAAATTATTATTAATTTGTCATTGTAAAGAAAACTGTTGAATGTTGTTTCACAAGTTTTCAATATAACTTCCTTTAGTCACTCTTAAAAATCATTACAATATGCTATCTTTTGCCAGGCAAGTCGTAATATTCTCTGTTAACTGTTAAGCATCACAAATGCGTTCTTTCGGGAAATTTGTAAACAAAGCTTGTATGAACACATGATCATTCACATATCTCCAAAGGAAGAAGTCATAGGAAGTAAAGTCCGGTGTCTTAGGAGGTAGGTGTGTAGGACTGAGCTGAAACATAGGTTCTCTTGGACTGTTTTGCCTTTTCACAGACATCTAATTTCCTGTAACTGGTTTTACCACCTTCTTATATTCTAAGATGCCGTTACTTGTATAGTACAATCTCCTAAAATGACCGTGAACAGTGATTAAAGACTTACCTTTTGCAAATGAGACAGACAAAAAGCCTTTTCTTCCCTAAAACCTCATTACACTTCAACATGTATGTATTGAAAAGCAGCAGATTCGTTTGAGGATTTCTTTTCCCTTTGAAGAATAAGCCGATTTCTCACGTGATAGTGAAATATTTTCAACCGATTAAAGGCCTTATAACAAGTTAACTTGAACTAAAATTAGTCGACTAAATTTTCTTTCTTTCTTGTTTTTCTTTCTTTTAACACAGGAAATATACATATACTTCACAAATAAAAGAAATCAAAAACTAACACGTACATGTTGATGTGTTAAGGCCTTTAGATGCCATTTCCACTTCTTTTCAAAATTTCAAAACCAGATTAATGGCAACAGTGCTGTTACCTATTAAAGGCCTTATAACAAGTTCACTTGAACTAAAATTAGTCGACTAAATTTTCTTTCTTTCTTTCTTGTTTTTCTTTCCTTTAACACAGGAAATATACATATACTTCACAAATAAAAGAAATCAAAAACTAACACGTACATGTTGATGTGTTAAGGCCTTTAGATGCCATTTCCACTTCTTTTCAAAATTTCAAAACCAGATTAATGGCAACAGTGCTGTTACCTATTAAAGGCCTTATAACAAGTTCACTTGAACTAAAATTAGTCGACTAAATTTTCTTTCTTTCTTTCTTGTTTTTCTTTCCTTTAACACAGGAAATATACATATACTTCACAAATAAAAGAAATCAAAAACTAACACGTACATGTTGATGTGTTAAGCCTTTAGATGCCATTTCCACACTTCATTTCAAAATTTCAAAACCAGCTTAATGACAACAGTGCTGTTACCTATTATAAAAATTTAAGCATTTCTTTACAATAATATATTACTTATAATTTTATGATTGTAATTATGGAAAAAATAAAGTTTGCAATCGGGTGATACTTTCCTGATAACCATGTATTATAAATGCATATCACTGAAATTATAAACTTGCCTTTGGTTCAAAATTTAAAATTTTCTGGATTCGTAATTTCAGCATTGTAGGTTATCACTTTCTTGTTGCTCTTATGATTGTTTTTTGTTCAAGTCATCTAAAAATATATAACAAGGTCGAGTCATCTATCAAGTCTAAATAATATTTCTTAATGAGGATTATAGTTACTTTCTGAACATTTTCAGATATTTGATACAATTGTTTATAATATTAGATAACACCAATCTTAATTATGAGATAAATGATAAGCCCCTTAAAAACATCATAAATTACCAGGAATCAAGCCAAATCTTTCATTTGACAAAAGAGTTGACAAATAGTTGAACAGAGTTTTGCATGCGGAATAAAAGCAAACAAAAGTAAAACAGAAATGAAATTATAATTTGTCCTAGAACATTATCCTGTTCTTGTCGCACATTGTTTCTAAAGTTATGTTTGCAAGAATACTTTAAAAAATTACTTTAAAGTAAGAAAAAAGCATTACAGACGTTTTCATTTAAAAACGATTTATTGTGCATTAAACTTATTTTCAGATTTAGAAGTTTATTATTTTAATAATTAAACGTCTAGTTAGGATATAGATATAGACCTAAAGATACCGTTTAAGGATTAACTGACATTTCCGTTTCATTTTAATCCATATTGGACCTATATCATATAAATATGACAGCAAATAAAATTCCATTGAATAATAAAGTTATAAATATTTTCTGAGTTTATTTTATTTTAACACCTTTAAAATAGACACACTTTAGCATAGTAACAAAAAAACTGAAAAATCAAATTATACTGTAATGTAAAATTTATTTTCATCAAACCCTTAAAAATTGTCAGTTTTAATTATCTTTAATTTTATCTTTATTATTATTTTTTTTTCAAATATTGTGGAGGTTACTTTTAGTTTAAAAACAAAGCTAATAATGTGACTGAAAGGTTTTGTTCAAAAATATATTTTTCACGTGTATTTTGTAAGTATAAAAAAGGTTAATACGCGAAAAAATGTATTGGGAAAATACTGGCACTACATTAGTGAGTAACGCTATGTCTAAAAAAAACGGTATTATGACAATGAGCATTTTATTCATTTTAACGATAATTCTCCAATTGATCCACAAGATCGTTATTATAAAATTCGACCTCCTTATGACAAAATCAACATAACCTTGAAGCCATTTGGCATATTTTCTGAAAATCTGGCAAGACACAGTTGCAAGACATTCATGAAAATTAAACCTGTAAAATTTAGATCTAAATTATGGATGTTTGCATCCTACAACGGATATCCTTTTTCTATTATTCCTTACCAAAAATGCCAGTTCAAGAACTGCAATTGAAAACCAACAACAGTGTGCTTAAAATGTAATGTTGGACTTTGTTTCGATTGTTTCTCCTAATTTTACCTATGAATCTGCCTAATGATATGTAAGTGATATTTGTTAAATATTAGTAGCGTAGTGGACCGTTGTCCTATTTACAGGACAGCTAATTACTTAAAAAATTAAATATATTTTTTCTAAATTTTGGTTTTATATGCTTAGTTATACCATATTAATGATATGGATGAATTTTCAATAACTTACAGAAATATGTAGTTGGTTTGGTACAATATGGGTTAAACGAACAGTTTCTTTAAATTTCTCCCTATACTTATTTCATGGGAAATATTTATTCCTCTGTGGTGTTTTTATTCATCGCCAAGAAATGTTATAACAATTTCTTTTAAATAAATAAGCGATTGCGTTTACCTGAGTGCAGAAAATTTCCTTGCAGCCATTAACTGCATTGGACGCATATGCAAGCAATCCCCTAGAGTTTGGAACGGACGGCTACACATCTGCATAAAAAGCTAATATCCACGATTCGTGCTTTTATTGCAGGGTTTATGCGTTTCGCATTTCATGTTCCGAGACACGTAGTTTGCATATCAGAGAACCAACCTCATATCTAAGTGAGCAAGTACCTCGTTTCAGATTTTTTTTTGTTTTGAACAATTTGTTTTTGTAGCTTTAATTGTAAAGCACTTAACAAATGCAGAAAAACTTGATACCGTTTAAGAAAGATAACCAATACACACATAAATATATATATCTCTGTGTGTATGTATGTATACGTGTATATATATATATATATATATATATATATATATATATATATATATATATATATATATATGTATATGTATATATATATATATACTATATATATATATACATATATATATATATATATATATATATATA
>CM063508.1:115022301-115024801 GCA_032207245.1 Pardosa pseudoannulata
TTACGGTAATTGCAAAAGGACTATAACGATAAAAACATAGAAAACAAAACTAATGCCAAAACAATATGGACATAAAGCTAAATATTAGTGTCCATTGAACATGCCATTAGATCAGTCCTGGGAAAGCGTTTTTTGATTTCGCATAATCTAGGAAATTCAGAAATTTGTCTTTAAATTCAGGATTTGATAAGAATGAAATTTGTCTGACCAATGTAATTTCTGACCTAGTGCGGTGTTTCTAAACTTTAAAATAGAGGGGACAATCAGAAGTTTAGTTCCTGGCGTTACTAAGCAAACCACAGGTACAATGATGCTGATGTTAAATAGGTAAATAACCAAGAAAAATTGACATCATCTGTTTTTTGTGTCTGTTTAGATAAATAGCCACCTCTTTGTTTATATTCCAGTTCATAAATAAAAGAAAATTATTTCAATAATTTGAGAATAGCAGTAGAAGCAAAATAGAGTTGCACAAAAGCAATCATTTCACCTTACATAAGCTTTCTATAAAATTCCTTCACCTTGCTCATTAAAAAACTGAAAGTCATGTCTTTTAAAAGTGGCTTTCGATGCACCATTTACAATGACTTCAAATATTTTAATTTTTTAATGTCAGATACAAAACATCAGATACAGAACACAAATAAACTTTGTGTATGTCATGATGAGCACCGAAAAATATTATTTAATTCGGTTCAATCGAACATTTATGCACAAGCTGAGAGAAAGAACGTTTTATTTTGAAATTTAGATTGTTATAAAATATTTAATTGACTCAAGCATTGCCAGTTTTGCAATCTGTCATAACATTTGAGTCTGTGAAATTTTCAATATTGTGTAGTATCGTATTCGATGGGTGCTATAATAAATTAGGCTTTTAATATACTTATTTCTTATTGATTTGTGGATGTTACTTTGTTATAGATATCTTTGAGAAGGTGCAAGGGTAGACGTCATGAATATTGCAAACAAACCAGAATCTACGAAAGAGTGAAGAATCTGGGAAATCTAATAATATACTTACTGCACGATATCCATCGAAAGCAGGTCTTGACGAGGTGGACCCGTTAAAGTATACAATGACTCGTGAAACGTATGTCGATCCTATCTCGTCATTGTATATCAAATGTATACTGATTTGTAATTTCATACAGAATTGTGTCAAATTGATTAAATGTATCAAACTGAACATAAGATATAATGATATAATTAAAATTTACATTTTCTTCAGAAGTTTTAAATTTAGTTGCCTGAAAATGCCAAGGGAACTTAAATTAGTAATCATTCCATTATCATTTTAATGAGTCATAAACAGACATATTTTTCATTTAAACATATTTTATTGAAATCCATGCAATGCTTATCGATTTAATTATCTATCTTTTTATCTTTTGCATAGCTTAATAGGGTTTTCCTAAAAGGATCTCATTTATATAATTGCAAAATTAAACCTCCATATAAAGAATCCCATCAAATAATTTGTGTTAGTAATTTAATCAGTAGTCGAGGGGTAAAGAGAAGTTTATAAAACTTTTCTAAGAGAGTGAAACAGAGATAAAAAGATATATTTAAGAACAAGTGAATAAGATTTAAACTACTAAACCAAAGACTTGTTTTATTTAATTGTTTAAGAGTTATCTCTGTTTTCAGTGATAAAGTTTGATCCTGGAGCATATCCTCTTGAAACTTCTCCAGAATCCATTCTGTAATAGGAAAAGAGCCAAATAACTGACAAAATTCGAACTCGAAAACATATAATTCCAAACACAGAGAAGTGAGACAGAAACATTTTCTCTAATTCGTAAAAGGATGGCAAAGGTTATTTTCTGCTACGGAAGTCATGAATAACCTTTCAAGAAATGATGACTTTGAGCTGGTCGAAGGAGTAAAAGAGCGCATGTCCAATCCAGGATCTTCAAAAATCTAATTAGGCTCACTTTCTCTCGTAAATATGTTGTCAAGCGCCTAATTAAAACCAATTTTTTTGATGGGTTAGAAGCTTTGCAGAGCATGCAAATGAAGTTTTCCAGATACAAAAACAATATAATGTCCGAAGATATTTCACAAATATATCGCGTGAGATATGTTTATTTCCACTTGGGTATTTTACATAAAAACAAAAATAAAACATAATTAATTTCGATCTGTCTTGGATAGTCTGGTTCGATAGTCTTGGAGGAGGAATCCTTATAGTGACTGGAAGACAATTGTATTGGAGGTAATAATAAAATATGATGTGCAGGTATGTATAATTCTGAATGTTTAAAAGTCTAATTAGGCGCAATTTCTCTAAATTATTCTCCTAAATACTTTGTCAGGTGTTTAATTAAAATCAATTTTTATAATTGGTTAGATGCCACACAGTGTATGCTAATGGTAGTTTTTGAATAACAAAAAGTGTAGTATCCGAAAACATTTCCAAGTGTACCTCGAAAGATGTGTTTATTTTTTATGTATATGTGTATTAAGAAATAAATGAGCACGTTCATTAACACTATAT
>CM063508.1:115034801-115067301 GCA_032207245.1 Pardosa pseudoannulata
ATCATTTCTTGTTTTAAATTATTTAAATATCGCGTGCATTATTTTCATACGTTTTATCGCTGAACTTACATATTAAGCAAATAATTTTCTTTTATATTTGACTTAAATAATAGATTAAGTATATAAGTGATAATTTTAAATTCAATCATCGATTATTTTTTTGTTGTAATGAAAATTTATCATCGGTATTAACAATAAATTCTTTTCATATAAGTCGAGGACTACTAAATATCTAACTTTTAATTTATATATTTGGAAATAAGAAGTTTGTTTGTTTGTTATACATAACCACATGTTGACTAAATGAATCCATGTGATTCTAAACTGCATTACAGGATGATCGGAGACTCTAGAGGAGTATGACGATAAATAAATATTGAGAGTGAACCAGATAATTCTCAGCCAAAAAACAAACCATTTTATTATCCTTATTGGGTACTTAAACAGTTCTGGAAAAGGCAATTTGTCGCAACGTCAAGAAAACTATAATGCTTATTCATTTATGTTACAACAGCCAATAGACAAACATAAACTGCCCTCCGTTTGAAACTAAAGCCAGAATTGTCATAATTTGAGAGTTTGCCCTATGTGAAATCGCCTATATTAAAATACTGATGTCTGAACTATATGCTAGTGGAGTTAATTAACATTTAAAATGTAAGTTCTTTTTCTTCACAATGTCGAACCGTGTTAAGAGATGCCTTTGTATTTGTCTTTAGGTACTACCGATTCTCTACCTCAGCGGTATTTTAATTGGATGTCGTGGAATAAAAGGTTTGAGAAGTGATGGTTTAACCTATTGTTTTAAAGAAATTTGATTGGAAAATGTTTCCACCGTTTTACCTGCTTGACGACATTTTCGGTTTCTTAGCGACATATTTTAAGCATTGAAATGACCAAAATTTGTGCTCACTGACTCGGCGATGTTACTGACATCAATTCTAGATTAGATGACACTCTTTTTGTTACGTGAATCTAAAAATTTTCGTTATGTAGGTGAGGGATTAATACACCCACCCACACACACATATATAAATATATATATAATATATATTATATTTATACAATTGGAAAAATAGAAAACATGATATTGATATATAAAGTACATATTTATATTATACTGATGGGAAAAATAGGAAAATTCCCATATGCTATCAAATATAGAATTACATTATTCGAAATCTATTGCAATAATTAATTAAATTCGAGAATTTTATTATCATGCCGAAATTAGGTTGCCTTGTAACCTATTACAATTTCAAGCCAATGTTGATAAATTCCTCTGTGTTGTAATAAATATGTTCTAGAAAATTGCTTCAAACATTACAAAATTACATTGTAGTACACTAAAGTTAACATAACGTTGTTACCTGTATGAATTTCATTAATATCTGAAATAACATTTTAGGAAAGGTCAAGTATTTAATTAAACGACATCCTATTGCATTATGTCCCTAATATATCTATAAATAACTAATGCTTGAAGTAATGCTAGTTAAATAACGGGTTTTAAATTTATCAAACTCATTTACATAAGATGTGTCATGCAGGTCTGTCTGTATGTTCACTATTCATTAAAAATGGCTGGACCGATCTTGATGAAAATTTCATGGGGATTCAGATTAACTTTGGAAGGCACTGACCTTTTGAAAGCAGGTCAAAGTGTTCAGAAATCAAGGTCATAGATCTCGAACCTTTTTTTTTTTAATATTTTTTGTTTTTTGCGGCCATTTAGGAAATAAACACATTTTCCTCGAAATTTTTACCACCAAACCGAAAGGTAATATTCATACCGCATTCTTGATCTCGGAAACTGAGATTAGCACCAAAAGCCCTGGCCCAATAAAGCTGTTTGACGAGTTTAGTTTTTTATTTATTAATTTACGTGCTTATTAAAGGTTCTTAAGATAACTGAATTCATGTAATAATGTATAAAATTTTAGGCAATATATGTTTTGATCATTCTATTTAAATATACTTTTTTAATCTATTTGATTTTGCATATATATCTTAGTTTCTAATTCTGATTTTTTCAAATACGAAATCTAGACCATATTTAAAAGTAATTGAATAAAGACAGATTAAAAGTATTTTAAATTTAATTTATTAGGGCAGATAGCATAGTAATAGGGCTAATCAGCTATTATTTACTATAGAAATAGACTTCAGCTTGTCTCTGATTATTTTTCTGGTCCAGTTTGTGAGATCAACCTTTAATATTTATATTTTTACATACTTTTATTATCTTTAAACAAATTTCACAAGACTATCCCAATGCAAGGATAAATCGCAAAATATAACAATTTTTCAAATTAAATTTATTAAAACATTTAATTAAATAACATGCGTTGTTCGTTTTATGCATTTGAATTGTTTTCTTTTTGAAAGCTCTAATATTACTGGTTTAATATAAAATCTTATATCAATTGTGAAATAAATGAATGTAAACTTTACTAGTATTTTATAGTAAATTAAAAATTCATAAATAGAGAAATTATTAAAGTTTTTTATTTATTATTATACATATTAAAGTGCGATGTCATAACTGGAATTCTGAACTTAAAAGTTAATTTTAAATCAAATTTACGGTTAGAAATTAGATTTTCCGGTATATCTTTTAGCAGTAACCTAGGTAACTGAAAAATTAATTTTTTCAACACTTTGTGCTTATAAGACTTTTTTTTAAACATATCTGAATAGTAAATTATGAACAAAATTATTGATCTTAATATTTTATTTATTTAGATATTGAAATAAACAAACTTTATAGATTTATGACGAATAATAAAAAAATGTTTACTGAAACTTTGGGCTAAAAAATTAGAGTGAATTCGTTATCGTTATCCTGTTAAAATACATCTACTGTTCAATACTTTCTTTAAGGAGACAACAAGATAATCTATAAAACATTAAGTGGTTATAACATACTGATTTCTAACATTTTCCTTTAAAAGTTTTATGCTCTAATTTATACAAGTTCTCTTCGAGAAATAGAAAATATTTACTTTACAAGATTGCACGATTTTTGATTCTTTAATGGTCGACTAATGTTATTTTATATTTACTCTTATTGTTCAATTAGTAGCAGAAAATTTTATCCAAAGCAGTATTTTTCTAATCTATAATATTTAAAGTTAAGTTGGAGTAAAATTATATGCAACATTTATTTGTTATAACATACTGTTATTTGTTATAAATTAGAGAATAATACCTTTAAAAGTTTTATTCTCTAATTTACACAAGTTTTCTTCGAGAAATAGAAAATATTTACTTTACAAGATTGCACGATTTTTGATTCTTTAATGGTCGACTAATGTTATTTTATATTTACTCTTATTGTTCAATTAGTAGCAGAAAATTTTATCCAAAGCAGTATTTTTCTAATCTATAATATTTAAAGTTAAGTTGGAGTAAAATTATATGCAACATTTATTTGTTATAACATACTGTTATTTGTTATAAATTAGAGAATAATACCTTTAAAATTTTTATTCTCTAATTTATACAAGTTCTCTTCGAGAAATAGAAAATATTTACTTTACAAGATTGCACGATTTTTGATTCTTCAATGATCGACTAATGTTATTTTATATTTACTCTTATTGTTCAATTAGTAGCAGAAAATTTTATCCAAAGCAGTATTTTTCTAATCTATAATATTTAAAGTTAAGTTGGAGTAAAATTATATGCAACATTTATTTTATAAATACTGTTAGTTATAAATTAGAGAATAATACCTTTAAAAGTTTTATTCTCTAATTTATACAAGTTCTCTAAGAAATAGAAAATATTTATTTTACAAGATTGCACGATTTTTGATTCTTTAATGGTCGACTAATGTTATTTTATATTTACTCTTATTGTTCAATTAATAGGAGAAAATTTTATCCAAAGCAGTATTTTTCTAATCTATAATATTTAGAGTTAAGTTGGAGTAAAATTATATGCAACATTTATTTGTTATTCAAATTTTATATTTGTTTACCCGATAAAACTGAGTAGTGAACGCGGCTCATTTTGTTCTTCGCTTCTATTCACAATATTTTCACTTGTCTTATCAAAGTGATAAGTAACTGTCTTCACAGATGAATCACTGGGATGAAATGTAAACAAGATGATATCAGAGTTAAAAAATCACAAAGGACAAATAATAGTTACTTTTCAAAAGTTACTTTTTTGTATGGGGAATCAATCTAAAATTCGTATAAACTTCTTGTTACTGACGATATATGATGTATTTTCATTTTAAAATATTCTTTTACGTCTTCAACTAAAAATGAATGACTCTTAAAAAAATTAAAGTTATCTTACGCACTTCTAGAGAAGTTTCTAAAAAAGAATTTTTTAAGGTGGCATATACGTTACAATCTTTTATTCAATACCTATAGAGGATTATATGGAAAAAACATGAAGTAAAATCCGCTTAAACAGATATAAAAACAAAATCAAATTTCGGAAAAATCGATTGGTAGCACACAAGGGAATGACTAAAGCCAAACTTTTGCACGAAATTTCTTTATTTCTGTGACACTTGGTTTCTGGTTTCTGCTTTCATTTGTTAGACAGACAGTAAAACACTCCCAACTTTATAAATTTAGAATGTATTCACCTAACTGACTATAAGTTTAAAAGACTATAATCATGCATGAAGAGAAGTAAAACTTATTTATACAAAACCTCATATCTTGCAAAATGTTTTACAGAGTGAAGTTATATGGTATTCCAATCATAATGAAATCTATTTCTGAGAACAGGGCTGATTCTATCAGGTGACAAAATGGTGTACAGCTCGGCAACTTTAAAGGCGGCGAAATGATAATCAAGCCAACCAACCACAATGTTGTTTGTAAAACAGGACACCATTTTTAATTTGCACGTGAGCGACCAACGAACTAGGATCTGTGCTGTCTCAGATATTTTTGGAATTCTTCATTCCCCCCTCCCTAAATTATTTTGAAAAAAATTGTTGAAGTTAAGATGGAATGGAATTTGGAGACACGTGCATTTAATTATTTCAGCACTGACAGAGTAACCATGGGATAAATATGCAAAATTTAACCCTTTAATGGGCAGTGGTTTCGCAGCGAAACCACATGTTAATACTTTTTCTTTTCTTTTTAAATACGTAGGAAGGATTTTTTCCGATTATCTACGTTATTGACTCTTTAATGTAGCAACAGATAATATAATTTTACATGATATTTTTTTCTCTTTGAAATATATTAGTTTAAAATTGCTTAATCACATGCAAAATCTCGAATTTGATTTTTTTCCTTATGACTTTAAATATAAAAATCTACCCAAAACAACAATGGAAATTATGTAGTTATCTACGCATTACGTAATTTTTATGATAATTATACATTGTTCTTCCAATATAATTAATTTTAAGAAATTCTTGTTTCCATTCATAAGGGAAGGGTTTTACAATTACCCCCTCCCCCCATTAAAAAAATTCTACCTAGTAAAGGAATGTTTTCCTATATTTCCTATTTATAAGGTTCACAGACAACGTTTATAACCTAAGGCCCTTAAATCTGAAAAAAATGTAATCGTGACCTTTAAAGGGTTAAATAATGTACTCGTGGTACTTTGTAAGATTTGCTTTGAAATATATTAGTTTAAAATTGCTTTACATGCAAAATCTCGAATTTGATTTTTTCCCTTATGGCTTTAAATATAAAAGCCTACCCAAAACAACAATGGCAATTATGTAGTTATCTACGTATTATGTAATTTTTATGATAATTATACATTGTTCTTCCAATATAATTAATTTTAAGAAATTCTTGTTTCCATGGTGTACAAGGAAAAGGTTTTACAATTACCCCAATTACCCCCTCCCCCCATTAAAAAAAATTCTACCTAGTAAAGGAATGTTTTTCTATATTCCCTATTTATAAGGTTCACAGACAACGTTTATAACCTAAGGCCCTTAAATCTGAAAAAAAATTCAATCGTGACTTTTAAAGGGTTAAAAAATGTACTCGTGGTACTTTGCATGATTTTTTTCTCTCTTTGAAATATATTAGTTTAAAATTGCTTTACATGCAAAATCTCGAATTTGATTTTTTCCCTTATGGCTTTAAATATAAAAGCCTACCCAAAACAACAATGGAAATTATGTAGTTATCTACTTATTACGTAATTTTTAAGAAATTATACATTGTTCTTAAATAATTAATTTTAAAAATCTTGTTTCCATGGTGTACAAGGAAATTTTAAATTACAATTACTATTTAAAAAAATTCTACTAGTAAAGAATTTTCTATATTCCCTATTTATAAGTTCACAGACACGTTTTATAACCTAACCTTAAATCTGAAAAAAAAATTAATCGTGACTTTTAAATTAAAAAAATGTACTCGTGGTACTTTGCATGATTTTTTTCTCTCTTTGAAATATATTAGTTTAAAATTGCTTTACATGCAAAATCTCGAATTTGATTTTTTCCCTTATGGCTTTAAATATAAAAGCCTACCCAAAACAACAATGGAAATTATGTAGTTATCTACTTATTACGTATTATGATAATTATACATTGTTCTTCCAATAAAATTAATTTTAAGAAATTCTTGTTTCCATGGTGTACAAGGAAAAGGTTTTACAATTACCCCAATTACCCCCTCCCCCCATTAAAAAAAATTCTACCTAGTAAAGGAATGTTTTTCTATATTCCCTATTTATAAGGTTCACAGACAACGTTTATAACCTAAGGCCCTTAAATCTGAAAAAAAATTCAATCGTGACTTTTAAAGGGTTAAAAAATGTACTCGTGGTACTTTGCATGATTTTTTTCTCTCTTTGAAATATATTAGTTTAAAATTGCTTTACATGCAAAATCTCGAATTTGATTTTTTCCCTTTGCTTAAAAAAAAAAGCCTACCCAAACAACAATGGAAATTATGTAGTTATCTACTATTACGTAATTTTTTTATGATAATTATAAAAGTCTTCCAATATAATTAATTAAGAAATTCTGTTTTGGTGTACAAGGAAAGGGTTTTACAATTACCCCAATTATTTAAAAAAATTCTACCTAGTAAAGGAATGTTTTTCTATATTCCCTATTTATAAGGTTCACAGACAACGTTTATAACCTAAGGCCCTTAAATCTGAAAAAAAATTCAATCGTGACTTTTAAAGGGTTAAAAAATGTACTCGTGGTACTTTGCATGATTTTTTTCTCTCTTTGAAATATATTAGTTTAAAATTGCTTTACATGCAAAATCTCGAATTTGATTTTTTCCCTTATGGCTTTAAATATAAAAGCCTACTTAAAACAACAAGGAAATTATGTAGTTATCTACTATTACGTAATTTTATGATAATTTATACATTGTTCTTCCAATATAATTAATTTTAAGAAATTTGTTTCCATGGTGTACAAAGGAATTTACAACTTTACCCAATAAAAAAATTTACCTAGTAAAGGTTTGGTTGGTTTGGTTTGTTTGGAGCGCTATCTACTGTTTTACACGACTAATGAATGAACTACAGTTTAGGATTAACGGTACAAACATCCATGCCAGCAGCGGGATTCGAACCACGAACTCCGGTTCCGAAGAGCAGCACTCTACCATTCATCTTTCGGCTACTAGTAAAGGAATGTTTTCCTATATTTCCTATTTATAAGGTTTACAGACAACGTTTATAACCTAAAGCCCTTAAATCTGAAAAAAAATTTAATCTTGACCTTTAAAGGGTTAAATAATGTACTCGTGGTACTTTGTAAGATTTGCTTTAAAAGACACACGGGATTGACTAAAATTACATTCTTTTGAAATCTTTTCCTGTTTTAGTATTGTGGGGATGAATAGCGTAGCAGTCGCAAATCGCAATCTCCACATTTTAAAGTAACATTACAGATGATGCTCGATCTTTATGCAAATGTTTCTTCACTATATATACTTCGGCACACGAAAAGTGTTACCTGTACATGCATACTCTTACATGCATATTCTTGTTTATTCATTATTTAAGTTTTGTTATTTAAATAAATTGTTATTGTTAATGTAATTCGTCACCTTTACTGCCTTGATACCTGCACCACTCACTAAAGTATCCTTTGGTTTCTTATTTAAGATTTCCTCTACCAAACAGACAAACATATATGCAGCTTGCTTCAATCATTTGTATAAATAATTTTGAATTTAATTTACAAACATCCTTCGGTTTTCTCTCCCACTAAAACGAATTTAAATGTGTAAAATTAAAACTGATTTACAGAGAAATTTTTTAATTACTTCTAACAGGTTTTCATATAGAAAGAAATGCATGCATAGTTCCATTCCAACACTTTATTATAAAACATCATTGAAAATAATCAAACAATTATCTTTCATGCTTTATAAAAATCCTCTAAAATGAAAGCCCTTCTATGAAAATAAATCAATTCTTGGAACTTTTTTTTTCCAGGGTCATGTGAAATACCGTTCGATAAAATTTTTGTTTCATTGCTTTTCAGAACAAGTTTTTCTAAATTACCCGATCCCCTCATATTAAATCTCATTCTTTATTTCATCATTTTTCCTTTAAAAGGAGAAAGGGAAATTTAGTTTTATGCAAAATGCCGCTACGGAATGTGTTTGGTGTCTCAGGAATTTAATACCATCCCACAATAATTATTTGATTAATCATAGGTGGCACTCTTTCGGTAAGGAAAATACGTTAGATTTTTAAGTGAAATTTAATAAAGTTTGAACAGAAATTTTATTTACGTACTACGGGATGTTCTTTGTCTATTGTAAGTGATTGAACATTCTTAGGTTTTTTAAAAGCGAAATCATATTTTTTTTTCTTGAAAAACCGTATAATATTTTGAATATCTATTCTAGGCATCACTTCCATAAGGGTGGCGTTGAATATATTGAAGTCCATTGTTAATATTGAAAATATGGTGCTGTAAACTAGAATCATCTGTGGAAAATTTGAGAAATAATAACACAGAATACTTTGGAAAGTATTATAGAAAAAAATAGTTTATTATAATGCCACAATTGCAAATCACAATAAAATTTTCGTACTTCTCAAAAAAGGCACTAAAATCTAGCAGAATAATCATAAAAACTTTTTTGGCTGTTATTTTTAATAATTGTTTTATTACTACATATATACTAAATTTTTAGGGTTTTAAAAAGTTTCAAGGGGATTTAAGAAATATCAATTCAAAAACTTCTAATGTTACTATAAATGTTTCTAACGTATTATAGTATTTCACACATATTCTTCTGTTTAACATAGAAAAAAGTTGTAAATATGTAAAATTGTTGAAAGCGTTATGTTCGATATTTCATCACTCTGAGAACGTTTATAATACAAAGGCTTTTATAAAAAGGTTTCAAGATACTTCCAATTATTTTTTTAATCGTATATACCGGGTTAGCAAGAAATTAGTTACCTACTTTAGAGGGTTCTAGAATGTGTTCTTTTGAGTATTTTATCTAGAATGAGTTCTAATGGTTCATGATAGAAATCTTATTTAATATAATAATTGTCTAATTGTAATAATTGTATGGTTTTTTATTTGTCTTATTCCACATTAGAAGAGTTTTTTTTTTGTGATAGGTGGGATTATTGCTCACCAGCACAATGAAATCATGAAACCAATAAATAATCCAATAAATTATTTATATTGATTTTTTTACATGTTTATTGAATATGTAGATATGATAGTACATATGAACACACTATCCAAAAATTGTTAGGCTAATATCATTTATTATACAGTTTATACCCATATAAGTCAAACAACATGGATTTACTAGTCTTTTTTTTAAATCATAAACTTATATGTGATATACCAGTCGATATCTGATATATCAGATCATATATCAGTACTTATGGAGATGGCTACAACCACTCTATCCTCCTTTATTTACACCGCTGCCCACCATTATAATAGCAAAATGAGCATGAAATGTTAGCAGTTTAATATAGAAAATAAATAAATAAAAATTTTGATTTTTTAATGTTTCTGACACCCCTTAAGCTGCTGTTTAATTAAGATAAGTAGATAACATGCTTAAACTAAAAATGGGACTAGATTTTGGTTTCAAAGAGTCTATATCAGGTCTTCAGATACAAAGTTGTTCAAATGTAGTCCATTCAAGAGACTAAAAACCTTGAAATTTCAGTCTTTAAAGTATTCAACTTTTAATTGTGGTTCTATAATAAACCATAAATAATGCTTTTACTTAAACATATAAAATCTACAAGAAAAGAATTGACTTATAAAAGCTTTCTTTTAAAAATTAAGTCGTTCAACAACATTCATTAAACTTTTTCCTATTGCTTAACCAATTGCTTTCAATTTATCTCTATTTGTATAGCAATCGCAATAAAACTGGATATCGATTTTCACTTACGTGAAAGGCAGTTTTTATAAGACAACTATTTCATATTATACAATGTTTTAGCAATTTTGTTTCCTTATTTCACTGATTAAACTCTCTTTAACTTGACAAAATACTTCACGTTTAAAAGATAATACTCAATTTTATGCCGAATAATGTGTAGATGTGAGAAAAATTGGAAAACAAAAGTTATGCACTTGGAATATTCGAAATCACTAGAAATTACTACATTGATACCAAAATCGTCAAAAAAGAAATATGGTTTTTAAATTTTAAAATAAAGATATGAGGTAAAAAATAGCTTTTTGTGAATTAACACGATAATTTAAATGACAAAATATTATCTGATTATGAAGCGTATGCGTAGCTTGACATTTTTAGGATAAAAAGCATTTCATATTTTGAACCGGACTCTTTCATTTTAAAACTCACTTGTCTCTTTACATAAAGAGTATTATTTAAAATAATTTTAAAATGAAGCATGACTACTGTCACAAATGCAGTGGAATTACATAAATTTTGTTAAATATCAATTTAACACTGTTATAATTTAATTAAAGTAAAACAAACTAATGATATCCTTACTGTATCCTAAGTTAGATGCTGAGTCAAATGTCCCAAAATTGTTAAAATAAGTACATAGCATAATTACAGAACTAAATTATTTTACGATTAACAGTAAATTTATAATATTTAATTAAAATGGTCATTCAGGTAAATTAAATTATGTATCGACATTCATTATTAATATCATTAGATTTTTCTGTAACTGTGAAAAGTATATATAAAGGTTTAATTTTCCAAAAATTAAAGAGGTCATGATTAGAAAACCATTCTCCTGTTTTAGTATTCTGTTCCAGAGGGCTTAAACATGCTGAAAACAAAGCAAATTCGAATTTTCTTATTAATAATTGATAAACTTAATGCTAAAATGTATTGTAGTATTCTACACAACTATTCACTGAGCAGTAATAATGTAATAAACTTTCTAAAAGTTATTGGATACGAGACGAAATTTATTTTAAGGCTATTTTAATTACAATTTCTTGCTTTTTTAATTGATTGTAACACGATAAGCAATCTTTTACGCATATATGTATAAACTGAAATAACGTTCTGTAATTATCAATTTATAATGTTTAAAACACGAAAATATAAACAGTATGATATA
Organism: Pardosa pseudoannulata; assembly: GCA_032207245.1. NCBI lineage: Eukaryota > Metazoa > Arthropoda > Arachnida > Araneae > Lycosidae > Pardosa > Pardosa pseudoannulata. The sequence goes on from CM063508.1 coordinate 115,046,328, forward strand.
AATTTGATTGTTTAAAATAATAATATTTCTTAATGGCAAAATCTCTTAAAATATTTAATACAAAATTTAAAGGAATACATAACCTTTAAAACTAAAAATATATATATATATATTTAAATTTAGTGTATCGGATAGTTCAATTTTTTAAAATCTAAAACAACAAACCCCATAAAGTATTCAGAAGCATCAAATTTTCATAAATGAAAAAATGTATTAAAACTGGGAACATTCTGCTATCACGAGGTGTTTGAATCTGATATTTTTCAAAACACGACTTTTCGCAACCATTGCGCTTATCATTGCGATATCTAAACATACATTGAAGAGAAAAAACAAAAGAAAACTAGTATAGGCATGCATATGCAAATTAAGAGATAAGGAACCAATCAGAGTACTACGATGCGGTCGGCAACATCTATACGAGACAAGTGTCTGGCAAGTGTTGTTAGATCAGTACTGCTGCTACAATGGTAGGTTATCATGATTTAAGTGAGTTAAAATGTGATGTTATAGTCATTTTAAAAGTCATTTATCCCATTATATAAGGAGTATTATTTAAAATATTTTACACATTGGGACACATTGGGACATAGCACCTCCGAAATAGCGATGAAATTTGTATATTTCTTTACGACCATTTCATGAGTGTACCGTAAATATCGGTAATACGGTAAAACATCAAATCTTCGACACAGCTATGGTCAGAAAAAGATCGTGCAAGAAAGGGAAGACTGGGGAGAATCATTAAACGTGACAGAAGTGCAACACTTCCGTAAATTATTGCAGATTTCAATGCTGGGCTATTAACAAGTTTCAGCGTGCGAACCATTCAATGAAACATCATCGATAAGAGCTTTGAAGGCCCACTCTTGTACTCTTGATGACTGCACGACACAAAGCTTTACGTCTCGCTTGGGATCCTCAACACCGACATTGATCTGTTGATGACTGGAAACACGTTGCCTGGTTTGACGAGTCTCATTTCAAATTGTATTGAGAGGATGGGCGTGTACGAGTATGGAGACAACCTCATGAATCAATGGACCTTGTACGTCAACAGGGGACTGTTGGAGCTGGTGAAGGCTCTGTGATTGTATGAGTCGAGAGCAGTTGGAGTGATAAGGAATCCCTGATACATCTAGATACGGTTCTGACGGGTGGGTGGCAAGGACGTAAGCATCCTGTTTGATCACCTGCTCCCATTCATGTTCACTGTGCATGCCAATGAACTTAGGGAATTCCAGAAGGACAATGCGATACCCTACGCTTCCACAATTACTGCAGAGTGGCTCCAGGAACACTCTTCTCACTTTAACAATTCCTCTCGCCACCAAAATTCCGAGATATGAAAATTATTGAGCATATCTGAGATGCCTTGTAACCTGTTGTTCAGAAGAGATCTCCATCACCTCGTACTGTTAGGGATTTATGTACAACCCTGCAGGAATCATTGTGTCAATTAACTTTGCACTACTTCAAACATTTGTTCAGTCCATGCCACATCGTGTTGCAGCACTTTTGCTTGCTCGTGGGGCATCTACACGATATTAGGCAGGTCTACTAGTTTGTTTTTTGCTCTACACTGTATATTGTATGTGTTTGAAATAGTTTACATACGCTACACATATCCTGACAGGGCTAATGACGAAAAATTTTAGACAAATAGCAGTATATACATATTTTAAAATATTGGTTTTATTAAAAATATTATGAATTTTTAACTTACTATAAAAAATAAAGAAGATGGAAAATGATGGAAGATTTCTTATGTTTTTTATCATTATCAATTTATGTCATTTATCAAGTGTGTTTCAAATATCGAAGAAAGCTTTTTGATAGAAGTTATTAAATTATGCGCATTTCCAGTATACTACATATTATTTTTAATAACCCCAATTATAAATGTGATTAATTTGCATAATTATTTTTAATTAAGACATTTTAGCAATTTTAAGTTTTGATATTATTTTGTATGTTGAAAAAAAATCATTTATATTATTTGTTTTGTTCACGTGTCACAAAGGATTGAAAAGTATTCACGTTTAGACTTTTACTCGAATATTGAAAACCAATTAGTCCCCTTGAGTATTTAATTTTTTTTGGAAGAAATAATTTCACCTTACTAAACTCTTGTAACAGTACGATAAATTTTATATCTGACTCCAGAGATAATTATAAATTTAGAACTAGAGGATGATACCAGTGATGAATTTAATATCTACCTTTACATGAATCATTGTAGATATCTGATGACTTTTATGAGATAAAGGAAGTTATTTTATTGACTAAAGTAGCGTGCAAGAAATGACGAAGTACTTCCTATACGTTGTGGTAAATATAATTATATCGGGACAACTAATTTTTTCTTACTTCCTTTAGAAAATAATTACTTTTATTACCTTACGAGAAATGAAAATAAAACTATTTTATTTTAGAACACCGTTCTTAGAAATGAGTTTTATATTCTTAAACTTTATAACTCTTAACTGCTGCATACGAATCATTACATTATTTGAAGTAAGTATTCCTTGTAGAATGATTTAAACAAATTTGAAACTTCTAGGGTATGTGATATCTTATAGCAATCAGACTACTTTATTGTTTTGTAATAAATATAAAATATTGGTATAGCTCAGCCTAAATGATATAATTTTATTGGAAATTTTAATCTACCAGAGAAAAGTTTTTTAACCGATCTTATTGGCCTATGTTAGGAAGAAGAACATTCTCCAAAAATTTAGGAAAATTCTGTAGTGTTTTTCAGCTATTAAAATCATTTTACTATTAAAAACACTTTTCATTGTTTACTTCATAAGTGAATGAAATAATGCTAAGTTGTATAGGCGTAAAAAAATGATTTGAATTTTATGGAGCATTTTGAGAAACACAAAATCGAAGAATAAAATAAAGTAAATATTCACTTTACCATGCCATAAACAGATTTGAAAATTACAAGTATTTGGTCGCTTGAACACCCCTTTATTGTTTTGAAATAAATGAGTAAGCTTTTTAAAGTTCGAAAGATATACCTCTTTAAAAAGTATTAGCCTATCATGGGAAGTGCGAAGTAAGATTGGCTATCTGTGAAAGATCGCCCTAAAGTTAGTTGCACTGCAAAAAATAGAAAGCAAAACAGGATTAAATGTTTCTAATAAATTTATTTGTATCTTAAAGTTTCATGCATATTTTACATTTTGACGTAAATACCTCCGTTATTATAAGCTTTTGTCGAGGCCAGCACAATGTTTTCACTGCTTTCTGTAAAGAAATTTAGCCCACAGTTCGATAACCATTCTTAGGTTTCAGCTTTCCCCTTGTTATCCCACTGGTATCATAGCTAAACCAAGTCGAATGATCTCGTGAAAGTCACATTCAGTCAAACGAATTCTTTTTACCTTGAGAAGACCATCTTCTAAAAATTTTAACATCTTTATTCCGTTTATCAAGCATTCTATTGACTACAAATCAAAAATGTTCCTATTGTTTTTTACATTAGGCTGAAATGATGCCAGGTGGCATTACTAATATAATAACCCGGATTACTTATCTGGTCCCGATTTTGGGTGATTCTACCTCCATAAATGTATTAGTTCAAGATCCAGTAATATAAATTGATTATGCTTATTCATTTACATAATTGATCAACTTCTTGGTGAATAATTTAGAGCTTTAAACTTTTGACTTTTTATTGATATAAGGGGTTAAATAGACGGGATTAAACCTATGGTTGTAACGAATCGGTAAATAAAAGAAGTATTTAAAACGTTTTCTTTGGTTCAATAATCAAAGATGATTCTTTATTTTGATTAACACGATAATTAATTACTTAATGTATAATTTAGAGCTTGAAAATTTCGACGTTTGTTAATACTGAGGTTAGACAAGATTTAATCCGGGGTAGGTAATGAATAGGTAAATGCAAAAGATATTTTACAGTTCTTTGTTTAATTCAATAATAATAATTTATTTCTTGTTTTCATATGTATAATTGATAATTGTTTGATAAATAATTTAGAGTTTCTAAATGTTTACTTCATTTTGTAAAATATATTTGATACTATAACACGAATCGCAAAACGTATTACTCATATAGTAAATATCTGAAAAGTACTATAGCGAGTAAAATTAGGGAGGTTCTTTGTCAAATAATCGAATTGGTTCATTCCTTGATTGTTACTTAAAAAATGACTTATTACTTGGATGAATACCATTGCCGTAATAACGTACTTACGAACTAAGGACGATTCATCTTGGTTACAAAACTCTATTACAAAATTTTTTTTTTAAATAAAGAAATATAAATAAAAATATTTGCTGTCATAATATAGATACTTATTTGAGTTGTTTTCTGTCTCTGTTAAACATTCCTCCCGTATACACAAACACATACATATATATGTAATATATCAAAATTATTATGCCTAAAAATATCTAAAATTCTCCTTTTACCCTCTGGCCGAACGATGGCCGATTGGTTAGCGTGCTGGCCATCGGAACCGGAGTTCGTATGTTCGAATCCCACAGTGGCATGGATGTTCGTAGCCGTTCGGAATCGGCTTTAAGCTGTAGGTCCCGGTCTCATTAGCCCTCGTGTTGCAAAAAGTAGTCCGTAGCACTCCAAACCAAACCAAACCTTTTACCCTTTCTCATTCTTTAATTCTTAATTTTCCTGCCATAAAATATCAGATTTAAAAGAGTTTTCATCGGCTTAAATTCTTTTTACCCTGCTTCCCAAAACTAAAGCTAGAATAAATGTTAATTTTTTGTTCTCTGGCCACATTTTCCATCTGTCCCAATAGCTTCACCCAATAGTTCACTCCCCCAATAACAAAATTGGTGCTTAAGTGATTTTCGAGGTAACTTAAACGATCAGTGTTCATTCCTGACTCCAAAATAACGCTGAGTAGTTTGTAGATCTCTTGGAAAAAATTCACGTGAGGACTCGCTTTTGGGTGCGAAAAATTAAAAGGGGTTAATTTTCTTGGGCATTCGATGGAAAGCTCTTGCTTTGTAAAGATGTTCATTTTTAGCCTCGATAAATTTCAAGTTCTACAAAGCTCTACAATACTTTTTTTAGTGAAGCCACGACTGCAAATCACTTAAGTTCTCTTATTGTCCAGTAAACCCAGACAATTGAAATAATGGGAGCTAATTTTACGAGTAATAGGAGAGAATAATTCCGCTGGTTAAGCATATAACTATTTAAACACTTCAAATTTGATGGCAAATCTCTCGAATGAAGAGACATTTTGTTTTTCTAGTATAATAAAGGGATTCGTATTTTATTGAACGTATTATCGTAATTTATTGAGGAACGTATAGCTGTGCGAAAAAAAAACTGTTGCTCTGAAAAATATGCCAGATAAGGTTACCTTCATCGACTTTATTTACAAAATAATTAATTTTATTTCCCCCTATTAATATCTATAGCACAATGGATATATAAACCATTTCTCTTCAAGAATGGGAAGTTTTTTCTTTTAATACTTAAAATGGTCCTTTGAAGGGTGAAATTATTCAATGTTGTCATATAAACTTAAGTAAAGTTGGAAGATCCCCAAAATGAGAAATGAAAAACGCATCAAAAAGAATTTTTAGGCACACAAATAAATGTTTCAAGGGCATAGCTTTCGTGACAAGGCAATATCATCTCAACTGAGATTTTCTTATGAATTATTTTTTTATCTTTTGCTTCATTTATAAATGAGCTATAACTGTTTAAAGAACAATCCTTATATCAGTGCCGCTGCCGGTTTATGTAAAAGCAACACGATGCGAGAATGAAATGCCATGAATGGCTATTTAAAATTCATATCGTTTTGTGAAACGTGTTTCAGAATATTTTCGTAGAAAACATTTCCGTGTCTAAAATTTTATGTGAGAGAAAACATTTTTTAAAGTGTAGCAGTGCTAGAAAGGGGTTTAAATAGCCTCTTTATGCATATAAAGGGTTAGAATAAATTTATCATTAATCAATAATTACTTCATTTTAGAAATCTATGTATGTTATGTATTACATCTTTACATAATTTAACTCAGATGACCTTTTAATAAAATACAACAGTATGTATACATACACAAACCCGCAACTCCACCTATTTCTACAGAATTGATGCATTGTATTTCTAGCCAATTTGGCAACAATTCCACTTTTTTAAACACTTAAGGCACACGTCAACATGTAAGTGTTGAAAAAGAAGCAGATTCAGTTTAGAATTTCCTTTCCCGTTGATGAATATGCGTATTTCTCGTATAATAGTGAATAATTTTCAACCGATTTAGGGCTGGTCTCACCAAAGTCGTTTAACGGCAACCGCGATTAATCTCTGTTTAAACGGAGAATTATGTCCCATTGGTTGGTGTCATGGATTAATCGTGGTTAGCCGTTAAACGAGTTTGGTGAGACCGGCTCTAAAGGACTTATCACAAGTAAATCTGAACTAAAATAAATTGGTTAAACCTTCTGATTGTAATACAAGAAATCTGCCCATTCTTTCCAAGTAAAAGGAGTCATAAACTAACAGATATATGTTGACATGTTATAAGACCTTTAAGGACAATTAAGCACATATCCATTATTAATTTAAAACCAAACGTTCTATCCCGGCTATAACATTTTATATCTCATATTCTTTGTTAACGTATTTCACACACTTATAGTTAACTATAAAACAGAAGTTATAAATTAGAACAAAATTACAGCAGAATTATGTTAAGCAAATTGAATGGGCTATTAGAAAATGAACAAGAGTACAAAATATCATGAAACAATCCCTCTGGCTCAGATACTTATATCTATTTTCCTAATAAAAGTATACGACTTTTTCATTGTTCTATTAACTGTTTATTGTAAAAATGTGCCATTTACCAATTAAAAGCTTTTCAAAACTAAATTTTTAAGGTTATTTTTGAATTTTCCAGAAAAATCTTGATTAGGATACTGTCCTTTGTCCAATCATCCACCCAATTACATATCCATTTTTGGAAATAAAATAACTCTTATATGCCGAGAATATATTTTACGTTTTACTATTTATGCAGTATTTATATAAATATATTAACTATTTATATAACTGTATTTACATAACTACTTTATTATTACGGTTTATTATTTAAGCTTGGCTAGGATACTGTCCTTTGTTCAATTATCCACCCAATTACATATCCATTTTTGGAAATAAAATAACTCTTATTTGCTCTTATATATTTTACGTTTTACTATTTGTACAGTACTTATATAACTATTTATATAACTATATTAACTATTTATATAACTATTTTATTATTACGGTTTATTATTGTAGCTTGACTAGGATACTGTCCTTTGTCCAATCATCCATTCATTTACATATCCATTTTTTGGAAATAAAATAACTCTTATTTGCCAAAAATATATTTAAAGTTTTACTATTTATACAGTATTTATATAACTATATTAACTATTTATGTGACTGTATTTTTATAACTATTTTATTATTACGGTTTATTATTTAAGCTTGATTAGGATACTGTCCTTTGCTCAATCATCCACCCAATTACATATCCATTTTTGGAAATAAAATAGCTCTTTGCTGAGAATATATTATACGTTTTGCTATTTATACAGTATTTATATAACTATATTAACTATTTATATAACTGTATTTATATAACTACTTTATTATTACGGTTTATTATTTAAGCTTGGCTAGGATAATGTCCTTTGTCCAATCATCCATTCAATTACATATCCATTTTTGGAAATAAAATAACTCTTATATGCCGAGAATATATTTTACGTTTTACTATTTATACAGTATTTATATAACTATTTATATAACTATATTAACTATTTATATAACTATTTTATTAGTACGGTTTATTATTTTAGCTTGACTAGGATACTGTCCTTTGTCCAATCATCCATTCAATTACATATCCATTTTTGGAAATAAAATAGCTCTTTGCTGAGAATATATTATACGTTTTACTACTTATACAGTATTTATATAACTATATTAACTATTTATATCTGTATTTATATAACTACTTTATTATTACGGCTTATTGTTTAATCTTGGCTAGGGTTTAACCTTTGTCTAATCATCCACCCAATTATATATCCATTTTTGGAAATAAAATAACTCTTATTTGCCGAGAATATATTTTACATTTTACTATTTTTACAGTATTTATATAACTATTTATATAACTATATTAACTATTTATATAACTATTTTATTAGTACGGTTCATTATTTAAGCTTTATTAGGATACTGTCCTTTGCTCAATCATCCATTCAATTACATATCCATTTTTGGAAATAAAATAGCTCTTTGCTGAGAATATATTATACGTTTTACTATTTATACAGTATTTATATAACTATATTAATTATTTATATAACTGTATTTATATAACTACTTTATTATTACGGTTTATTATTTAAGCTTGGCTAGGGTACTGTCCTTTGTCTAATCATCCACCCAATTATATATCCATTTTTGGAAATAAAATAACTCTTATTTGCCGAGAATATATTTTACATTTTACTATTTTTACAGTATTTATATAACTATTTATGTAACTATATTAACTATTTATATAACTATTTTATTAGTACGGTTTATTATTTTAGCTTGACTAGGATACTGTCCTTTGTCCAATCATCCGTTCATTTACATATCCCTTTTTTGGAAATAAAATAACTCTTATTTGCCAAAAATATATTTTAAGTTTTACTATTTATACAGTATTTATATAACTATATTAACTATTTATGTGACTGTATTTATATAACTATTTTATTATTACGGTTTATTATTTAAGCTTGATTAGGATACTGTCCTTTGCTCAATCATCCATTCAATTACATATCCATTTTTGGAAATAAAATAACTCTTATATGCCGAGAATATATTTTACGTTTTACTACTTATACAGTATTTATATAACTATATTAACTATTTATATAACTGTATTTACATAACTATTTTATTATTACGGTTTATTATTTAAGCTTGATTAGGATACTGTCCTTTGCTCAATCATCCATTCAATTACATATCCATTTTTGGAAATAAAATAACTCTTATATGCCGAGAATATATTTTACGTTTTACTATTTATACAGTAATTATATAACTATTTATATAACTATATTAACTATTTATATAACTATTTTATTATTACGGTTTATTATTTTATCTTGACTAGGATACTGTCCTTTGTCCAATCATCCATTCATTTACATATCCATTTTTTGGAAATAAAATAACTCTTATTTGCCAAGATTATATTTTACGTTTTACTATTTATATAGTAATTATATAACTATTTATATAACTATATTAACTATTTATATAACTATTTTATTATTACGGTTTATTATTTAAGTTTGGCTAGGATACTGTCCTTTGTCCAATCATCCATTCAATTACATATCCATTTTTTAGAAATAAAATAACTCTTATTTGCCGAAAATTTTGCCGTTTGTTTTACTATTTATACAGTATTTATATAACTATTTATATAACTATATTAACTATTTATATAACAGTATTTATATAACTATTTTATTATTAAGGTTTATTATTTAAGCTTGGCTAGGGTATTGTCCTTTGTCCAATCACCCATTCAATTACATATCCATTTTTGGAAATAAAATAGCTCTTTGCTGAGAATATATTATACGTTTTAATATTTATTATTTCCTGGTACGAGGTAAAGAAAGTATTAAAATTTAGAGTGGAATATCTATATAGCGAATATTAACGGTGTGGGTCTACGTCATATGGCAGTTCATGAGCTCTTCTCAGGCAAAACTATTACTGCAAAAAACAAAACGTATTTCGAATCTTGAAGAGAATATCAAATAACAACTCTGATGACGCGTCATACAAAACAAACAAAAAGGTACGTATATAACAGATGTCTGTACTTGTATGTTTGTATGTGATATTATACTCACATTCTGTATTGGAAGACCTAGATAAATTTACAAATAAACGTTGGTAGGAATTAGTTTCATGTTAACATTCCTAAAAGAAGAATCAAAAATTTAATTTTAAATCAAACTCTGCACTTGAAAATACTGTGATTAAAAAGCTGTAGGTACAAGTTAATTTAACTATTGATAAAAATAAAGTATAATAAATGTGTGCAAAGACTTAAAAAGTTAAATAGATCACAGCGGGGAGAAAGGCTGGACCAAGTCCAAGTATGTTTATTACACCTCGACCTTCAATTGTTAATATTTCACTTACTTCACAAATGAGTAATTGAATATACACCCCCCTACTGTCCCTGAAGGAGAGTGGTTTGCTTTCTTACTTAATGTATACCTTCATTATTTTGATTTAAGTACTTTGGTCTCCGTTAATTAGAAAAGATACAACTGTAGTTAAAAGTAATGTTATACTTTTCTTCTACTTGGTGACAAATAGTTTTAATGTTTGCGATTGCTTCATTTTCTAATTATTCAACAATAGAATAAGGATGAAGAAGCATAAATAGAAAATTAATATTTCTAACCAAGATTGAAATTTATTTACGATGCTTTGTAATGGTTAGATATATCAACAAAATTTGTTTTTAATTAGTTAAGGATATAGAATAAGACATATAATTAATTGTAGTTTAATATGTTCCCAAAAACATTTTTATATAAATCATTACATAAATTCATAGAAATCTGAAATTTTTTCATAAATGTTTGGATTAATTTATTTCTTGAAATCATTTGTCACCAGGTTTGCTTTACTTAGGCAGAGCTGTAAAAGATTAATATTTTTTAAGTAAACTACCTATGGTGGAATCTAATAATACTGTACAATGTGAAGTAAAGGGTAAGTGTTTTTAAAACTAACATTATTAAGAAACGCCTGGAATTCTATTTAACAACCAAAAATAAATAGACAACGACAATACGAACAAACTTGGTACGGAGATTAATGAGAATATGACAAGTACGATACGGTGAAAAAAATAGTTCCAAAATTATCTGACAGGGGTATTTATGAGGTTGTAAAATGTAAAAAGTGTTACAAAAAAGGAAAAAATAATAAGATATGCACATGTAGATGTAGTCACAAATTTGAGTATCTTAAAGGACAATATATTACAGACAGTGCGAACTATTCCTTGTGAGATATTGTATAGGGCCGTAGAGAATGTTATACAGAAAATATAGTCTCTCCGAAAGGCAGTTATATAGAAGGCGGGCGAAATTTTTCGTCAGAGAAGTGAGCGACTGAATTAATTGTAATTTAGTGAATAAATTTTAACATTTCGTCATAATTTTGTGTGTGTGTTATTATTTTTTCTAAAACTTCTACATTGTACAGCGTCATGTGTGTGTGTTATTATTTTTTCTAAAACTTCTACATTGTACAGCGTCATGATTACTTCTGTGGGCGATTTTTAGAACTATTAATATTATGATTAGTTTTTTTTTATGGAGTATTGCTTTCCGTAAAATCATTAGTTTTCATACATAGTTTGTTGACATTTTGGTTGTTAAATAGATCTATAGGTAGCTTTGAATAATGGCAATTAAAAAAATCACCCCTATTATGTAGTATTATTATGTGTTATTATGCGTTCTATATGCGTTAAGTGTTCTATATAAATTTTTGCCTGTTTAACGTCTCAAACACTTTTCAACTAAACATTTTATTTTTAATGATAATAGTATAATTATTAAAAGAAAATTATAGTAGTTTTGAACTGACCGAATGAAAGCAATTACAGAGAAGGAAAATAGAGAAAAGAAGTCTGGGACACGGGGACATCGGACTCTTGCTTTTGAGAAGTTACTGGAAAGTGAAGATATCACTCAAATGGCCAGAGTACTCCCCTGATTTAAATACCATAGAACATGTGGGGATGCTTTGAGGACTTTAAGGAGACGCATTGTAGCACGTTTACATCCTCCGGAGAACACCCAACAACTCAAACAGATGCTGATTGTGGAATGGGCACTCCTGCCACAAGATATGTTGGGCCAGCTGGTTCTGAGTATGCGCAGACGGTGCGAAGCAACCATTGCAGTTAGGGGAGTGCATATCCCATATTAAGGAACATCTCCTTGTTATTCTTCCTCTTGGATAGACAATGAGTCAAGTTACTATGAGTTCAATAAAGCTTGATTCCATACCGTATGCATTGTAGTCCTTTTTCAGCACCGATGCTTTCGTCATCCTTTACGTACATAATACTCTACCTCATTTCTGAATTTCATGTCTCTCAAATGATTTCTCGAGGTGTTAGGGCAAAAAACTCACCTGATGTTTAAGTTTTGCACACCAGTGTATTTATGTCCCGATTCAACTGATTTAAGGGTTATACAGTACTACAAACAGCCACCTTGACAATATCCCATAGCAGCTGCCAAGATGCTGCTGTTCTTCAAGAGGTCATGGTTGGGGTAATTTAGTCCAATCAGTTAGAGATCAAACTTTGCAGAGCTAAGATCAAGACTTTTTTTTCGGGGTAGAATATAGTGATCATTCGAGTAACTTGGGTATTGCGTGAAAACCATACACAACAAGGAGGTGTGTTCCTGAGGGGAGTTGATTTAAATATATAGGATATTTTTGTTTTCGACCGAAAATTTTAGACGGGAGACTGAAGGCAGCCAGAGATGAAAAATTTTGTAGAAATGGGTCGAACACCATGCTTAGTTTGTTAAAATGACTATAAAATAGTCGTGAAGGATGTAAAACCAAATGGATCAAAATGGGCCCATAAGAAAAAGAAAAAATATTTGACGTGAAACAGGACCACTATAGGCATCACAGTTCAACAAAAGAGATGAGACGAAGAGAAAGTTTTATAAGATTTGTTGCAGTTGTGGTCGTCATGTTCGTCAATGCCATCCGTGCTGTGACATTTGCTGCCGCAACTCCGAACGATTCCTATAATGATAATAATAAAAGGACTTTGTGCCAATATTGACATTCGTTGTTTTTGTTACTAAGTTGATGATAACGGGTAGTCAGAGCACTAGCATTTGAAATCAGAGTCTGTGGATTTGGGTTCGATTACAGTCTTTTGGTTTGGAGTGCTACTGTCTTTTTTTTTTAACACGATACAGTCTTTTATAATCAATTTAACCCCTTTCCGGTTTTACCCGAGCTGAACTCGGGCAGGCGAAATATAACATCCAAGCTCATCCCGAGTGTAGTTCGGGCACTATGAAATTTTACACTGTGCAATCAGTCTTTCCCGAATTATCTCACATGTGCGTTTTATTCTTTCGAATGCTTTTGTTTACTTTTCTGGCTACTAGATTATTTGCTGCTCAAAGAGAGACAGCAGAGGGAAGAAGGTAAGGAGAGAAACAAGGTTCTACTGTCGAGATTGTGATGTTGGACTCTGTGCAGTGCTGTGTTTCCGATTGTATCATACACAATCAAATTTCGATTAATAATTTCATAATTATCTGTGTAAATGCAAAGGATATAAATAAAATATAATTCAAGATAAAAGCTAGGTATTCTAAGCTTTATATTTACAGTTAGTGTTAATTGACTCCAAAGTCTAATGATTTCTGATCCACAGAAAGCCAACTATACAGGTAAATTACTCATTTATTTAAATTGATTTTTTTACATTAATTTTTTTAGGACATTTTGTATAAGAATGATGCTATTATATTTAAAAACCTATGTATGTATAAAAATAAGCCTAAAAAAATTGACATTTTGTGACCCATAATCCCGAAATAAAATGATCCTAGAAGGGGTTAAAATAGCATGTTACAATCTAAATATACCTCAGATAGCTAAACTTTAAACATAAAGGGAGGATTTAAGAAGGTCTTTTCGTATTTTTTGCTATGATAATAACCAGCAGCCTTTCGGTACTTTGGTCTATGTGATCGAATACTGTAGGGGGTATGGATGCTCATAGCCATTAGAAATTTTTTTTAAGAAGTAAGCATCAGTCAAATTTTCCATCCTGTAGAAAAATTTAATCCTAGCACATCGAACTAATTAAACTCTTTGGTTTTCTTTTTGCAGCCAGAGTCTAATCAATTTCGAAGTATAAATATAGAATATCAAGCTAAGTATGTAATTAACTGGACTGATCGCCATTGTAAAGACTTATGTAGGGAAAGACTAAGAAAGAAATGAAAATATTCTACACCTATTTAAAAATTTATGTTTCTTTAAAAATATATAATTTGAAAATCTAAGTAAAATGTTGGTAAAATACCTGAGTTTATGTCACATTTTTAAAGAAGGAAAATACTTTACAGTTTGTACCTTCGGGGAGAGTAGGACATTTTCTTTAAACAGCACAGCACACAAATTATGACTTACCTTTTTCTGCTTATTTTTATGTTTCCCTCTACGCTATAAGTTCTGAAAGTTTTCATTCACTCTTTAGTATTAAGACTTTTTATAATATTTTCTACTATACTTTCATTTTATCACAATGGCAATAGCTTTCAATACTTTCCTGCTTGAAAAGATACTAATGGTATTTGTCTGAAACCCTCCACCATTTAGGCATTCTATAGAGAATTTGGGGCAACCCTCATTTGCGATTATGGTTTAGAAAATATCAAAAATAAATTTAGGTTTCTACGTCATATTTTCAAAATAAACTTCTAACGATACAGCTTTTGAAAACACAATGATCTGAAAAGCTTATACTGATACTTTGTAAATAGAATAGCAAACCTTCCTTTAAAATTTAAATTTACTATTACCAGAAAATGTTTCTTCATAAAATGTCGAGGCTTTTATAGGTAATTTTTGGGTATATATTTTGTTGATCTGGATATATTTACCCTGAGAAATGTGAACCAAATTTCCGTAATGAACTTTTACAGGGTGTATATTAGTTAAAGTACAACTTTAAAAGAAAATAACATGAGTAGTTACAGATAGCACAAGGACAATAAATTTTTTAAAAAGACATTGAAAAGGAAATTAAGCATTATAATTAAAAGTTAAAGGAAATTAAAAATCTTATGTAGAAAAATTAAAGCATTTTATCTCCAAACAGGCGATTCAATAGTGCTCCTAATCACAAAGTTGTTATTTACAAGTCCAAGTGTATCTCTACTAATGCTTACGAAAGAGTCTGTAATGGAACTCTTGAGTTTGATGAGGTAGGTCTCTTGGCTTTTTCTTGTAAGTCAAGTGTTTCATCTAATCCTTAATAAAAATGAAATTACATACATTTATATTTGGTGAATAAGATGGTTAATTTAATGCACCAGGATGATTGTTCCAGTACTGATATACGATCACAAACGTTTGACAATTAACTTTCTTTAAAATGACTTATTTAATTAATAAAATTGTTTTCTAAATACAGCATAGAAAAAGTTTATTTGGCGTGGTTGACGTATCAGGATCGCAATATCGAGTATATATGTGATATAGTGTGTGGGATGTAATAAAATTAATCCTTTACGAAAAGCATGGACGATACGAAAGCAGTTATTGCGAGCAAAGTCCTTTATTTTTCTTCTTAAAACATCTCTATAGTTATAAAAAATCCTTTATGGTTTCTCGAAATTTGCTAGAAATTTTCCAAAATTGACACGGATATTTTAAAATTTAAATACTATCAATGTACTAAATACTATACTTTCATGTTACCTACTTTTAAAATCTTAGTAATATCACCCTGCATTTCATTCTTATGGTGCAATAAGCATGACAATCCCAATCTAAATCCTAAGGTTTTGTTTTGTTTTCTTTCGAGAGCTACGGTCTACATTTTGAAACACGAGGGCTAATAAAGTCCGGTTCTTCTACTTAAAGCCTACTACTCAAATTGTATTTAACAATTTCGAAAATATCTTTACTCTAAGGTGGAATGATAAGTAATAACGGTTAAAAATGGAAGCGAATAGAACCAAAGTTTCAGACAGATAAAAGAGAAAAAAGTTGCTTCACTTAGGAATGGAATTACTTCAAGTTAAGGACTAAATTATATTATAATTTTAGTATTATAAAAGTATAAGTAAAAATATGAGAGTTCAAACCACATTTCTAAAGAATTACTTTGTTTTAGTTTATTTATGATGATAATCTAATAACTCTATTAAACTGTATTTTTATAAGGAAACATGTTTATATAAATAGAATGTAGCGATATCTTAGCAGCAGAAAAAGCTCTTATTTTTAGTCTTACACCTAATAAAATCATTTATCTATTAATGTTTCGAAATAGAAACATGGCATTTTACTAATGTTTTATCCAGAAAATAATATATATATATATATATATATATATATATATATATATATATATATATATATGCATATATATTTCTATATATTATATGTATATGTATATATATATATGTATATATATATATATATATATATATATATATATATGTATATATATATATATGTATATATATATATATATATATATATATATATATATGTATATATATATATATATATATATATATATATATATATATATATATATATATATTATATATATATATATAATATATATATATATATATATATATATATATATATATATATATATATATATATATATATATATATATATATATATATATATATATATATAAATGCCTAAGAATAGCAGGTGGGAAGTGTGTGATTGCCAGCAGGCGGCCTATATAGAATATCTGCGTTGATAGTTGTCTTTCAATCAGTATCTTGCACGTAAGGATAGGGGGTGGACAAATACTACATTGCAGATGGGTCGTTAATACCGAAGAACCAGTCTTGCATATATATATATATATATTATATGTATATATGTTATATATCCAATTTATTACACTTAAATTACCTATCTAAAATTCTTCTCTCTTCCCCCTTCTCATTTTTAATACCACATCTACCAGTAGTACAGTGTCGGATAGGAATAAGTTCTCGATGATATAATTTTTTTTACCCGTCTCTCAAAACTAAAAAGGATTGAAAAAATGATAATTTTCTGTCCACTAGCCACATTTTTAAACTTTTTCCAAAAAATAGCTTCGCTTATTTTAAACTAAATTTCAGTCTGTGTGGTTTTCGAGCTAAGTTAATTGTTAAAGTTCACTCTTGATGCCCAAAAATCGATGAATAATTTTAATTCTCTTGTGAAAAAAAAATGCACGTGATAACTCGTTCTTGGGTGCAAAAATTGTGAAAGAAATGCATATACTCGATCTTTCGCTGCAGAACTGTAGCCGTGTAAAGACAGAAAGTCGACATGTTCATTGTTATCCTCAATAAATTTAAAGTTCTACAGCGTTGGACTTAACTTTCTTTAATGGCTGCTTGACTGCAAATTGCTTAGGTATTCTTATCACCCAGTAAGCTAAGGGAATTCAAATAATAAGGGCTAATTTCCACTGTAATTGGCGAGAAATGTTTTCACTATACACATACCCACACCCACACACATATATATAATATAATATAAAAGTAAAGAATAAAAGATTAAATAAGATTGAATAAGAATTCCGTTAGAACTATATATATATATATATATATATATATATATATATATATATATATGTATACATATATATATATATATATATATATATATATATATATATATATATATATACTATATATATATATATATATATATATATAATATATGTATATATATATATATATATATATATATATATATATATATATATATATATATATATATATATATATATATATATATATATATATATATATATATATATATATATATATATATATATATATATATATATATATATATATTCGTATGTATGTATAACATTGGTGAGTAAATGCTTAGTAATATAATTGGTTTATAACCTTTTATTATTACATGTGACATGCTTAAATATGTTTAATATTATTAGATAGTACTATATTATTATATAACACACAATAACATTTAAAAGAGCAGATTAAAATCTTTATAATAAATATACTATGCTACGACATTTGCCAGACATATTCTTTTATAAGAAAAGAATATAATCTAAAACATATGGTAAAAATTTATTAAAAAAATAGTAACCTTAGTTCTAGAAAATGCAACGCAATATTTGCTTTATATGGGGAACAAATTGTATTACATTTTCATTTTCTAAGAAAGTATCTGACTTTTCCAACGAAAAATTCTCTTTTAACAATTTCTGTGAATAAGAAAGAAGTTCCTTTAAATGAGAAAAAAAGTACCTTATCTAAGTGGAATTTATTTTTACATTAATATAGATATATTTATGTCTATTTTTAAACTATATACAGAATAAAGAAATTTTTAGGTTCATATCTTGGCACCTGTTCTCTGTTTGCCCTCGAAAAAAAGTTTCTCTAAGACAGATTATTTTGGAAAGATATTTTTGTGCTGCTGCCATATGGGGATTTTAAAACGACTGTAGTCTAAAGTCTAGTTTTGTCTCAAGCAGTGTCGCTCTTTGTGTCAGAAGTTCTTTCTATCTAGTTAAGCATAGTATTAAGCGATATGATAGATGTAATTGCATTAATATTTAATGCAAACTATTACATTCCATATTTTCTCAGTTTGACCTAATATTTTTCTCTGCCAAAAATTCATTCGTACATACATAAAAAGTACATCAATTTTGTCTTTCATGAAATTATTTATTTTCATATTTGTGCTAGCTATCATTGTTAGGAAGACTTCTTATTAGTGACATTCTATGTTGTAACATATTGTCCATGACATAATAGTCAAAAGTTATCAATATTGTCCATGTCATAATAGTCCAATGCTGGGAATATTGTCCATTGTAATTTAATTATTCAAAAATCTTAATTTGTTACCTATATATAAGAAAGGTTGGTTTGGTTTGGAACGTTACGGTCTACTATTTTGCTACACGAGGTCTAATGAGACTGCTGTAAAGGCGTGATTTAGCTGTGTATAGTCATCAAAGAACTGTGCTTTGAGAGGTGGACTTGTGTGGATACAAAAGGATTGTTTTCCTCGGCACCATGAAGTCTACACGGCTGTGCCCTATAGTAAAGGAACAATATGCCAGACGACACGACACCTTCACTGACAGACAAAAAAATGATCTCGGGAACGACAAAGGATTTGCCGCTACTCAGATGTAGCTGCTAAGAATTCCAGGGACCCCTGGCTTTGCAGCCGGCGATTGTTTAATCCGGACCAATCCAGTTGGTCGAAGGTGAGGTCATCACTAGGTGACCCAATAATGAAATTGTGGGTGAGGCCTCTCTCTTAGAGGCCCCTTCCCTAGAAAGAGACGAAGAAGATTTGTTTTTTTTTGGAGAGAAGGTGGTTAGCTAGCAACCAGCTAATTCAGGGTCACCTTGCCAGTCTCTCTACCGGAGAGTTTTTTTGCTATAATCCCACTTTGGGATCTCTTCTTTAAGGAGTAGCCCGCATCGGCTAACTCGGAGGTCGCCTCGACCAGTCTCTCCATCGGAGAGTTTCATTTAGCGAAATCCCGTCTTGGGATATATCTCTTGCTGAGATTGAAGCGATACCCTGTTGGGTTTCCGTATTCTAATATAATCCTCTTCAGGATTGTTTTCTGTTCTTAAGAAATATCTGTCCTGGATCTCCTACCTGTACTTCAGTGAACTTTCGAGAGAGCTACGAATTGTTTTTTCCGTCTAATCACCCATATTTTGGCAGAGACTGAATTTAGTTTAGGTACCCGTCTCTACTCAGGCCTACGTGTACTAATCACTTACCTGTGATCGGATTGTTTTTTTTATAGTTGTGAAATGATGTATGTAGCAGAAGTGTAAATAAATCCATTAATCAAGATACACCTGATTCTTCCTTGTGTCACCTGAAACGGGGACCGGATACGTTACACCGCATAAGAAAGGTAGAGCCACCGTAGATCAGTCGGCAAAGGCAGCGATCTCGTAAATGAAAGGTTGCGTGTTTGGGGCACGAGCCGGCGTAAGATCCGCCGTGCTTGTTAAAGATGACTGGGTCCCATAAAATATGTTCATGGTCACAATGCCCTCTAAGTTATCAAACTAAACCTTTGGGATAGGGGACAGGCCAAGCGTGGGGGTCTTCTGATTGGTCCCTACTTCTAAATTACTAGGACCCAGTGGGGGTTGTGTTACTCTCGTCGTAGCATACCTTAAGCTACGCATACTCGTCGAGTAGTGCTAAATGGGAAACAGCTTCACAGCTTTGTATTGTCATAAAGGCATACGTGCTTGTATTGCCCGCAGCTTTGGAAAAAAAAGCATAAGAAATGTAAAGTTCTCTAACATTTTAATGCTAGTGTTATGCCATGGATACAATGAAAATTACTAGTTTTAAAATCTAAGAGTGAATTGGTGTAGATTTCCTGACTTCTGAGTTAAATTTGGATTGCAATATCATTACTTACAACTTTTGAAAGATCTACAACTTTTGATCAGATTATATATTGGTTAGATTGTTACGATTCCACCTGATGGGCTTGATTTAGTTTGATCTGGATCGCTACGGTATACTATTTTGTAACATGAGGGCTAATTGTCCCTGCTTCTAAATTAGTTGAACCCAGCGGGCGTAGTATTACTCTTGTCATAGCATACCTTAAGCTACACTTGTTCCTCGAGTGGTGCTATATGGAAAGTAGATTCACAGCTTTGTATTGGCATAAAGGTTATGTGCTTGTATTGTCAGTAGCGTTGGAAAAAAAAGAATAAGAAAGGTAAAGCTCACTAACATTTCAATACTAGTGTTATGCCATGAATACAATGAAAAATACTAATTTAAAAATCTAAGAGTGAACTGGTGTAGTTTTCCTGACTTCTGAGTTAAATTTGGATTGCAATATTATTATTTACATCTTTAGAAAGGCAGCTCAGATTACATATTGGTTAGCTTGTTAGGGTTCCACCTGATGGGCTTGGTTTGGAGCTCTACGGTCAACTATTTTGCTACACGAGGGTTAATAAGACTGCATAAGAAAGGTAAAGATCTCTAACATTTCAGTACTAGTGTTATGCCATGGGTACAATGAAAAATACCAGTTTTAAAATCTAAGAGT
>CM063508.1:115069801-115082301 GCA_032207245.1 Pardosa pseudoannulata
ATTAGAATGGGGGAGAGAGGAGGTTTTTAATGAAATAATAAAGTTAAATAATTTTGATATATTACACACACACACACACACACACATATATATATATATGTATATATATATATATATATATATATATATATATATGTATATATATATATGTATATATATATATGTATATATATATATATATATATATATATATATATATATATATATTTAAAATTTTTACCAAATATGTTGTAAATTGTTACTGGTAAATGACTGTTTAGTTGCGGAAATCCGTTGTTTAAGTTCATATAGTAAATTTGTGGGTAATAATGGCCCTAACTATTTATGTTTTATAATCACCCAAAGGATAAATTCTCATGAGTCATATTAGGTTACCTAGTTACCATGTTTGTAATGACAAGTAATCTCGTTCGCTGCGATTGATTCAACCACGAGGTAGTTTGTTCTAGACCTTGCAATTTCATATTCACTCGAACAGTATTCTAAAAGAGCCTTATTTTGAAGATATCCTCTTTAGGGTAATGGTTTAAGGGGAAAAGATACCTTTAAACCTTCAAAAAATCGACTTTGATAGTTTTATATCTCTTTGATATTTTCCCGATTCTTTAAACCTTTCTGAACTCTATAGAAAAGTCGCATTAAAAGTTTCAATTATTTCTTGTGTTATAGGAGTTTAAATAAGACTGCATACTTGCGGACTACATTAGCGGAAAAACTCAAAATGCAAATGAGTCTCTTAATTCATTAATATGGACATTTTTTATGGCAAACTCAGACATATTATAGGCCGAAAGATGGCCGATTGGTTACGGTGCTGGCCTTCGGAACCGGAGTTCGGGGGTTCGAATCTCACTGAGGCATGGATGTTCGTAGCCGTTCGGAATCGGCTTTAAGCTGTAGGTCCCGGTCTCATTAGCCCCCGTGTTGCAAAAAGTAGACCGTAGCACTCCAAACCAAACCAAACCAGACATATTGTAGAAGACGCTGTTCATTTAGACATTTCAAATTTTAATGTCGGAATAAAAGCTCGACTAAACATTATGAAGTAACCAGGAGCTCAGAATATTTTGATTGAAGAAAATGCTAATGAGGATAGGATAGCGGTGCAGAAAAACCAGAATTTAACAATTTAAAGGCTTTGGAGAAAAAAAGAAACAAATTGAAATTAAAAAAAAAGGAATTATTTATGCTCTGGGGACAATTGGAACATTAATATAATAATAACACTAAGCAAAAGGTTATAATTAATCTTGGAATTGTTTTTACTTGAATTGACAAATTTTAAGTTTGTGTGCAGTGTTATTAAAAAACTATATATGATAATAGTCTAAAAATTTCGTTGACTAAGCTTTTCCGTATTACCTTTACCCTAAAGCCAGAAAAAGTAAGATATAAATTTTTTATTTATTTTCACCGTTAGAAATATATTTAAAATTTGAAATTTTTCAGTTTTTATACTTTAAAGTAGATTTTTTTAAACTTTATCAAACCTTTTTGGAAAATATTCTGGTTTAAATTTAAATGTTACACTAATATGTATATAGTTTTATCCCAATTTCTTTGTTACATGCATATTTTCTGATTTTATCATGACATGCAAGGCATGCTTGTTTTTTCTTTTACAATTATATGTATTTTTAAATTTAAAATTTTAGCATTAACTTTAAAATTAACTTTTTTAAATAATGTAAACTAAAATAATTATTTTTTTATCTAAAAGCAGATTGATATTTAATTTTTAATTAATAGTTATGTTTTGACACTTGCAATATATTCAACTTTTTTACCTTTTCTTCAAGTTCAAAGGTATTTTAACCCTATAACCCATTAACGTCCAAGTCATTTCTTTCCAAATATTATTGATGGATACCTGAAACCTAAATTATTATGAGCTACAGAGTAAAATAAATATAAAATTTAAACAGCTTTTAACACTACATCTTAGAGCAACGGTAGCTCAGTCGGCAAAGGCAGCGATATCGTAACTGAAAGGTTTTTGGTTCGGGGCTAGAGCCAGCGTAAGATCCGCCGTGTTCGCTAAAGGTGACTGGGGCATGTAAAATATATTCTTCGTCACAAAGTCCTTCAAGTTCATAAACGATACATCTGAGTTGATAGGCCAAGCCTGGGGGGGGTCTTCTGCTGGGTCCCTGCTCCTAAATTACGAGAACCCAGGGGGGTAATGTTATTCGCGGCCGTAGCATACCTTAAGCTATATGTGCTCCCCGGGTGGTGCTAAATGAGTAACAGGTTTGCAGCCTTGTCAAGACGTTAGGATGATGTCAGTATCGCTTGCTGCGTTGGAAAAAAGATATTACACTTTATCCTTTTATTTGGTCAGCTGTCATTTACAACATCATAGGATGCTATCTATAAAAGAAAAAGAAAAACTTCGTGAGAGATGTATGTAGTATAACATGTAAATATAGTATTATATCTTCAGTATCTTTACAATATATACTCTATTTATCTGAATTTCAGCCGAAATGCCTGCTGAAAAAGTAAATTTATGTGACAGTACCAAAAAAAATCATAAAAAATATCGATTCAAATGATAAAATTATTAATGATATTTGAAAATTATGTAGATTGTTTATAGGATTACCTTCTTGTAACAATGAGTTACACTACTGGACAACGCCAGCGCGGGAGACTGATCGAGGGACGAGGGCGATGTCAGTGACGCCCCCCCTTTCACCCCCACTGGACAAGAGGGTAGGCTAACGTGGCTCAGTCGTCTTTGGCCTTGGCAACAGCGGTATTTGGATTTGTTTTGTTCAGCAGATTGGAAGGCCCCTTCGGAGGAAAGAAAAAGAGAAGAAAACTTCAGCAGAGGCAGGGAACGCTCACCTTTTTTTTGTTCATCTGAAGATAGCGTCATCAGCGGAAGTTGCTTCAATATTGCAGCTGTTTACGGCGTCTCCATATTGAGATTGAATATATTTTATTTGCGTCACCAGATTGTGCAAGATTAAATTTGTAAATAAAAAAAGTCTGCAAAACTGTAAGTCTTCGCTCATTTGTATCTGGTGTCTTAACTCATTGTATTATCTCAACATGGCCTGGTATAAGTCACTGGTACGTAATACTTCTGTGAAAACGAAAACTTGTTCTGAGAAAAGATTAAAAATTCTACAAACTGTTTTTCAAGTTGATCCTAATAACAATGAGGATTAGTGGATTCATACTGTCAGGAACTGTTACATTTGTCTAATCTGATATGGGTTATAATATTTGATTTCCATTACTACACTTATAAAAGTTTTGAGCAGTTTTATCCGATTATTTTTTCCCTGGCATTTTAGATATCTCCTTTTAACAAACATTTGAAAAAAGATTCCATATATGCTACTCTATATTTTATATTTTTTTGTAAACCTAAGCAGTCCGACGTAAGAAAATCCATACATATGAAAATGAGTTTTATCCTAGATAAGGCTCCTCAAATATTCCGGATAAAATCTCAAAGCTTTTAAGAAGTAAAAACATTTCAACTGTCATTTGAGGATATTTTTCAAAATACGTGTCTGCAACACAGGAACTTGTTGAATACGAAGTGTATCAATATAAATGGAAAAAGTTATCTCTGATTTGCTTGAAAAGTTCTGCAAATCACTGAGTCAAATAATGCTTTTAGATTTTATAAAATTCGGTGCTTTGAAAACTTCAGAAAATTTTCTTAAAAATGCATTAATTTTTTTTAAAAATTAAAAGGGTGAAAACGGAAAATTAATTTTCTTCCTCGAGGGTTTCATATTTTATGTCGGTTTTCTCACAAACTTTTTAATAAATAGATGGGAGAGAGATCGATTGAAAAAACAAGCAATAATCTTGGAAACTGGCCAGTTGATAAAATTAATCCAGGGTTCAGAGAGCAAAACTGGAAAAAAGTTTGAAAAACGGTTAAAATTGAGTACAAATAGATTTATATCCTTTAGAATGTTGTCTATGTCACCTCTTTATAATTGTAGCAGGGGAGGGTATATAAATTCAGATAGATGAACATAGATCTGTTAAAATTTATACAATGTTCTTCAAAGTTTAGCAACAGTAAATGTGACAAAGAAAGAATAAATTTATTAATAAGAGATCCATGTTTTCTAAATATCGATAAAAAATTAGAAAAAAAAACTACTCTAGTAACCTACTCTCCATTTTCTTCAACAGAGTGAACAGTTGTACATTACTAAAATAGTAACTTTTAATAATATAAAAAATTTATATTAATTTTAAAAATGAATATAATTGTGTTAAAAATGAGTAGTATATATTATCTCATCAATGATTACCATTCGATATCCAACAATGACTGCCTTTTGGCAGAAACCAGTACCATTACTATCTGGTGAGATTTTTCTTTATATGAACTGTGGATTGTAGTAAAAAATGGAGCTGATCAACTAAATGTTATAATAGTTCTAATTATAAAATTTAAATTTTATACGGCTAATCGTTTTCAGTTATATCCGGAAGTATGATACTGGAACTTTCCTTTATACATAGAACTGAATGCAACAAAAAAAACGTTTCCACAACTAGATGTTACACTTGTTCTACGTATAAAATTTCAACATACGAATCGTTTTTGAGTTACAGGAGAAACATACGTCCAGGCGTGACAGCTCCAGCCAAACTACTAAAAATTCTTTCAAGAATTTCAATAGATAGTTAAAATAACGAGTTTAAAGTTTTCATGTACGTACAGAAGTAAAGTCGAAACTAATCAAAATGGATTCAGCATGATGAAAATGGTTATTTCTGTTAAAATGGGAGTTTAACTTTTGCTGCCTTTACTTAGCATAAGGAAATAAAATTTAAATAAAATAGACAAAGCATTTAAAAGACATTTTTTTTTTATTTAATATTTTATATTGCAATGATATTTAAAAACCCTTATTAGGAAAAATACAAACAAAATGTTTTGTTTCTGTACTCATTTCTATGGAAAATTTAAGACATCATCTTATTAATCTTGTACTTTTAACTGACATCAAGAATTGAATAGAATTTAATGATTTATAAATACATAAAAGAAGTAACTTAGATAAAAATGTGTTGAAAAATTATTTTACACTTGTATTTAATACTTAAATTAGAAGCCTCCTATGATGTTCAGGGATATGAAAAGGTTAATGAAGAATTTATGATATAAATGTTAGTCATGAGGAATGATTTTGAGCTTGTAGATGATGGACAAACTTCATGCTAAAATTGTCTTGTTGTTATTTGGAAATAATAAACCACAATTCTTAGCTACAACTTCAAATTATAAACTATAACTTTTAGCTTTCCGTAGAATGTTTCACAATAGTTTTAATTGACTTTTATCAGAGTTCCTGTAAGTCTTAGTTAAACTTCTCATACTATAATATTATGTATATGATACCAAGCAAGTAGATTTTTGCAAGTAACATTCTTCTAGAGTATTACCTCATATTTCATTCTATTTTCCCAAGTTAATGCATATTTCATCCTACTTTTATCTTGTTAGTATCTGTACATAATCGGCTCTTTTAAGTTAAGCACATAAAATTTGCCATTTTCTGTCACCGTTTTCTGCCTGTAGTTGCATATAAGCTTTAGAAATATGTAAATAAGAAAAATACTAAGTTTCTAGGTACATTATGCATATTACCAAGATAATATATTTTTGTAAATAACATTCATTTAGGGTATTGCCGCATATTTTATCCTATTTTTCAGTGTTAATGCACATTGTATCCTACTTTTACCTATTCAGCATTTTTCTACAAACTGCTCTTTTTAGTCAAACTTATGAAGCCTTGCAATGTCTACATTAAGATTTTCTTTTACTTTTGCCATAGTTTACTTTGTAATTACATATAAATTTTCAAAATATGTTAATTTTCAAAATATACTAGGCTTTCAAGTAATGGTAAATTTCTTATAATTAATTGACAAAAGACTAAAATTTTTCTGACTACACTGTGGTATTATTTTCATTACCTGGAGGTTCTTGACAATGGTGTTTTGAATGAACATTTGTGTAACTCTTGGTATTTTGAGTGAAATAATTATAACTACAATTTTGTTGCCGCAACCCATGGAACCTTTGTCCAAGTTACTTTATAAAGAGAGAATTAATTAATTTGTATGCATATAATTAATTACTTTTTACTTTAATTGCAAAACGATACCCTATAACTAAAAATTCTGGGAATTTGCTTCTTCTTTCACCCCCGCAAATGCACCAAGGATATAATATTAAATTATTATCACAACTATTTTTCTTGCTGCAACCTATGGAACCTTTGTCCAAGTTACTTTATAAAGAGATAATTAATGAATCTATATACATATAATTAATTACTTTCTACTTTAATTTCAAAAATATACCCTTTAACTAAAAATTTCTGAGAATTTGCTTATTTTCTCACCAAGCAAATGCACTATGAGGTTATAATATTAAATAATTATGACTGCTATTTTTCTTTCTGCAACCGATGATACCTTTGTCTAAGTTACTTTATAAAGAAAGAAAAGGTGTTTATTATCTGGCTATTTCCCTTGCTATGTAGTAGAAATTAAGCGAATCACATTGAAAATTTTGATGAATTTGAATCATATAATTTGCATACATATACTTAATTACTTTTTACCTTAATTGCAAAAAGATACGCTTTAACTAAAAATTATGGGAATTTGCTTATTACGAGCCACGCAAATGCATTGCTCCATTTTGTAACACTGGCGCAATTATTTTGCCATTTAGCGATTATTGCGTACTAATTTAGACTTTACCTTGTAATGCGTAACAATAATTCACCCAGTCTCAAATATCAGTCAATTCACTTGTGACTGCATACGATCTATTCTCTTAGGTATAAAGGAGAAACTTGTGGCTTTTACCTGCGTGGAATACGCGGACATTAAAAAGAAAAAAAGGTAAACGAAAGAGGGCGGATACTTTGGAGATTTTATAAATGATTCACAATGTAGGTGCTTTTGTTTTAGGGCGAGGTTGCATCGTTAGTGTCTGGAAGTAGTTGATCATCGGGATTCTAAAACGTCTGTTGTAATCACCCGTGCCAGGTATATTGTTTTCTTTGCATGTATTAGCAAAACGACCTAATATAGAATTTATTCTCCTTCCCTTCATTATATAAAAAAGGAAAATTACTGTTAAACAAGGACAGTGGAAGGATGCCAACATCTCCCCGTGTCTCGCAAAGGATAATTTTGAGTCTTCCCAAGAAAGCCATTTCCTTTACGTTTCTGAGACCTTTTATCCCCTCGCTTGATTTATCGCTCACTCTGAATTTTTCGCCCGGTGTTACATGTGAGGTGATTTATCTAAGATACCAAATCGAGAATGTGAGCGAAGAATAAGCACACAGGAGGGGGAAAATAAGTTCATGATTAAGTAACCTCATAAAACTCGTAAACGAAATTATACGGTAGAGCCCCGGGCAGTTTTGAATAATAGAACTGTTCGGCACTGGAGCCGAAGACGAGTGAAAGGCATAAATTTTTCTTTATTGCTGTTTTATGCTCTCGTTATTTTAATGAAATTTGTTTTTATTTTGCATTTTAAATCGTGTAAGCTGCCCCATTTACAGAAAGGGGGAGAACTTTCGCTAAAATGGTGAAACCGAGCAAAATGTCTGTTCTTTTAATTATATGCATTAAAATTATATTTTTATTATCATATTTAAGGGTTCATAGTACCTTTTGAGATTAAAAGTATTATAACAATCTATTTTTGATTCAATATTTGTATGAGAATTATTTAGGTACTTAATATAAAAATACCTTTTAATAAACGAAATATGAAATATTTAATAAACACCAGGAGAAAGTATATAAAAAAATTTATTAGAAAAAAAAATTTTGAAATACATAAATCGCAAGCAAATTTTTTATATAAAGTAGAAAATAGTTATATTTTTTATTCTGTAAAGCTAAGTTTTATTATACAGGGTGTCCCAAAACGACCGCGACTGAGCTACTACGGCTAGAATAAAATATATGGGTTTTATATATATATATATATATATATATATATATATATAGGTTACACACGCGCACACACACACACACATATATATATATATATACATATATATATATATATATATATATGTAATATATACAGGGTATCCCAAAACGACCGCATAAACTCTGCACAGCTAGATTCCTCGTTGGTAGTACATAAAAACTGCCCAAAGAAGCGTTCCTGTACGATCCATAGTTTACGAGAAAAATACGAAAAACAAAAGTATGACGTCACTGCCGGTGCAAGAGAAAACACTTTATTGAACATATAAACAGCAGTATATGCACGGACATACTCCCTAACATTTTTTAAGGCACCATTACATCGGCCGTACATAACGTACATGTCGCAGTAGTCACGAACGGAATGCATGGCCACCATACGAAGACTACCGTTAGCTGCAGGATGCAACCTTTTAAATAACGGCGGCTTAAAGACATTCCCTGGCAAGCGCTCATGCATGATGGGATATGCTCGGGGAACGTTTTAAACATTATCGTCTGGAAAGATATGGAAATGAATATGTCCAATGAAGTGTTTTTTTCTTGCACTGGCAGTGACGCCATACTTTGTTTTTCGTATGTTTATTGTAAACTATGGATCATACAGGAATGGCTCTTTGGGTAGTGTTTATGTGCTCACAACGAGAAATCTAACTGTGCAGAGTTTATGCGGTCGTTTTGGGACACCCTGTATATATTACCTATATATATAACCTATATATAGAACATATATATATATATATATATATATATATAAATATATATATATATATATATATATATATAAATATATATATATATATATATATATATATATATAAATATATATATATATATATATATATATATATATATATATATATATATATATATATATAAATATAAATATATATATATATATATATATATATATATAAATATATATATATATATATATATATATATATATATATATATATATATATATATATATAAATATATATATATATATATATATATATATATATAAATATAAATATATATATATATATATATATATATATATATATATATATATATATATATATATATATATATATATATATATATATATATATATTATATATATATATATATAAATATAAATATATATATATATATATATATATATATATAAATATATATATATATATATATATATATATATATATATATATATATATATATATATATATATATATATATATATATATATATATATATATATATATATATATATATATATATATATATATAAATATATATATATATATATATATATATATATATATATATATATATATATATATATATATATATATATATAAATATATATATAAATATATATATATATATATATATATATATATATATATATATATATATATATATATATATATATATATATATATATATATATATATATATATATATATATATATAAATATATATATATATGTATATATATGTATATATATATATATATATATATATATATATATATATATATATATATATATATATATATATATATATATATATATATATATATATATATATATGTGTGTGTGTGTGTGTGTGTGTGTGTATATAACCTATATATATATATATAACCCATATATTTTATTCTAGCCGTAGTAGCGCAGTCGGCAAAGGCAACTATCTTGTAACTTTAGGATTGCGGGTTAAGGGGACTGGGGCACGTAAAATATGTTCACAATGTCCTCCAAGTTCTCAATCAAGCCAAGGCAGGCCAAGTCTGTGGATCTTCTGCTTGGTCTCTGCTTCAAAATTACAAGGACCCACATGAACGAAAGTCGTACTCTCACCCTAGCAGTGCTCCTTAAAATAAAAGACGAACCAATGTCTCAATAGTGCTTGGTTAGGCCAAGCGGCATCAGAAACAATATAAAAATCATAGATTTTATTTAATAGCACGATGAAGTACAATATTTAAAAAAATTACTATCCATTTTAATTTTTAAAAGTTTTAAAATGTCAAATTACTTTTAAATTTTGGGTTAGAGAATAAAGCACAATTTTTTATATTAAATAAAATATTTAATATTAATGCTCATATTTCAAAAGTTATCTTGATAAGGGAATTTCAGTTAATCCATTTAGTGCATATTTTTATGTTATTTTTTCAAATTATACTACTTGGTGCGACGAAATTAAATAGCTGTCTTACATGTAGAGCATTTCTGAAGAAATAGTAGAAATCACTCTTTAAAGAGTACAACTTTATATTTCATGGTAATCCGGAAAAAGGTTCTTATTAAGATCGAAATATTTATTTCTAAAGTTACTGTGTTCCTTAAATTCTTCCGTGTATCTTCTATACAAGACAAGATTTAAGTTTTTTTGAATTTCAGCAGGGAAGAAATTTTACCTTCTAACTAGGACGTCAGAAATATTTAACCCAAATTTATCAATATCTCTATCATCATTTTAATTTCAGCTTTTGTGTGGAATGGCTGGCAAAAATCGTGTCCCAAACATAACCTTTGAAACCCTCGCAAATTATAGAAACTCTTTACTAAACTCTAGGAAACTCTTTAGCAAACTCTTTAGCAAACTTTTCAGGAAACTCTTTACCAAACAAAAGTCTTTAGCAACTATTTAATATTGTTAAGATAGTGTTTATAAAATGCAAATTTTTGGTATTAAGTTTTACATTAACTTAAAAAAATGAAATATAATATTATATGTTTAATTTTATAAAAAGGAAAAAAACTCAAATAAAGTTCTTTTATAGCAATGATATGCAGGTTTCCATTCATGGAATATCTTTTTTTGGATTAGACTTTTTCTCGGTACTAATTTGATATAAACGTTTTGGAAAAAACTGGTGACAATGGTTTTTTTTATTCCCTTTAAAAGTATATCCATTACATGTAAAGATTGAATAAGGCATATTTAAAACCAATGATTTATTTATTTTAACGTTTTTCAAGTAAAAATATCTAAAATAATATATAGGCTTTCTAAAAAAAAATCCTTTTACACTTTATAGTCTAAGCCCATGTGTCAACATTGTTACCGTTTTCATCAAACATAATTAAACTCGAATACCCTCTCGTGGTTAAACATTTAACTCTCTGAACTATAAATATTTAGATTATATACTTGCGAAGTTATTTGAAACAATATTTACGAACATTCCAATTTTAAGAATATGAAAACGATGTTAAATTAGATGCAGTAGTATATCAAAGGAAGAAACTAGAAAAAGGCTCAGGAAAGAAATTTGAATTTCTGAACATTGCCTCTTTGTGTTTATTTGTAGTTTAAAATTTATCACACCAAAGAAAATTTTATTATTATTATTTATTTACGAATAAAAGCCATCTTGAAATCTTTGTAAACCATTTAGGAAACTTTTCTTTTAAAACTGACTTTTTCAATAATTTATCAATAAATATTAATTCGCAGTAAATTCAAATAGTTTCTACACAAATAGTTTCTAAATAAAAGAAGATTAAAATTTCGAATAACAATATTTATTAAGAAATGTATCATCAGTGTATTAACACATTGTATGCGGGACACGTACTAATACGTTTTCTGATGATTGATACTTGAGCGAGTACGGGTTAGTGTAACAACATGGTTTCTTTGTGGGTACAAAAATAACGGTATATACAGGAAAACGAAGCTGAATGTTCTTTTCTACTACATAGATTCTGGAAAATTTTAAACAAATAAAAACTAGTTTTTACATCAGTTGATTCAGAAACACAGAACGGGAAAAAATTAAAACTATATACTACTATTTCTATTTGATTTTTTATATTTGCGATACTGTTATAAAATTATCCCCCAAAAATATATTTTTTGTTTACAAAAATATTATGGTCGTTATTTATATATTTCTATTTATATATTTGTTTATATATTACAATATAAAATACGAAACGTTGGTTAAAAAATTAAATAATTTTACGATCTATTGAGATTTAACTAAATAACTAAATTTACTCGCAAAAACCCTCGTACAATTCCGCTGCGAAATGTACCCGCACATAATGTGTTAACAGATTAACGGAGTATACCTGAAATTTTAAGTCCAAAATTCAGTCGAAATATCCTAGACTAGAAAGCGTTACCGCCTTTTTTCCGAATAAATAAGAATATTGTCTTTATTTATTTCAGTTTTGATCGATTGTTTGTATTTCTATTAAGAGTCTTGTCATATGAAACAAGCTATATTCAGTGATATGTCTGTGCTCAAAAGTTCATTAACCCTTTAAAGGTCACCAAAATAAATTCATACGAATTTAATGTAATGTGTTTATAAATGTTATCCATAAGCCTTGTATAAGTAAAATATATAAATTTCTTTACATTAGTTAGAAGGGTATGCCTTAGATGATACCAAATTAGGGTTTGAGAAGTGGTTTAACTGACTATCACCTACCCTTGCACAGCTTGAACATTATGCCTTTTTAAAAGTTTAACTA
>CM063508.1:115087301-115097301 GCA_032207245.1 Pardosa pseudoannulata
GGAAACATAGCACCTTTCCAGACATAAAATCTTCATTATCATAGCTTTTTTTCCATGATTCATACAATTAAAAATTCTGTTCCTGATAGAATAAAATTTTTGTACATTCTTTTATTAGTTTCTAGCTTTACAAAAGTGATTTTATTTTGTTATTTCAAGTAGTATTTTTCTTAAAATATTATGATAAATGTGCTCCAAATGAAAAAAATGGAAGTTATTTACCCGCCAGATAACTTTTGTAATATATATATATATATATATATATATATATATATATATATATATATATATATATATATATATATATATATATATTTATATATATATATATATATATATATATATATATATATATATATATATATATATACATATATATATATATATATATATATACATATATATATATTTATATATATATATATATATATATATATATACATATATATATATATATATATATATATATACATATATATATATATATATATATATACATATATATATATATATATATATATATATATATATATATATATATATATATATATATATATATATATATATATATATATATATATATCTATCTATCTATCTATATATATATATATATATATATATATATATATATATATATATATATACGTGTGTATGAGTGTGTGTATTAGAAACTAAATTTTTGCATCAAATTGAAGAGAAATATACTTTTATACTGGAAACTTAAAAATTTAAAGGTATTGACATTTTAAAATTTAAAAAATTTTAAAACTGTTAAAAATTGAATGTATAAAAATTTATCTGTTATAATACTACAAAAATATATATCACTTGGACTAATAGTAATGTAGATTAAAAAATAAGAAGATAATCAGCTTCTAATTGAAATAAAATTTAGTTTCAAATTTACAACTTTCAAAAGCTATTTTATTAAGGGGATTTATGTTGTCTTCACTTGGTGTATATATTTTGTGTTTTTTATTAACAGTATTTATTAAAAAAGTTTTAAAACTAAATAATTTTTATAGAGTTAGTCTATTATTAACAGTCCATGAAAACTTTTGTTCTAAACAGGGCATAGCATTTTTTTATATTGAATCAAAACTGTGTTAATGAAGACTTTTCTGCAAAAAATATTTTTAAGGCCTTCTTCATTTCTTAAGTTCCGAAATTTTTTTAATTTGATTAAAATAAAAATTAATTAAAAAAAATTAAATTAGACTTTATAGCATGATCTGTAAGATAAAAAAGTATACTAAATTAATAAGCCCTTTTTTACACGAAAAAAACCTAACGATTTTTACTATTTATTTCGATTTTTTTTCATAAGATGAACTTGAAATTATTTTTACGAAGTACATTTTTAAATTGTCCTGTGCACTTTCGTAGCTCTTCCGAAGTTGTGTATAGTAAGCGGCATTACTCAAAGTTTCAAAATATTCTTCAATAATTATGCATTTTATAATTATTACTCTTTTATGAGTTAAACATTCAATATCTCTATATAATACAAGGTGTGTATTTACGTCATTTTCTAATCTGTCGCGATAATGCGTTTTACTTTAAAATAGTACTTTTTACTTTAAAAGATAATACTTTTTACTTTAAAAAATAATACTTTTTACTAAATTAAAGTATTTAAATATTTACTAACATTCAATAACTTGGCGGATTTCGGACTGAACGTCTGTGTGCATTAAGCGGTATTAAACAAAATTTCAAAATATTTTTCAAAAATACATATATTATAATTCTTTTGTATTTTTGCATTAAAAGTTCAATATCTCATAAAATTGTTACTTAATCATCAGTTCTTAATCTATCAGGTAAAAATATCTCGGTATCTTTGCAAGCCAAAGTAGCGTGTTTTCTAACGGAAATATTAAATTGAAAATAACGGTATTTCACTCTTTTAGATTGTTTACTCTCTGAATAATCGGGACAAGTAGACAATATATAATGCTAAAATATATAATATTTTCAAACATTAAAAATCATTACTTTCGATAAATAGTTTCTAATGACTGAAACTGCTAATTCTCATAATGGTTGATTTGCAATTAAAAAAACTAAAACCATGTGCTAGGAGAAAACTAATAAATTGAAAACCAAAAAAATTCTAACTGTGTGCAATAAAAGGAGTAGAGAAAGCAACTGAGTCACGTGTGTCATTATGGAACTCTGACTTATCGGGAGCCCTAATGGGAACGAAAGGATGAAAACAATAGAAGTTTTGCAAGCAGTTATATAAGCCCCAAACGGAAGCATAAAAGAAGGAAAAGAAATAGTCTTAAAAATTGGAGGTTTTATTTAGACATATATAAAAGTTTCTTACTTAGGATCTTCTAAATACCTTTCACATAGTTCTCTAGAAAAAATTTAGCTTTTTTTGAAAGGATCTTCTTCTTGACAATTGAGAATCCAAATCTTACATAAACTTCGAAAAACCTTGCCAGTTAAGGCTGATATTTATGAAATTTTTGTTATCAGTAATATAAAAATTTGATTTTCTTAACTCGTATCAGTTAGACTATAGATCCTTATTTTGAACTGCAGAATATTCTTCTCAAAAATCTGTCATGAGAAAACATTTCTGAAACATTTCTGTTTACACAAAAAAGCAGTAAAAAATTTGTTTCAGATAGTATCATCATCCAACATGTGGCCCAAGCTCTAATTTAAAATTGTATAACTTGTGTATATATATATATATATATATATATATATATATATATATATATATATATATATATATATATATATATATATATATATATATATATATATATATATATATATATATATATATATATATATATATATATATTAAGCAATAGGGATATTTTGATGACTCCAGATAAATAAGATTGACTTTCCAAAATGCTTTACAGTGTTTTCAATATATTTCTAGTTTAAAAGCTTATAAATTATGAGCTGATTTATCATAGCGTACACATATAAAAAAATAAAATATTGCTTTAATTACTTTTTAAGTTTATACATTTTAAAGTCAATTAAAATTTCCATGGACATTAAAACCATGCTATAAATTTTTAATAGATTTTAAGAACTGTATAAAAATTAAATCCTACATTGAACCCACTGATAAATTTAATTATATATCTAATAATTTTGTTAGACTCTCAGAGACTTATTTGTTTTCCTTCTTTTAAGAACAATACTTATTTATCCTTCCATTTTGCTTTTCAGATGAAGAATGTCTTGGTCATAAACTTATATTTTTAAAGTTTTATTAAGATTAGTTTTTACTTAAATTCCTATCGTAAATGTTAATAAGAAAATTTTGTTTCTCTCTAAAACGAAATATTTAATTCAGAATTGTTCTTTTTTCCGCATTAAATTGACTATGAAGGAGAAAATAGTTTTAAAGGAAATCATAATTTTTTAATGAATTATTTTTTCAGATAATTCCAGTTTTTTTTCTGATAAAAATAATGTGTGTTTATATTTTGTTATTAATTAACTCAGTTTCTTCGTTTATTTATTGACTTAAAAATATTCAAATACTTCTTAAAAATCTATTACTCATAAGAATTTTCTCGATGATTGCAATTTTTTATACTCATGTTAATATAAATCTGCATGAGTCAAACATGAGTTGTTGAAACTAGGCAGTTGTGTACTGTCAAATACTACCATGAGATTTCAAGATAAAAACTTCTAAAAAGTAGAAACATAAATTATAATATTATGAATATTTATTGTAAACGAATTTTTTAAACCGATTTTTAATTTTTGTCCAGAAAAACGATACTTAAAAATATTATAATCATTTGTTATAAGTTTTCTTGATTGGTTAAAATATATGTTAACTGAAAATTAGTAGTATTGTGATATTGTTTT
Source organism: Pardosa pseudoannulata (assembly GCA_032207245.1). Lineage (NCBI taxonomy): Eukaryota > Metazoa > Arthropoda > Arachnida > Araneae > Lycosidae > Pardosa > Pardosa pseudoannulata. The sequence goes on from CM063508.1 coordinate 115,091,163, forward strand.
TTATTGTCACATTTCCTACCATATTCAAAAATAAGGTAGAATAATAGTTTTTTTTAATCTATAGTTCCTATAAAGGTTTCTACTATATTATTTATTGACAACTGTAATTATATTAACTTTATGACTTTACTTCTCCTTTTTTCGTCTAGTTTAAAGTTTCACTAGTTTAAAAAAATTAGGTAAAGTATAATAAAAGTTTTGTAGAAAGTTTTCTTATTTATAAAATTTCAGTTTACATTTTCATTTTGTTTAAACCGGTGTTAAATCTTAATGTATAAAATAATATGAAAGACTCTGAAGTTATTAGTCAGCAGTTAGAGTTTTTTTATTTGGTATTTAATTATATTTTGTATATGGAATCTATCATTGTCAGATTTCCTTTGCTAAGTAAATAACTTTAATATACTTTTACCCTTTGGGTAAGAACGCCACCACTATAAATGAATGAAATATCTGTATTTATCCAAATTTTGTATGAAAGAAATTTTACTTTAAAATAATTATTAAACTATTTACTACCAAGAAAGAGTTTTCATAATCAATAAAAGTGTTTTTATTGTAATTAAATTTTAAGTTTGATTTTTTACATGGCTTTGAGTTTTTGAGTCAGAATTTATATAATTGGGAAGAAACAATCAGTTACATAGGTTTCATTGACGCGAAATATGTCAATGCGTCCTTGATCCCAGAGAAAAAATTTGATCAGAAAATAGAGGCATACATTGTTAACAAAAGATCCAAAAAATGGTATTTAGGTTAACTTTACTTCATGTTATATACTGCTTTTTAAAATGCCTTTACTTAGTATTTTGCCTCAACCTTACTATCACATTTGTTTCAGAGATTACCTCTTGGTAGGAAGGAAAAATTACAGGAAAATTTTATAGGAAAAAACTTTTTTTAACATGAAGAAAATAAGGAAAGACCTTTTTGAATCATATCATATATTCCAGATAAAACTGGAAAAGTGGGCAGTAATTATTATCTCGAACGATGGGCAAATGAGTAGGGAGCTAATCATAGGTACCAAAGTTGGTAGGTTCGAATCTCACAACTAACATGAATGTTCTGAGCCACTCTGAATAGGCTTAAAGAAATAGGTCCTGATCTTTTAGATGTCGATATTCAGCAACAAAAAATGATATAAAAAGAAAAAAAGAACAGCATATATTCTTAGGATTTATAGGATTCTTAAATTTTGTGTCTACAGTTTCCCTAGAAATGTATTTTGCTAGATGGTAGTATTCATATAACTTTATAAAAGTAAAGTATAATTATTCCATCTGTTTTCTATATTAATTTAGCTTATAAAGTATATTTTAAGAAGAATTATGCATATCTCGGAAATGAACTCCTCAGATACATAAATTTTCTATTGGATTGTATGTATAGAATAAGTGAAGGACAGTACATTTTCTGGATTATATATTTTAAAACATTAAATTTATAGATCCCAAACCCTTTTTTACATCATTTTAGGCCATGTTGTTTACCACTATAAAGATAAGATTTCTCATTCAGTCTCTCCAAACACATATCTATTCAGACATACATACATAAATTTGAATCCAAAAACATATGGCCTTTACTTTATGTTTTGGATACTTTTCCATGTGATAAATTATGAGCATTAATATTCTTGAGAGAATCCCATCGCATGACGCTTTCAGTTTTTTGATGCCATGATTACATGCCAATTCGGCCGCGTGATTTGAAACGGAACCAAGAAGTTATTTTGGCTTTTCTTCTGGCTTAGTAATTTCGACAGTTTTTCTTAAGCCCTTCTTCACTTGTATAATTAATAATATATTACATAAAACACAATTTTTTTAGAATATCTTATTTACAGTTTAGTGTACAATATTTTCCCTACTTATTCGCATACATATTATTTTAATCTCACACATGATTGTATAGCATTGTACATGCCATATATAAATATTTTTTTTTGCCTACGAACTACTAACATACATACATAAGACACAATTTCTTTTTGGAATATCTCATTTATAGTTTAGTGTACAATATTTTCCCTACTCATTCGCATACATATTAACTTAATCTCACATATGATTGTATAGCTTTTTACATGTCATATATATATGTACATATATCTATATATACATATATCTATATATATATCTATATATATACATATATATATATATATATATATATATATATATATATATATATATATATATATATATATATATATATATATATATATATATATATATATATATATATATATATATATATATATATATATATATATATATATATATATATATATATATATATATATATATATATATATATATATATATATATATATATATATATATATATATATATATATATATATAGCTTACGAACTCTAACATACATACATAAAACACAATTTTTTTTTGGAATGGTTCATTTATAGTTTAATGAACAATATTTTCCCTACTCATTTGCATACATATTATCTTAATCTCACACATGATTCTATAGCATTTTACATGCCATATATATATATATATATATATATATATATATATATATATATATATATTTGCCTACGAACTATTAACATACATACATAAAACACAATTTTTTTTGGAATGGCTCATTTACAGTTTAGTGTACAATATTTTCCCTACTCATTCGCATACATGTTATCTTAATATCACACATGATTGTACAGCATTTTACATGCCATATATATATATATATATATATATATATATATATTGCCTACAAACTACTTATCAAATTTAACCTCTTTCTATGAACCTTCAAGTAAACTTACTCTATAAAACTACATAATAACAATATTACAGTTTTTGACATTTTTAAATAGTAACCTAAAAATTAAATACAATGGAAATATTTTGATATTCAAAGTAATATTTATTAAAATAATTACGCTGTGTTTTAAATAACGTTGTCTTAAATACATAATTTTTTAATGCTACTAAGGAAATTAATCGTTTTGATGAGTTGAAATGAGTTTATTCATCTTTGGCTCTATGTTTGTAAGTAATATAATGTCTTTACTTGAACGAATAATTTTTTCTCGTCAAGAGTCCCATAACTTCTCTTAATTCATGTTTTACTAAACAGGAAGACAATTAACTGCTTCTGTGTTATAAGACTAAGCATTAAACCACAATATCATGATACATCAATAATACCACGGTAACGGTATTGAGATTTAAATCCATCCTATAGATCATTTCTAACGGTATTTCACCCTCCTTACGGAATTATTCATGCGATGCACGTTGTCTTGGAGAATAAGACACTTTCACGCATAGCTTACGCGACTACGGAATTTCGGTTATGCACGAAAGCGATGCACGGCGGTTATGCATACCCCCTTTGCATAGTTTTGTGGCACCCGAAGGTGCCATTGCACCTAGTTTGAGTAGTGAGAAGTTGATATTGGTCGTACATTGACATAAAATCTAAGACAATTCTTATCGGATTCCAACAGCGGTAAATTTGTGAGGAAAGACAACTTAAATTTTCAGTGTCTTCACACCTTCATTGATAGTTCCATAATTTTTGGCAATGGTACCTGTGAAAAACGCTTGGGGAACCACATGGTATCTTAGTATCCAGTTTGAGAATCGTGACTCTAAAAAAATCCGATTAAATTCTATAAAATTATTGTTTTATTATAATAGAAATAAATGTAATAAATAACGTAATTCCCTTTTGTATGAAGCAATTGGTAATATAAAAATTATTAATCTATAATAAAGAATAATATATTCCTTTATTCGTTGAATATGTGTTTAAACACACACACACACACACACACATATATATATATATATACATATATATATATGTATATATATATATATATATATATATATGTATATATATATATATGTATATATATATTATATATATACGTATATATATATATATATATATATATATATATATATATATATATATATATATATATACATATATATATATATATATATATATATATATATATATATATATATATATATATATATATATATATATATATATATATATATATATATATATATATATATATATATATATATATATATATATATATATATATATATCAGAGACTAGCGATTCATGAGTGCTGTTGATGTGACGCATTCATTGAAACTTTAAAACGTCGATACTATTTTTTTACTGTTTTGCATTTGAATTATTTCCTTTTCAAATTTTCTTTTGCATTTTTAGTTCACTTTGAATTTTTATTTTATTTATTTATACATTTATTTACTTTTTTGGTGATTCATGCCTCTGGAATATATACTTGGAGGATTTGGTTTAGAGTTTTACGGTCTGCTGTTTTGTTACATGAGGGTTGACCAGTCTGGGATCTACGTCTTAAGGATGAATCCGAACGGTTGCTAGCAGCAGGATATTTTTGCTCTAACCCATGGCCAATCCAATGTGGCCCATAACCACCAAGGCCAAAGAGATAAGAGAAAAGAACCCCCCATTTAACAAACGAGAACATCAACAAGGCTACAAACCAGCCAAAATATCAGGGATTAATTACAAATTTTCATTCTTACAACACAGATTAAGGCATCTTAAGTTTATAAAATCCCTCGTTGGTTAGTCTTGTCCATTTAGAAGTCAAATGGTTACTCATGGAGACATGCTTGCCTCGATATTTTGGACATCTAGCAGTAGGTCCCACTAATTCAAAAGCAGAGACAAGCAAGTGATCTCCAGGTTTGACCTGTCAAATCTAGAGGTATCATTTGGAGGATATTGCATAGCAAACCTATATTACATGCCACACTTGGTATTAATGAATACGATGGGTCTTTGATAGGCTTGAACCTCGATCCCACAATCTCCCAGTTACAAGATCACTGTCTTTACCGACTGACTAAGTTAACGCGGTTTTACAATACCCCTGGAATAATTATAACAATATGTTATTTAATACCAAACATTTTCAATTTCACAGCATTATGTACAGCATTATTTAAACGCAAAACAGAAAATAGATGGTATTGCTTTAGTCATATTCATATGATACATAAATTTATATAAAATTATTTCCATAGTATTTTTGTTACAACCGGTATATATATATATATATATATATATATATATATATATATATATATATATATATATATATATATATATATATATATATATATGTATATATATATATATGTATATATATATGTATATATATATATATATATATATATATATATATGTATGTATGTATGTATGTATGTATGTATATATATACATACATATATATATATATATATATATATATATATATATATAATTTTTAAAGAAAAATTTTTCGCCAGCAGCATGCTTAAAAAGCTTCAAAAATTCCCATAGTACTTCATTCTCGGAAGTGAAGGAAATCATGCTAACAAGAAAATGTTGTATCTTTTATGTGCCTGGGAAATCAATTTATCTCTAGCGTATTTCGCACATACGCAATAATCTAAGACAACCGAGTGAGTTGAGCATAGGATATCTTCTACGCTTAGTGGCAATATGGTCATGTAATTGTATCCGATTCGACAGATAACACACATTAAATTTTGTATCAGATAGGAAAATCTATGAATTGATATTTTCGTGAGTTACAATCCAAAAGTTATTCATCCAAATGCTGGGTGGTACTCCATTAAAACATAACCATTTTAGGAATTATTTGCAAAGCTTTCGTTTTTTTTTAAAGTAAGCTTTTTTAAAATTATTTTATTTTCGAAGTTTTTAATTTACAAAACTCTAGACAACGTTATCTTGATATATGCTTCCGAAACTTGGTCAATAATAAAACTAGTGGAAAATACAATCGAAATTTTTGTAGAAAAGATTATGCGGAGTATACTTGGTTTTATAAATGTAAACAATATACATATCTTGTGGCTTGATTTATGAGCCACGGTAGCTCAGTGGGAAAAGGAAACAAATTCCTGACTGAAATTTGCGGATTCCAAACCTGAGCTGACCTAAGATCTTCGTTAAAGGTGACTGGGGCACGTAGAACATGTTCGTGGTCACAATGTCCTCAATCAATACCTCTGTGGAGTGGTAAGCTAAGTTTCTGGGTTTTCTGCTTGGTTCCTGCTTCAAAATTACGCTGACCTACTTG
>CM063508.1:115107301-115109801 GCA_032207245.1 Pardosa pseudoannulata
TTTTTTCTCAAATGCTTGGGCGATTTCTTCTCCGTCGTTGGAATCGCAGATTTTTTCATTTCCGGTAATACGGGCAATAAAATCAAATCGTCGTCATTCAAAGTTTCTTCACAGCACTGTAAAGTTTTGTCTACCGCAACAAACTCATCAAAGGATAATTGAAGATCCGGAAATTTAACACTGAGGAGCTGGGTCATTTCATTAGTGTCTGGAGTGTCATCTACCTAGGACATCAATTTCGTACGTGACGAAAGGGTCCTTTAAGCAAACACAAAGTGAGGAGTACAGGTTTCTTGAAATTGCACCAGAGTACAATAATTTTAAAATAGCCCATTGCTCATGAGTTCTGCGGTCTAAAATTGGCGGTCGCTCTAACGAAAAATAATACGCATGGGGTCGTTGTAATGATTCAAAATTAATATTATTCCTATGGTAAAATAATTGGGATTTTTTAAGATGGTCGTTCTAACGAAGGTTTCGTTGTATCGTGGGTCGTTAAAAAGAGGCTCTATTGTATTTATACGCATGTTTACCTCCCCTGCAAATAAGTAGATATCAGCCTAAGGCCATAATAATGAAACAATTTATTAACACGTCAGTATTTATCTCCCTACTGTAATACTTTTCGGGTCCAAGTTTTGGTTTCAGTTTAAAAAGTACTGACCCATTAAAACATATATTTAGCTTCTTCTGAAAAATTTAAGTCAAGTTTTATTTAATTTAAAAAATTCTGAAAGATTTAATTTTGTTTGTTATTTTGAAACAAAAAATACCGTTTAAAAAAACTAAAGTATTTAAAATATTCCGCATTTTCTTCCCTTCAAGAATTTTTTAGAGCATTCTGAAGAAATTCTCGAAAATAAAAAAAATTCTGTGCTCTTATATTTCATACAATGAAATAATGATAGCATGCATTTTTGAGATTTTATTTTCAGTGTGATTCTTTTTGATTCTAGATTCTTTGTGGAAATACACATAAGATTCATCTCCCTCAAGAATTTCTGTTCTTTGATTTGACTGGCAATCAATTAAAATTTTGGCACAATATAAAGACGTTTTCCATTGATGAATGCCATTGTGAATAAGCTTTACAGGAAAAAACTGATGGGAGAAATTTCTCCAAGTGTTTTTTGGCGCACTTTCTGCCAGGGAAAGAATGTCTTAAAAAAAGAAAATAGAAAAAAGACTGTACAATTCTGCCCAGTTCGGATTACATTTGTAAGATCTCATTTATATGATAACCTAACATTCACTGAAATAAAGATATTCAGACAACTACGGGGGGAAGCAAAAGGAATATGAAAGAAAAAAACTGTTCATTGTTTATATCTTAGAGAGATATCGCTGTCAGCCTGATTAAATTAAAGTAGCTTAGAGAGTGCTATTAACTTTGATGCTAATAACAATCTCCATACTTGTAAAAGACACAAATTTGATTCTCGGCATGACATATTTTTCACTGATGCATTTCGCCGTCTTTTCTCAACTGTATTCATAATTTTTATCTTGTTCTTTAAGTTCCGTATTGTTAGAGTATTCAAATTTTGCTTTACTGTGATTACTATTTTAGTGACTAGCAAATAGCCCGTCATATGACGGGATCAGTAAAATTTTTAATTTTCTAGAATTGTAAAGTGCTTTATAAGGCAGGTCAACAAATGGTTTGTTTTTTGGTTTAAAATTATCTGGTATACGCTAAATAATTTGTTTATCTGTATTAACCACATGTTAATTGCCAAATTTAATTTATCTTGTCATGTTACGTAATCATGTAAGTTCCGTATTGTTCGAGTATTTAAATTTTGTTTTACTGTGATTACTATTTTAGCGACTAGCAAAAAGCCCGTCATATGACGGTATAAGTAAAATTTTTAATTTTCTAGAATTGTAAAGTGCTTTATAAGGCAGGTCAACAAAAGGTTTATTTTTTGGTTTAAAATTATCTGGTACACGCTAAATAATTTGTTTATCTTTATTAACCACATGTTAGTTGCCAAATAATTGTTAATTTATCTTCTCATGTTACGGGATAGGATGCACAGCAGAGGTTTTAATATTGACAGTGATTATTTGGCGGTATATATGAATGATGGTCAAAATTTAGTGAATGGATCAAAAAACCCTGTGGTTATATATAAAAAACAAACACACAAACAAATAAACGAATAAACTTCTTAATTTTCAAGATATATAACTTAGAGGCTAGATATATATTAGCCCATCAAATAGACTCCTAGACTTTGTTGTTAATACCGGTGATAAAATTTTCATTGCAACAAAAAATAATCGTTGATTAAAATTAAAAATTATCACATATGTACCTAATCTATTATTTAAGACAAATTTAAAACAGAATTATTTACTTAATATCTAAGTTCAGTGATAAAAAGTATGAAAATAATGCAGACGATGTTTAAATAATTGAAAATAAGAAATGATTAAATGAGAAGGTTTAAGGAATGACGCCATAATGATAGAAAAAAATATTATGTGTACCTAT
>CM063508.1:115114801-115159801 GCA_032207245.1 Pardosa pseudoannulata
AGGGGAGCCTAAAAAGGACTTAATCACTAAGGCATATGCAATATCTTAAACTATATAGTATAGAAGTATTGAAAGAGAATATGATTTCTATAGAAATACAAAATTATTAACTAAAGATAGAGATTTCGAAAACTCTAAAAACTTGAACGCCAGTTCCATTTCGAGTCTTTAGCACCTATTCACCTATTTTATCCAATTTTTAAAAGGACAGAGTTCACGTACTTGGTTATTATGTAAACAGTACTACAAGATGTTACTACTTGTGGTGAAATTGGATTTCTAGTGTCTCCATGGCTTTATGTTGTTCAATCCCTGTGGTGTTTAAGGAGCGTATAAGGATCTCTCCTGTTTTCTGTTTAAAACGTAAACAGGGCAAAAATAAAAATAAAAGTTCACTATAGATTTAAAAATGGGCAATGTAATAACTGTTTGCATCCAGTAGCAATTCGGTAGGCTTTTTGACCATGTGGATATGTACTTTGCGACTTTATATTGGGCCGCTATTTTTTTTTCTTTTTTTCTCTTCTTTAGCCTGTTCTTTGCTGTAAGTTAGTGTTCTATAAATTTTTTAACTTAATTATTATTAAAATTATTCAAACAATATCAAATGCAAAGCTTCAAAAATAAATATCCCTAATATTAAAAAAATAATTAAGATTGAATTCTTACATTGTAAAATAGAATAATGATAAAACTATTTGAGCTAGTGAAAGTGCAATTATTTAATTCCAATTGAACCCACTTAAAATTATATAACGTTTTATTTTAATTCGAACAATCAAAATTCAATGGAATACATCAATATGGAAAAACACCTAGATATCACACTTCAACTACGTTAACTATAATTTAATATAAATCAATTTTTTAAAATTGTACATCGTGTACAGTCTCAACATTTTTTTATCGGTTGTTGTCATATTTCAAAACTCTAAAACTCGACAAAAATTTACACATAAAATATAAAGCATACCCATAGACTCTTCCTATGAAATGAAGTCAAAATGTTTACTTTCTAAAAAATTGTAGATTAAATATTCATCATAGTAAAGTTTACAATAATAGCCACCCTACTATCTTATCTTTATAAATAATTTATAAGAGATAAAAATTATGGAAAATTCGAGAAATGATTAACAATTCAATTAACACAGTCTTGTTTTTGAAGAAAATTTTACAACTTACATATTAAAGAAATGTTTTAAAGTATTTTTTATGTATACTATTTACATTGCATTTCTTACAATGTATCAATTTTTAAAATTGTACATCGTGTACAGTTTAATATTTCTTATAGTTTTTTTATCGTATTTCAAACTCTAAAACTCGACAAAATTTACACATTAAATAAAAGCATACCCAGAGACTCTTCCTGTGAAATGAAGTCAAAATGTTTATTTTCTAAAAGATTGTAGATTAAATATTCATCATAGTAAAGTTTACAATAATAGCCACCTTACTATCTTATCTTTATAAATAATTTATAAGAGATAAAAATTATGAAAATTCGAGAGATAATGAACTATTCAATTAATACAGTTCTTTTTTCTGAAGAAAGTTTTACAATTTACATATTAAAGAAATATTTTAAAGTTCTTTAAGCGTGCTATTTACATTGCAATTCTGACAATGTATAACTTGTGTATCTTATGAGAAATGCTATTTTTTTTCGGGAAAAAGTGTAGTATTCAAGTCACAATGCAGATGTTTATAAAAGTACTGTCGTTAATAATCTTCTACAGTTACCATTTGAACTATGTTCTTTTAATGATGATCTACATTAAATCGATGTACCCATTTTTTAGTGCACTTTGGGGAAAAGATTTTTTATTTATAATATACTAGGACGACTCGATAGACGTTGCCTATTTTAACGCTGTAAATCAAAAAATTCTAAAATATTATTAAATAAATTATAAAATGGGCAGTTTTGATGGAAAAGTAATGAAAACTATATTTAAAATGCTTGACGCCACCACGCGTATAGTCATTACAAACGTAATTACATTAAATTTAAATTTTTATATTGCCTGTACGGGGATTCGACCCTGATACTTCTCGCACTGAAGTCCGTTGACCCACTGCGCCATAGTTACGTTGACAGTAAACGGTTTCAAGCGGCATTATACTAATCTCAATCAGCTCGCAGTTCTGGATTTTTTATAGAAAATATTTTGTATGGGATCAAATTGTGAATCTTAACCATCCTCGAATCAACTTAAGTACATGCACAAAATTTCATCAAATTTCAGCAGTTTAGGCGGAGTTCTACTACAAAAACACCACCAGAAGAATTTTATATATAAATATTTTCTAATAAAACACCCCCAAAAGAGGTAGGTTAGTCGTATGCCAGAAAAATCACAAAATAACGAAAAATCTAGGAAAAGAGAGCATTCTGACAAAAAAAGATATTTTTGATAATGAATCTTTAATACAGAAAGTTCTTTTTTATGTAATTTAAGTCCAAAAAATACATTTTTGATTAAAATATGAAGACAAAATACGACAGGTGTACATTTTCACCTAAGTCGTACCACGTATTGTTTAAATGTACAATTAGTTCAATAATTTAAATCCATAAGATTGGAATTGTGCATTTAGACGTTCTTTTCAGCTACACAGTTTCTTAATAATTATTTAATAAATATCGAAAATAAATATGCATCAACAATCCATCCATTTAAAAAAGATAATAATATATGTTGAAAAATATAGAGAAAGCAGCAGCTTACTTTTTAGCAGCACGTAAAGAAGGTGGACGCTTTTTATTGTTGACTAATTGAGAAAATAGTTCAACCGACTAAATAGCACATCATATTTTCCCCAGAGTTGCTATTTCTAATGTTTTAATTAGAATTTTGGTAGTGTCATTACTTCAGCAACCGTTTTCTACTTAATATGAAATAATATTGGATCAACTAGTAAAGGGTGACTATGTTTATTTTAAAAGGAATCACTACAGAAGTTTAACATATTTTACTTGGCTGATAAAATAATTTCAATATGCTATAAATTCTAATTCATTTAAGACTCAAAACATCATGATATGACCTTATGCAGTAGCATACTAATATGTAAAGTGCATCTTGTTAAAAAATGGTGAAATAGTTCATATTATTAAATGTACTTCGAAGTTATTGTACCAATGTACTTTCCCACGATGGTCAGCATGTGCATACACAGCTGTGGGATAAATTTCCAAGAAGAATTTAGGTGCAGCTGTTGGTTTCGACTTTTAGTGGGGACCCCTATAGAGGAGTTATAGCTCACGGAGTGGCACAAGTGTAACAGTCAAGCCCAGGCAGAGATGCAGCCGTGAGATATGGGGACAGGGCTAAGCAATAATGTAAACTTTCCCCAAAAGGGGCCATTTTAATAAACCAACCTGCACACCGGAAGAGGGTGCAGATGTGGGAAAATTTCACCAGCATGTGATTGGAAATGAGAGAAAAGGTGTAAAGTTGAAACGAGGTGTAAAGTTGTGGAAAGAAAGCTTGGAAAGGAGTTGAGGTCGAGATTAAAAAGTTGCTGGGAACATAGAGAGCCCGTGAGCAAGCCAGAGAGAGCCGGGGACAGCAGACGGAAATGTTGCCCGATCCCTCAGCCCACATCTGAAACAAGTGACAACCTTTACGGCCGCTCCGATGTTCAACCTGCCTAGAGCCTTGCCCGGAACACTGCTTCCCTTTTGAATGCCTGGAGGTAAACAGATTTAACATATTCATGATTGTTACTTGGGCCTCAGTCAATTAATTCAATATTTTAATTAAGGAATGACGTATAAAATAGGGAAAATTGTAATGAATTAATGTACATTGATGAATATCGAGTAATGAATGTCATATATTAATCAAGAAAAAATATCTGTGCATAAATAGTGTACATAATAAATGTTTTAGTTCAAATATAATGTATTTATCTTTAATTTCATAGCATATATGTTTACTGTGTTTCCTCTTTGAGATCGAACACTGTGTTTGCGTTGTATGTACATTACAACAGTAATAATTCAATATTATCATTTGAAAACACAATTACACATAACACTGTAACTAGAATCAGAAGAGCTGTTTATTATAAAATATTAACCCTCCAAGTGGAACACACCGAGGAAAAAAAGTCTCCAAAAAATAAGCTAAAATTTTATTGTGTCAGTGACCAAAGTGTTCTATGATTTTTTACTTCACCCTTTGTCGACTAGATTGGAATACGGGAAAACCACCCTCGTTATTGTTCTTTTACTTCCGGTTATAAATAGATATATAAATAGACATTATAGATTGTTAATTTTTAATACACATAAAGCTCTTCAAGTCTCGAAAATCATTCCATAAGTAATAATGGATTCTAAAAGTACGAATAAAAATATTTTTAAGAGAATTATTTATATTTTTTTACGAAAGTCATCCAAGATATTTAAGTGGTGAAATTAGAGATACGTGTGTTGTCGCAAACGAAATAATTCGAAATAGAGATTGACAAAGCCATGAGAAGCTATCAGTCCTTGTGCTCAGGGAGTAGGGGTGCATCCCTCAATAAATGTCAGTCAAAGAGGGGTGCAGTTCCTAAACAATTGACCTGTCCCTCCTACCTCAAAACTCCATGGGGAAAGCACTGGAAGAAATGTACAATACATCCATTTTCGGAACGTTTTCGGAAGTCGAAAATTGTAAGTGACAACTGGCGGAATTGTACGTGCGAACCACTTAGAGGGTTAAGAATGGTTTGATTTAGGTAGTCGTTCGACTTGAGCAATCTCCACGTACTTGATAATAAAGACTATGTCAAAACAACTACAAAGGATGATTATACCAGTTTTAAAAGAATTGGAAGTAGTTTAATAAATTTTACTTTGTTGATAAAACATTTTTAATCTTCTGTCAATTATCATTCTTTTAAGACACAGGTGAACATGATGTATGACATATGCAATTACTTACTAATATTTGAAATTTATTCTGTTAACTACAAGAAGTAATAAGTTGAATATTGTTAAATGTACATCGAAATAATGTCTCAATATTTGAAAAACATTTTAAGTCTATTTAAATGTCAAAGTTTAAAAGAGCTTTTCCCTTTGAATTTTAAATGGTATTTTTTCTAAAAGGACTAATTTTAGAAACTTTGTCTAGACATTAGAATCTTTTTAAATTCAAAGCTAGCTCTTATGGTAAAGTGATGTAAACAAATCACGGGTAGAAATTGGAAAAGATACGGGAACAACAAATAAATTCCCCTTTAAATCGATGTAGGAATTGAATGAAAAAAAAATAAAGTATCGGAAATGAAATAACATAAAAAGCAGGTTTAATGTTATTTGAATGTTTTTCTTCCCATAACTCAGAATTGAAAACAAAGTTCTAAAGAAAGCATATTTCCACATTCCATTGTACTGCAAAGATACGAAGGAATTTTATCTCAAAATATTATGATAATTAAAGAATTTTCTGCTCATCTACAAGATTTTGAAAATCGTTGTTTACAGAAGGACAGGAAATGAAAAATGATCCAGAAAATTAAACAGTAAGTTGTGTGATTACAACGATATTCTCTCAGATACTATTGGGACTTTCATTTTAAATTTAAATGTTCTTATGACAACAAACATCATATTATACCACAACTCATGTAGGATAAAATAAAATCAATAAAGTTTGGAATTTATTTTAAGATATTCACATGCAACTGAATACATTTCCTTTGAAGAAAAGCTACGTGAAGATAGATACCTCCTCTAGTTTAAAATTTAAAACTCTTAACATATGTTGGTTCTTTTAAGACATATTTTCTAACGTTTATTTGCATAGTTTTGAATTCCTTTTAAATCATTTACTACACCTAGAGGGTTTGGTTTTGAATAACATGGTAGAAGCAAAGATAAATTTGAATTGTTTTAATATAAACTTGTTTATTTTATTACACATACTACTGAGTAATTCAAAAATACTGAGCGTATTTCATGTTTGAAAAAAATTAAATGAGTTAATACACTTTTTTGCTTTTCTTGTAAAGACAATTTATAAGACAGATTCATGCAACAAAATTCTAAATATTAAATAATTTCCCCATGATCTGCATTTATATCCAGAAAAATAACCAATGATAATCAGTTTATTACATTCCAAAGTGTTTTGAAGGAACTCAGCAAGTATTCCCTAATGACTTCAGTGCTTTCTCCGTTTTAGGCTATTTATACAGAACTGGAGTTGAGTACACTCTATTCATAAGGTGGGTCTGTATATGCCATATTGCATTACCCTCTCTTATTGTTAAATTGAGGGAAAAATAAAATTTCCTATGGCCGGTTCGCATTAAAAAAACTCTTTAAAAAATTACATCACGTGATCCAACATTTTATATCT
Source organism: Pardosa pseudoannulata (assembly GCA_032207245.1). Lineage (NCBI taxonomy): Eukaryota > Metazoa > Arthropoda > Arachnida > Araneae > Lycosidae > Pardosa > Pardosa pseudoannulata. The sequence goes on from CM063508.1 coordinate 115,121,167, forward strand.
TCCCTTTTTGAAAAGATACCAAGAAAATATATTTATTTGCAAAATATTTGTGAGATATTTAGCCATAACCTTTTTCAAACACAACCAAGATCGTTTAACAGAAAAAAGGAAAATATTACATCATTAAGAATTTGCAGTTATATCCTTTGGTATAGGTTTTTAAAAGAATTGCTTAAATGAGAACCAACCAGAAGGAATTTTATCTCTCCTGTATGTCAATATTCAGCGAGAAGGAGCCAAATATGGCAGGTACAGACCAACTTTAACAAAATAAGAAGTCAAAAAGCGTAATGTTAGGTGATCTTAATGGTCACTGTACCACAGCTGGTGGCGTTCAAATTGAGCAAAAACATAACACTTTTCAATGTGTATTGTGTGAAGAAAACTGGCCCAAATATTTCACCTGCAACCAGCATCAAACATTTACCTTTTTTATTACTGTACAAGCATATAGCCCGTCATATGACGGGATCAGTAAAATTTTTAATTTTGAATTGTAAAGAATCCTATGAGACAAGTAAAAAAATGGTTTGTTTTTTGGCTGAGAATCATCTGGTACACGCTCAATATTTTTTGTATCTTTATACTTCTCTAAAATCTTCCGATACTATGAATGCAGTGTAGAATCCCGTTGAATTCATTTAGTCAATACGTGTAGTTATGTATAAATAACAAACATACAAATGAACAAACTGCTTAATTTTCAAAGATATATATATACCTTAAAAGCTAGATGTTTATTGGTCTGTGAAATAGACTCCTAGACTTTTATGAAAATAATTTGTTGTTAATACCGGTTATAAAATTTTCATTGCAACAAAAAAATAATCGATGATTAAATTTAAAATTATAACAAAATGTACCTAATCTATTATTTAAGCCAAATATAAAAGAAAATTATTTACGTAATATCTACGTTCAGTGATAAAACGTATGAAAATAATGCAGACGGTATTTAAATAATTTAAAATAAGACATGATTAAATGAGATGCTTAGAGAAATGACTTCATAATGCAAGACAAAATGTTATTTTTACCTATTTATGTGATAAATTGATAAATTTAATCACCTGCTCTTAACCGGTTAAAATAGGTATATAGTTTTTTTTGCTGTGATGTAAAGCGTATTTATACCAATTTATTTTAGAATCAGATCGATAGTTTAGGAGAAGATAAACTTTACTCGCTTTGAATTTTGCTAACCATAACTCTTCAAGAATCCAATATGGATGTCTTTATCCATTCCAGGTCCAACCGTTTCATAAATTCGAGGACAGATTTACATATAACTTAGGATATTATTATGTATGGGATAGTTTTCTCATACTGCATATCATGATTCAGTTCCTCAGATCCAAAACATATGACGGTTGACTTAACCAGAAATATGAAAGGTTGCTTCAACGAAAAAGGTGGCATTTTCTAAATAAAAGTTTTAGATTCATGTTCAAAATTCAGAACCTGTTTTAAATTGAATTTCCAATAAAAAAGTAAATATGTACCGGATAATTTTTTAAAACATGAAATGATCTTAATAATTTTAACCATCATGAATATTTTAATATGTGAGCTTGAAATCTGCAAGAACGCTAAAGAAAAGGGCTAATACTGTTAATAAGTATAATAAAAAAAGATATAATATGTAAATAAAACTTGCATTTCTCTTTTTCTAGAAATATGATTTTTTAAAAACTAAATTTATACTCATGTAATGTAATCTGGAAATTTTGAATATTGCTAAATATCTAAAAAGATAATAATTTTTACATTTTATAAAAGGGAAATAATAAAACTCATTTAGATAGGGATAAACTACATTGCATATTATTAAAATCAAATTCCTTTATCATCACAGTCTTACCTTCAGAAAGATCTTTCCTCTATCTACCAAGTTTTGCATAAAATGTAATAAGATAAAATGAGGGGAAAATATATTGACGATATCGATACAAACAATTAAAATTCTTCGAAATAGAACCCTGTGCAACTTTATCCTATGAGATTTCCACTCTGAGAAGTCACCCTAGAAGTGTTTTTCTACTTTGTCTTCAAGCATTGGGTAAAAACCTTATTCTTAGGTCTAATGTTTTTTAAGGCTGGTTTTAGCCGAAAAAAAACAGCAAAAAATCTGATCTCGAAATAGAAGCCTTTTCTATGCTTAACTCCTGACTACTTGATGAATCATGGAGAACATGTACTAAGTAGACTTTTTAAGTTCCACACAGAATTTAAAGGCATACTTCATTAGTTAGCTTCGACCGAGTCTACTTAGAGGTATCCACTGAAATGACAATACTATCTCTCAGTTGCTTGTATGCAACTGGTACAAAGTGTAGTTTAAAGCTGACTTCCTTTTCCAACGAACCCGTGTAAAATCGGCTTATAAAAAGTACTCGTAATTGTTTTTAAACGAGGGATCATCAAAAAGCAAGGTTACAAAGCTTACAGTTAAACATGTAAATTTTATTTCCTACAACCAATGCAGTCAATTGACAGCACATGATATTATTTTTTGGCATAATCTCCATGTTGGTTTATACTTTTGTCACCTCAAGAGATGAGTTTGAATATTCCCTCCTAGTAAAAATTCTGTCCACATGGGTTCAGCCACATTGACACCTTCTAGTGTAAAATCCTCTCCACATGTGTTCAGCCACGTTGTCACCTTCTCCTGTAAAATGAATCGTTGTCCTCCCACGTACTCCTTCATGTAAGGAAAGAGATTTAAAGTCCCTTTGAGCGAGATCTGGGATGTAGGGAGGATGATCAATGGGAAACTATTTCAATAACGTCGTGTCTTTTGTATAAGGTACTCCTTCCATAAGGCTTTCACCTCTCTTCTCACTTTAAGTAACATCTGGGAAGCCAACGAGGAGATGAAACAGTTCGCTGCAACGTGGCTGAGTTCTCAAGGACAAGAATTTTATCAGAAAAGAATATTCCTTCCTAGTAAATATCCTCTCCACATGTGTTCAGCCACGTTGTCACCTTCTCCTGTAAAATGAATCGTTGTCCTCCCACGTACTCCTTCATGTAAGGAAAGAGATTTAACTCCCTTTGAGCGAGATCTGGGATGTAGGGAGGATGGTCGATGCGAAACTACTTGAATAGCGGGGTTGTCTTTTGTATAAGGTACTCCTTCCATAAGGTCTTCACATCTCTTACTTAAAGGAACATCTGGGAAGCCAACGAGGAGATGAAACAGTTAGCTGCAAAATGGCTGAGTACTCAAGGACAAGAATTTTACCAGGAAAGATTATTCAAACTCATTCCCCTCAAAGATACATACATAAACAATATAAAGACCATGTCAAAAAGTAACTTCATGTATTATAAATTTTATGTGTTTGTTGTAGGAAATAAAATATATATGTTTCACTTCAGGTTTTACATCCTTATTTATCATCACTCTCATAAACAGACTCTAGATAAGAAAATTAAAACTGTACTATTTAAAAACACATTTTCTATTAAAATTTCAAATCATTTTTGAATGATAATTACAGTTCTTAAGTATATTTTAGATATATTTTACTCCAAGTTTATTTGATCTTAAATTCCTTTTCAGCGTAAAAAATAAAAGTTATTAGCATTCTTGTCGAGCTCAAACACCTTTATGGCGACCATTATTGATAAAAAAGCTATTATTCGGCGTTTCATTAAGAAATTAATAAGATTTTGAAACAAAATGCAATGAATTTCATCTTAAGAATCGTTACTTCCCATTAGTAAGTAATGAAGTGACATCTAAAAAAGTTATTCATTAGAATAATAGTTTCATCAAAACCTTTTATTCTATTAAAAGAATACAAAAAAATCTTTATTAATATTCATCCAACATAATGAATATTAAGAGAAAAAGTTTTAGGAACTTATTATCCCCAAAAGCACTCACTCATGACAATGGAAAGTAATAGCTATCTTCATTATGCGGAATTTCTATTCATTTGGGAGGGATTAAGGAGCACACAATTCTGTATACAAAATCATATTTTGGAGGGAAGAGGAACTAAAGGATTAAAGCTTATTGAAAGTGTTGTAGCAAACATGAGCTGATAGCATCTAAGAGACGATGACTTTATTTTAGGGAACTTTGCAATGTAAAAGTTCGTTGTAGGACTAGTTTTATATCAGCAATAAATTAGCTAAAACTTTCACTGAGAAATTGTAACAATTTTAAGTGCATTTGATTTGCAAATGAGTACTCATTTGAAGTTGAACTCACGATTTAATGCTAAGTAGAACGGAACTGAATATTTCTAGAGGCAATAATTACCGAAGTCCAGATGCTGATTTAACGTCGAGTGCACTGGGCGAGAGCCTGGGGCTTCTATTTCTCGTAACTCATAAATCTCTATCTGTTACAGATTTTTCTAACTCAATTATAATTATATCAAATTTTCAATCTACAGTTAAACTCAATATTATAATTTATCTTCATCTCCGCAACCAAACCACATACAAAAGGACAAACAAATCCCAAATTTAATTAACATAAACAATTATAGCAAGTTGTATATGAATACATTGATAAGGATAGTAACTGAATAGGTTTTTAACCTATTCAATTACTATCCTTTTAGTGAAAAGATATAAGGATATAAAAGATAGTGGATTTTCAAAATTCTTTTCTTCTTAATCAATCTCTTTGAAAATAAAGTATGTTATTAGTAAGATATGTATATAAACGGAATTAAATATGATTTTATAATATTAACATTTCTAAGTAAGCCATCCTCTAATAAATTTCACTAAAATATCTCAAATAAAATGCTTGAAGGGGTATAAAAATCTTTATATGCATTTATCTTTCTAATGTCTCAGTGGCACTTCACTAAACTGTGTATCTTTAAATTCCTAGGATTGGTAAACCTGTTCTAACTTCATTGCAAACTTATTATTTTTAACTCATTTTTCTGAATCTAAGCAAAGAAACAGCAGGAAAAATTTCAAAATTCCTTGAAACCTTTTTAAATTTTTCTCAGTTAATGTATTATTCAAAAAAATAATTACGAGCAGAAACTGTGCATTTCAAATACAGCTATAAAAATTGTAATAACTGCTTTGAAATGCATTTAAATTTCATTTAAGTACATTATACTGAAAATAATATTTTTATAATTAATTAGTAAAGAAGATGAAATAAGAGAACTCTTTATTTTAAAACCAAAGTCTAATAGAGATTATACTTCACATTTTCATCTTTTTATATTTTATCGTAATTTTACAAGGATGGGCAAATAAAGTTAGGGTAATTCTACAAGTATTCGGGTATTTTATGTCCGTTTGAATTCTTATATTGAAAAATGAAGGACATAATGATATTCGGCAAACATTTATGCTAATTTTTATTCAACTACCTTTGTAAAATATAATTTATAGCTTAATACAAGAAACAGATAGCATCAATTTCATGTAACTTGATCTCTCATTACTCTTAAAAAATCATTTTGTCACATAGCTCTAGTTAGTATATTCAAAAACCAATGAGATTAAACCAATATCTTTTAAGATATTCATCTAAATAGTTAATTTCAAAGGGGTATTAGGATTTTTAAATAACATCAGTTTTACATTATCCGTTCATTGAAAGGGTAAAATGGCAAATGTGACTGGAAAATCACCGTCAACCAAATCATTAACACTGGAAGTAATTAAACACATAAAAACTGACATGCTGAATTTTCATTAGATTTAATTGTCTGTTAGCTTAATTCAGTAAACTTGCTGTTATTATTTATTTTAAGTATTAAAAGTTTTTTATGTCTACTTTTCAATCCACTTCAGCCATATTTAGTTAGAGCAAAAAGAAAAGTATATATTATCCGAAATTGATTGCTTTTTTTTAACACCAAGAAATGTCATTTTCTGCACCAAAGGTCCATGATTCTGTTTCCTAACTGTCAAAGTGATGGAAAAACTGATAAAGATATACAGATATACATTATTAATAGGTAAGGATTGTCTTGATTTCATAACCACGGTTTAAAAAGATTTGCAATTTTTTGTTGACATTATTCTGTTTTTCACTTTCCTTAAGTTTTGTTCAAATGGTTTTATGTTTTATTACTAACAAGTTTACTTTGCCGGGTACTTTCTACAATCTGTATTAAGTTTGAATTCTCATTTGAATGTAAGAAAAACAAAAAGAATCGAGTTTTTGGGATAAAAATAGATTATCAATTAAGGAAAAACGTATATATCTATGATTATTTGTTCAAATGGTTTTATGTTTTATAACAAGTTCACTTAGCCAATTAATTTCTACTCTGTGTATTAAGTTTGAATTCTCATTTGAATGTAAGTAAAACAAAAAGAATCGAGTTTTTGAGAAAAAAATAGATTATAAATTAAGGAAAAACGTATATATCTATGATTATTTGTTCAAATGGTTTTATGTTTTATTGCTAACAAGCTCACTCAGCCGATTAATTTCTAATCTCTGTATTAAGTGTAAATTCTCATCTGAATGTAAGAAAAACAAAAAGAATCGAGTTTTTGGGAAAAAAATCGATTATAAATTAAGGAAAAGCGTATATATCTATGATTATTTGTACCCTGAAAGAGTTGTAGAAGGATGTACTGATAAGCAAATGCATTCTAAGTCAGATACAGTTAAACATTTTGCACATAATTTAGTTTTACCCTTTTAAAAATTCACCTCCTATTTCGTTGTGATTTTCTGCCTTGATTATTTTGTTTCCGTATTTCATTCACAGTTTTTTCTACATGTTTTCTTAAGTTTAGATTCCCATCTGAATAAAAAAAAGAGCAAATAAAGGTGAAATTCTAATTGTTGAACTGATACCACTCTCTCCCAGGTTGAATAAAAAAATTCCAAACGCTGAAGCTGTGTTGAGATGGGGGATTCATATCCGCATTCAATAAAATCAGTAAATATATGATGAAAATGCTTATATATAGAAGTGTTGTGACTTTCAGCTATGCACCTCTCTTCGACTTACAATAGGCATTCCACATAATAATAAAGTTCTATATACAGTCTGTATCGGTTATATGGTCAGCTCAGCGGTCTAGAAAAATCAGACCATATAAGCGGGGTAACTATATATGCGGAACAATACAACCCTATTGTGCTTATAAGAGCTTTTTTAATCCATAACAGAAGAGCCTTATCCACATTCCCATAAAATGACAAAGTCTGACGTTTTCTTTCTTGATAACCGATTTCAACACTTGAAGACCAAAGTTTGGCAGCTAAAATGTTGTTTAATGTCGTCCGGGTAGTTGAATTTGCTTTGGCGAAAGTAGCCTTTAAATGATTACATTTTTTAAAATTTTCAATCAATTCATTTTTGGCAGCTAATGATATTATTTTCGAAGCCATAATTGAAAAATGAAGTTTCTTATTCGTGACGTATGATCTAAATGCAACAAAATTTTCCTTTACTTGTTTAGTCTCAATTTCAACTTAAGCAGGGAGAGATAACTCCAACCAATAAACAGACAGATATCTACCTCTTGCCAGGGGGCAAGGAAACTGAGAGAGGTGATGTCTACACAAACAAGAAAGTTGGAAATTGAGGGAAATAAAGGCTTGAATTCAGGTCCTTTCCAATTTCGCACTGACTTCTTAAAAAACGAAAAGAAAAAAAAAAACAGGAAACTCGTTGAAAACATGAAACTGACCATATAACGGTAACAAGAAAATAAATGTGTAAGTGGTGCGCTTTAACACATGTTCTCTATTAAGTTAGACGGGACTTTAGAAAACTGACCATATAAGAGGGGTGACCTTAAAAGCGGGTGACCATATAGCCGGTACTGACTGTATAATAAATATTAACAATGCTAGTCACCGGCTGCAATAATAAAACATAAAGATATCGATGTATTTCTAAGAATTTGTAACAATATTTTTTAGGGTTTTGAAATAATGTTTATAAATTTCATTTCTGTAACAGAATAGAGGTAGTATTCTAATTTTAAAAATTTTCGCTTTCTAACGAAACATCTATATAACGAAAAATCTCTCTCTCTCTCTCTCTCTCTCTCTCTCTCTTATATATATATCTGGTATTAATGTTACTGGTTGCTGCAAAATGGAAGTACATGAGCTCTATTCAGACAACACTGTTACCTGAATTAAAAAATAACTTTGAATTATGAAACTAAATTTGAATTATTTGCAAATAATTAATTCTTATGATGCACCATAAGAATTAATTATTTGCAAATTATAAGGAATTTTTTTATTTTCTTTTATTAAGAAGTAATTCACATCTGTATGTAAAGAAAAGAATAATCGAATTTTCTAAAAGAAAAAAAATATAAATTAACGGAAAATATGTCTTTAAATGATTATTTTTACTCCAAAAGAGTTGTTAAAATCATGACTTCATTGTTTGCAAATTATAAGGACTTTTTTTATTTGCTTTTATTAAGATTTAATTCACATCTGTATGTAAAGAAAAATATAATCGGATTTTCTAAATAAAAAAATTAATATAAATTAATGGAAAATATGCCTTTAGATTGTTTTTATTTCCGAAGAGTTGTTAAAATCATAAGAATTAATTATTTGCAAATTATAAGGAATTTTTTTATTTGCTTTTATTAAGAATTAATTCTCATCTACATGTAAAGAAAGAAAATAAATTGATTTTCTAAAAGAAAAAATTAATACAAATTAACGGAAAATATGTTTTTAGAGGATTATTTTTATTCCGAAAGAGTTGTTAAAATAATAAGAATTAAATATTTGCAAATTATAAGGCATTTTTTTTATTTGCTTTTATTAAGAATTAATTCATATCTGTATGTAAAGAAAAAAATAATCTGATATTCTAAAAGAAAAAAAATTCATATGAATTAACGGAAAATATGTCTTTAGATGACTATTTTTATTCCGAAAAAATTGTTAAAATCATAAGAATTAATTATTTGCAAATTATAAGGAATTTTTTTTTATTTGCTTTTATTAGAATTAATTCACATCTGGATGTAAAGAAAAAAAATAATCGGATTATCGAAAAAAAATTAATATAAATCAAAGGAAAATATGTCTTTAGATAATTATTTTTATTCCGAAAGAGATGTTAAAATCATTATAATTAATTATTTGCAAATTATAAGGAATTTTTTTATTTGCTTTTATTACGAATTAACTCCCCTCTGTATGTAAAGAAAAAAATAATCGGATTTTCTAAAAGAAATTAATATAAATTAACGGAAAATATGTCTTTAGATAACTATTTTTATTCCAAAAGAGTTGTTAAAATCATAAGAATTAATTATTTGCAAATTATAAGGAATTTTTTTATTTGCATTTATTAAGAATTAATTCACATCTGTATGTAAAGAAAAAAATAATCGAATTTTCGAAAAGAAATAAAAATATAAATTAACGGAAAATATATCTTTAAATGATTATTTTTATTCCGAAAGAGTTGTTAAAATCATGACTTCATTGTTTACAAATTATAAGGACTTTTTTATTTGCTTTTATTAAGATTTAATTCACATCTGTATGTAAAGAAAAATATAATCGGATTTTCTAAATAAAAAAAATTAATATAAATTAATGGAAAATATGTCTTTAGATAACTATTTTTATTCCAAAAGAGTTGTTAAAATCATAAGAATTAATTATTTGCAAATTATAAGGAATTTTTTTATTTGCATTTATTAAGAATTAATTCACATCTGTATGTAAAGAAAAAAAATAATCGGAATTTTTAAAAGAGAAAAAGTAATATATATTAACGAAAAATATGTCTTTAGATGATTATTTTTATTCCGAAAGAGTTGCTAAAATCATAATAATTAATTATTTGAAAATTATAAGGAATTTTTTTATTTTCTTTTATTAAGAATTAATTCCCATCTGTATGTAAAGAAAAAAATAATCGGATTATCTAAAAGAAAAAAAATTAATATAAATTAATGGAAAATATGTCTTTAAATGATTACTTTTATTCCGAAAGAGTTGTTAAAATCAAGAAAATTAATTATTTGCAAATTATAAGGAATTTTTTTATTTTCTTTTATTAAGAATTAATTCCCATCTGTATGCAAAGAAAAAAATAATCGGATTTTCTAAAAAAAGGAATATATATCTTTAGCGAATTATTTTTATTCCAATAGAGTTGTTAAAATCATAAGAATTAATTATTTTTAAATTATAAAGAATTTTTTTATCTTCTTTTATTAAGAATTACTTTACATCTGTATGTAAAAAAAAATGGGATTTTCTAAAAGAAAAAAAATTAATGGAAAATATGTGTTTAGATGATTATTTTCATTCCGAAAGAGTTGTTAAAATCATAAGAATTAATTATTTGCAAATTATAAGGAATTTTTTTATTTGCTTTTATTAAGAACTAATTCACATCTGTATGTAAAGAAAAAAAATAATCGGATTTTCTAAAAGAAAAAAATTAATATAAATTAACGGGAAATATGTGTTTAGAGGATTATTTTTATTCCGAAAGAGTTGTTAAAATCATAAGAATTAATTATTTGCAAATTATAAGGAATTTTTTTATTTGCTTTTATTAAGAATTAATTCCCATCTGTATGTAAAGAAAGAAAATAATGGATTTTCTAAAGGAAAGAATTAATATAAATTAACAGAAAGTATGTTTTTAGATGATTATTTTTAGAGAGTTGTTAAAATCATTTATAAAAATAATCGGCTTTTCTAAAAGAAAAAAATAATATAAATTAATGGAAAATGTGTTTTTAAATGATTATTTTTATTTCGAAAGAGTTGTTAAAATCATAAGAATTAATTATTTGCAAATTATAAGAAATTTTGTATTTGCTTTTATTAAGAATTATTTTACATCTTATGTAAAAAAAATCGGATTTTCTAAAAGAAAAAAAAATTAATAGAAAATATGTGTTTAGATGATTGTTTTTATAGCGAAAGAGTTGTTAAAATCATAAGAATTAATTATTTGCAAATTATAACGAATTTTTTAATTTGCTTTTATTAAGAATTAATTCCCATCTGTATCTAAAGAAAAAAATAATCGGATTTTCTAAAAGAAAAAAAAAATAATGGAAAATATGTGTTTAGATGATTATTTTTATTCCGAAAGAGTTGTTAAAATCATAAGAATTAATTATTTGCAAATTATAAGGAATTTTTTTATTTGCTTTTATTAAGAATTAATTCACATCTGTATCTAAAGAAAAAAAAATAATCGAATTTTCTAAAAGAAAAAAATTAATATAAATTAACGGAAAATATCTCTTTATATGATTATTTTTATTCCGAAAGAGTTGTTAAAGGGTAGAGTGATACCCAAATGCATTCTTAGTCATAGCTAATTAAACATTACGTACAGAAAATAATTTTCTTCCATCTTACCATCTACTCTTTTTTTCTTACACGAAACGCTTTTGTTCATAATCTGTGGGATGCATTAATATTTTCTCAGTGTCTAGAAAATATAACAACGCGGGAGGGTTCTTTCAGTAAAAGTCACTAATTAGAGTTAAACATAGCAGAAAATAAGGTAGCTTTTACAGCTTTTGCCTTCTACTTACTCCAAAGAGGAAATGAGGGGTAGCGTACTTTCGTTTTAAACTTAATTAGAATTATGCGCGTCATGTAATAATTTTTAATTTAAAAGCAGTGGTAGACTCGCCAGATTCTTGAGAAGATAAGTTGTTTAATTATATTTTATTACGTTAGAGGTTTCTTACAGGGCTTCGTTTTTGATGCTCAAGGCATATTTTTTTTCCTTCCGGGTTTATTTCTTGATATGAAGTTCGGTAATGCTAGAAAATGGGTTAAAATAAGTATTATAGAGAAGGGTATGATAAGAATATAATAAAAATATGAGAGAAACGTATGATAAGAATATGATAAGAATATGATAGAAAGGTATGATAGGAAATGATATTTTGACTAATTTTGTTACATTCCAGATAAACCATTTCAAATTTAAAACACGACGTTTGAGAAGTGTTCTCCCCTAAGGAATGTGATATATATATATATATATATATATATATATATATATATATATATATATATATATATATATATATATATATATATATATATATATATATATATATATATATATATATATATATATATATATATATATATATATATATATATATATATATATATATATATATATATATATATATATATATATATATATATATATATATATATATATATATATATATATATATATATACATATATATATATACATATATATATATATATATATATATATATATACATATATATATATATATATATATATATATATATACATATATATATATATATATATATATATATATATATATATATATATATATATATATATATATATATATATATATATATATATATATATATATATATATATATATATATATATATATATATTTATTTATTTATATATTTATTTTTCTTTACTAAATCAGTATTCCAATAAGCAGACATGAATGTTTTTTCTGGTTTTTTAAACAAAATTTTCACTGATAATAAATCAACCTAAAATACCTGTCTTCCTATAATTATTCCTGTCTAGAAAGTTTTATTCGAGGATATAGTGATAGCCAAAGGCTTTCTTAGTCCTAGACAATTTAAACATACATACGTGCGAAAATATGTTTTGTCCATCTAACCATATACTTTCTATTTTTATTTCTAAAATCTTTTGTTCGCAATTTGTGGGATTCATAAATTTTTCCTCTGTATCTACAAAATATTACATCGAGGTAGAGTTATTTCACTAAAGGTCACTAATCAGAGTTAAACAAAGCAGAAAATGAAGTAACGTTTATAGCCCATCGTTTAAAATTTGAGTTAATTAGAAATATGCAAGGCATGTACTAATTTTTCATTTTAAAGTAGTGGTAGCTTCACCAGATTCGTGATAGGATGATTTATTTAATTATTATTTTACTACGTTAGGGTTTTCTTACAGCGTTTTTAGCCGAACGATGGCCGATTGGTTACGGTGCTGACCGTCGGAACTGGAGTTCGTGGGATCGAATCCCACTATGGCATGTATGTTCGGAATCGGCTTTAAGCAGTAGGTCCCGCTCTCATTAGCCCTCGTGTTGCAAAAAGTAGACCGTAGCACTCCAAACCAAATCTTACAGTGTTTTTAATTTCCTTTCAAGGAGCATCTTTTTTTTTCCCGGGTAATTTTTTTTTCTTGGTGGTAAAACTGAGAAATGGGTTAAATAAATACTTATAGCTAGGGAAGAAACCCTGAAATGACGAATTTTGAGTTATTTGTCTAATATTGATTATCTGAGATTACAATTTCCGGAACTGGAATAAGATATTTCATTAGCAATTATTCATAATGTGAATATATATATATACATACATATATATATACACATATATATATATATACATATATATATGTGTATATATATATATGTATATACATACATATATATATTATATATATATAAATATATATATATATATATATATATATATATATATATATATATATATATATATATATATATATATATATATATATATATATATATATATGTATATATATACATGTATATTTGTATGTATATATATATATATATATATATATACATATTTATATATATATATATATATATATATATATATATATATATATATATATATATATATATATATACATATATATATATATACATAAATATATACATACATATATATATACATAAATATATACATATATATATATATATATATATATATATATATATATATATATATACATATATATACATATATATACATGTATATGCATACATATATATATATATATATATGTATATAAATATGTATATATATACATATATATACATATATGTATATAAAAACATATATATATATATATATATATATATATATATATATATATATATATATTGTGAGTTATTTGTCTAATATTGATTATCTGAGATCAATTTCCGAAACTGGAATAAGATATTTCATTAGTGATTATTCTTAATGTGAATATATATATATATATATATATATATATATATATATATATATATGTATATATATATATATATATATATATATATATATATATATATATATGCATATATATATAATAATAATTACTTAAAATATTTCTGTTTTGGTTTTAAAATTCTATATGTCAATTCTTATAAAATGGCTGCGTTTTTCTGGTTTATGGGATTTGCAAACGGCATTCTGTTGGTGGGATGGGTTTTTAGAATTCCCGAGAACTTTCTATGCGACATAATTGGCTATCTATTGGTGTCATCTATTGGCTATCATGACGTCGATTCCGGTTTTAAAATGTTTTAAATAGGCGAGGTTCGAAGTGTTGTTCGGGGATTTTTTGACTTTCTGTTCCCTCCTAACTGGGCGCAAGTTTCAGATGTGTTTTTTGTAATTGTAATCATGTAGGAAGGAAAATAAATGAATGTTTTAGTGATATCTTGCCTCTGCCTGCTGCACTCCGAAGAAAAACAATCTAGTGTCCCATCTAGGATTGGGGCATTGGACTGTTTTCTTAGATGACTCACAATTGACACGACTACATTCAGCGGTTAATGATGGATGACGGCTACGAATCGTCATATATATATATGTATATAAATTATTTCTTCTGATCACAATAATTACTTAGCCTCTATTGCTTTTACTAGCATGGGCTACTGGACAAGGAGAAGCCTTATCAGCTAGCAATGATAAAGTAAGATACAGTCCAGCACAAAGTAATTGAAGAGAACAGCACACAAGTCTAAATCTACTTGACATTTAATTTAAGAGTTGCTAGAAAAGAACATCTTCAACAGTCAGCGCCAGACAAGAGAATGACACCAAAGTTACTTTGCTCGAACAAAAGTGTACAGAAGAGAGAAGAGAGATAGAATTTTCCCAAGAGACAAGAAATTTAGTCAACGAATTTAACTGTTAGATTAGGAGAAAATCTGAGCCATTTTCCGGCCACAGATGGAAAACATGTTGAATGGACAGAAAATTTACATCTACTGGAGAGAAATCTTTGAGAAATATATTGCAAGAATTTTAAACCTCAGACACTCCTTTGATTAAGACATTTTGTAGCTAGGGAAATGGATTTTAATGAATTAGAATAGGAGAGCGTGTATTTTTAAGGTAATATTAAAGTGAAATAATCTTGATACATTACATATATATATATATATATATATATATATATATATATATATATATATATATATATATATATATATATATACATATATATTTAGAGAGGGAGATAAAGGGAGTGAGAGAAAGTGAGAGACTACTTAGATACAGATATAGACATATGTATAAATACATATGTCTATGTCTATATCTTTTTAAATCTCTGTATTTCTCCATCTATCAGCTTATATTAATATATATATATATATATATATATATATATATATATATATATATATATATATATATATATATATATACATATATATAGTTATATATATATACACACACACACACACATATATATATATATATATATATATATATATATATATATATATATATATATATATATATATATATATGTATGTATGTATGTCAGTATGTATGTATTATTTCTTATGGAAATCTTTAGTCATATATTTTTAATTCTAGAACATTGTCAGGTATACGGTTATATAAAATAAACGAGACGTTATTTTAAGAAATATGTAAATTATAGCTTATATACTTATTTAAAAACACCCATAACTTTGAGTTAATTATAGAGAAGTATTAGCACAATGAGTTTATTTATTAAATAATGTATATAATATTATTAAGTGCATGTAAATGCATATAATTTTATAAAAATCTCTAATCAAATAAACAATGAAGTCTTATATAGTACCCTTAACAAAATTTACTGCTCTTATAAATCAACGAAAATAAACTTGTCTTTCTATGATTATTCCAACCTAGAACAGTTGTACGAGAGTATAGTGATATCCAAATGCTTTAATAGTCGTAGCCAATTAAACATTACGTAAGTACGAAATTTGTTTTGCCAGTCTAATCATCTATTTTTTTTGCACATGTTTTTTTTTTACTTTTGTTCACAATCTGTGGAATGTATAATTATTTCTCCCTGTCTAGAAAATATTACTGCCAGTGAGAGTTCTTTTACTAAAGGTCACTAATTAGAGTTAAACATAGCAGAAAACGAAGTAGCTTTTATATTCTTTGCCTTCTACTTACCTCAAACGTAGAGTGGGTGGAGTGTCCTTCGTTTTAAACTTTAATTAATTAGAGATGTGTAGGGTATGTAATAAATTTTCATTTTAAAGTAGTGTTAGTATCATCAGATGTTTGATAGGATGAGTTTTTTTTAATTACTTTTCATTACGTTGGGGAATTCTTAGTTATAATTTCATTCTACTTTTTTCTAATTTTTATTTATTAAAAAGGTCATTATGTTATTTTTATTTTAAAAAATCAGCTTTCAGATCACTGTGTTTTATGTTTTAAGTTAATACCTATATTCTAAACTAAGTTACCATGCAAATTCTAACACAAAAATGTTTTTTCATAAAATAAATATATTAGTTATTATAAGTTTAATTAAATGAATTAAATGAATGATTTCATGATTTGTAAGGAGGGGGGAGACTAAAGTTTCAAGTCTTTTTCATTTTTTTTTGTACAATTTTAGTATTAAGAGATTAGTGGTCATTACAGATAACCTTTGGCATACATCGAGACTACTCTTTAGATGTTAATAGATTTTAATGCAAACAAGGAACATGATGTCATGGTATATTAAGCAGGAGACCAAACAAATGCTTTTGTGTAAATTGGGTACATTTTCGTAAATTTGTCTGCATAAAAATACTTTACAAGAATTAAAGTCATCTCATTCATTAATAACAATTTACCACACAAGGAGATTTAATGTCCATTTTCTGCACATGACTTACCTTAAACTTTCCTTGACCAACCTTATACAAGGAAGTTCCAGTACTGCACTAGAATTATCGATAGAACAGTACAAAAGAGAAAGGCTTTATCCATCGCTCAAAAACTCTTACCACACCCCATTCATTAATAACAGTTTACCACACAAGGAGATTTAATGTCCATTTTCTGTACATGACTTACCTTAAACTGTCCTTGACCAACCTTATACAAGGAAGTTCCAGTACGGCACTAGAATTATCGATAGGACAGTACAAAAGAGAGAGGTTTTAATCGTCGGTCGAAAACTCTTACCGCACCCCATTCATTAATAACAGTTTACCACACAAGGAGATTTAATGTCCATTTTCTGTACATGACTTACCTTAAACTTTCCTTGACCAACCTTATGCAAGGAAGTTCCAGTACGGCACTAGAATTATCGATATAACAGTACAAAAGAGAGAGGTTTTAATCGTCGGTCGAAAACTCTTACCGCACCCCATTCATTAATAACAGTTTACCACACAAGGAGATTTAATGTCCATTTTCTGTACATGACTTACCTTAAACTTTCCTTGACCAACCTTAGAAAAGGAAGTTCCAGTACTGCACTAGAATTATCGATAGAACAGTACAAAAGAGAAAGGCTTTATTCATCGGTCAAAAACTCTTACCGTACCCCATTCATTAATAACAGTTTACCACACAAAGAGATTTAATGTCCATTTTCTGTACATGACTTACCTTAAACTGTCCTGGACCAACCTTATGCAAGGAAGTTCCAGTACGGCACTAGAATTATCGATATAACAGTACAAAAGAGAGAGGTTTTAATCGTCGGTCGAAAACTCTTACCGCACCCCATTCATTAATAACAGTTTACCACACAAAGAGATTTAATGTCCATTTTCTGTACATGACTTACCTTAAACTTTCCTTGACCAACCTTATACAAGGAAGTTCCAGTACTGCACTAGAATTATCGATAGAACAGTACAAAAGAGAAAGGCTTTATTCATCGGTTATAAACTCTTACCGCACCCCATTCATTAATAACAGTTTACCACACAAGGAGATTTAATGTCCATTTTCTGCACATGACTTACCTTAAACTTTCCTTGACCAACCTTGAACTTCCTTGTATAAACAAGGAAGTTCCAGTATTGCACTAGAAATATCGATAGAACAGTACAATAGAGAGAGGCTTTATTCGTCGGTCGAAAACTCTTAGCGCACAAAAACAAAATGAAAACGGGAAAATACTTTAGAAAAAGCGTGATTTGTGTGTAGACAATCTGGAAACAGCGTGGGAGTTCGTGGCATCCGACACTAACACTTGCTTCGAGAGTTATTAAGCTAATAACTTTCATTTTGGAAATCGATTTTACCATCGATCACATTGGGCGACCTTCTTATCTATCGAAAAGGACGGCCGAAGAAAATGTCAAAGGATTATCTTCCCTCGATTCCCAAAGTTTTATCATACCAGTTCTGTGAACGTATGAGCCCAATGTTGTAAAAATCATTGTACAAATCTATAAATTGAAAATAAAATAACTCATTATTTCGATTATTTTTTGAAGAGACATGTGAACGTCATGATTGTTTTTCAACTGCTTGGATCTACTATTAAATGAAAATTAAGTTTTTAATTGTTTTTTATGATTAAAATTTTTTAAATATTTGTTATAGGTTCGAGCATTTAAGACTAAGTGAAAGATTTTGCATGAAGACTTACGAATATGGCCGTTGTTAAAGGAGAGCGAATCAGTGCATTTGCTATGATTATCCAATTATAGGGATTCCAAAATGGGAGTTTTATTAAAAAAATATGAAATTTTAAAACAAACAAATAAGTACATAATATAAGACGCTTAGTAAGTTTACCTCTTTTCCCAGAAAATTATTAGGTTACTTATGAAGAATAAATTAGTTTTAATTTCTTTATCGGTAGCTTCATTGGAGCTACTGTCTTTTCAAGAAAATTTTCAACTCTACGTTTTACTTAGACGTCCTCCTACGTCAGATTTTTTATCAATAGTAAATCAAATAAACTTTCCTTTTTCTAGGGTTGAAAAACTTTTCTCACAATAATTTCACTTTCAACAAAATGAGAAAAAAAAGTTCCTAAATCAAAGTACTACATTTTTGTATGTAGTTAGTACTTCATAAAAGTAATTTTTTATACCATATAAAACCTTTTTATATTTTTTAAAAGTTTATTGATAAGTTTAAATTTCTGTTAATAATCAAGTATATAATAATCCATACCAATTAAGATGAATTGTAGGTTACTTATGAAGAATTTTATAGTTTCAAAATTTTTATTAATAACTGCATACGAGTTATTGATTTTTAAATGAGTTTCTGTAAGGCTGCTCTTTTCTTCGCAAACATATCTTAGATTTGAGTAAAATATTAAATAAAATAATTCCTTTTCTATCATTTTAAATTTATTTTCATCATTAATCCTATTTCGGAATAAGAGAAAAAATTCCGTTACACCATAAACAATTTCGAAGTTTAAATGGGCTGGGATTAATGATTTAAAATAAATCTCGAACAGTATAAAGCTGAGATAACAAACTATGGATTGCGAGCTACTAGTGGATTGCAGGAAAATTTTCCGTATGTGGAATTGTCCACTCAATTAAAGCCCATTTTCTTAAACTATTTTTATATAGAGACTGAAGCTGAAGAGCTTTTGTAATATGGAACATTTTGGTTTTGAAGACAATGATGCAATTTTGGTTCTGAAGGCGGTCATACAGTGAAGTTGATATAAAAAATGATTTATCTATAAATTCACTTTCTTTAAGAATAGAAGATATTTGGTGTCTTGTTTTAAAAAATGCTCGTTTTTGGTCTAAAAGGAACGGAGCTGTTCAATTTTACACTGGTTTAACGTTTCTTTTTTATCCACCATGAAATTTATAAAAGGAAAAATTACAGAAATATATTCATTGATAAACATTAAGAAATCTATATTTCAATAGCAGCAACTGCCTATTTTCCCCAAATTAAAAAAACTTGTTCCGGAACAAAAAATCGTGACTAATGAATATTATTAAGCAGATGAAAAATCTGTTCTTATATATCTAATGTATTACTAACAACATTTAATTCTTTTATCATAAGTACAATTCGATTTTAATTTATTTTTCTTACATAGGGTTTTATTAAAATTGACATCGGACTTACGAGAAAAGTATATTTATAGTTGTTAAACACATAAAAAATTCGGAAAAAAGTTCTTTTTTTCTCTCCTAGTCGGACTCAGAAGGAATTCTAAAAGGCATGGTTGTTACAAAGAAACATAAATTTGACGAACACTGACATAATCATTAATTACAATGATGGGAATCGAACCCCAGATTTCAAGAACCTTTCCCTGGATAACTGAAACCTCGCATGATAAAAATATGATTAAAAATAAGACAAAACCAATCGTCTACATCGATTTGTCTCATCTACAAATTGTTTGAACCAAGTTACAAACTCAAATAAACTAATTCAAGATATAAGATCAAATTTTTATATTTTAAAATAAATTTAAAATGTAAATGCAAATATCTGCCAATTTTATACATTAATCTTCACCAATAAGAATTAAATTATGGTTACTTATGAAGAATGCAAAAGTTTCAATTTTTTTAACGAATGTTCAGCCCGAGTTAATGATTTTCCAAGAAGTTTTTCCAATCTGTTTTTCCTTTAGCAAGTAAGCTTATGTCAAGTTTTCACTAAAAAATAAATAAAACTTTCCTTTTTCTACCGTTTAAAACTTTTTTCGTAAGGTTTTCACTTCGACAAAGTCAGAAAAAAAATTTCAGTTTGGAAAAAAACTATTAGTAAATTTTAATAGCATGCTGGGTTTCCTGAAACGAATGTAAAAATTACATTTTTGGTAAGGCAAGAAAAAAAATGAGCGGAAATAGCTTTTGAATGTGTACAGAAACATCTCTCACCACTTAACTTTTTATATGAAGGGTTTTTTCAAAACTTTTCAGAAAAAATTTTATTTGAGAAAAAATTAATAGCAGTTTTTAATGGCGATTCTTCATTTTCTAAAATCAATTTGAGCTCTACAGATACTTTAAAAATACATATTTTAAAATGTAAAAAAAATGTTTATATAGGAATTCAAATTAATCATGCGTTGATTAAAAATTTATTTGTGCTCTCTACCTTAATCGAGAAACAGTACTCAACTGTATTTTTCATAGAAAATACTTTTTGCCTGAAATTGTTAAAATTCTTTTTTCAGAAATTTCCTGGAGTATACTTAATTAGAGTTCCTTGTTTATCAAAGTATACTAATTAATTGGAAGCTAAAAATTTTAAAATGTGTTATTTATATGAAACAAGAATTCCTTAAGGTGTTTATGTTTTTTACATAATAATTAGCTAGAAAACTCTGTCAACAACTGTAAAGAAAAATTTTCTTTTAGCAATAAACTAAAAGTAAATCAGAATTTCCCAGGAAAGTTTTCTTCTTTAACATTATTGATAAAATATAGTATTTCTCCAGCGAATTTATTCATTAAATAATAACCGTGCTTTAATATAAAATAAAATATATAAACTGGGAAAAATTTAATTTCAAGATCGGTACATGTATTCTCTGTTGGCACAATCTCGGAATTTTACACATTTTACTTATTTGGTGATATTTCTGTTTGTATTTTTCTAATACATTTATTGTTAAATTATTGTGTTTTGATTTTGGGGTAACCATCCTTTCACCTGTTTCTGTTCAGTCACAAACATATGATTTTTTCAAAAGTTACTTTGTTTTTTCCCTTTTAAAAGTGAATTATGTTAACACTTAATCTAAATGCATAATGCTGTAATTTATGTTTTGTTCTATTTAAAGTGGTAGAAAAATGTTAAGTATACCACTATTCGTTTTTAAAGTTATTTAATGATATTTGTTATGCCACTATTAGCTGTTAACGTCGAGAAAGTCACCAACGGGAGCATAAATACATCTGTTTCTCAAGATCTTCCATAGATTTTTTTAAATGTTAAAATATATAAATAAGTAATATTTAACTTGCGATTTATTAAAGAAAAGAGGAATAAACACAAGGCAAATCCAATCGTCTACATCCCTTTTTCTCATCTAGAAACTATTTGTACTTAGTTAGAAACTCAGCTAAAGCAATTCAAGTTATAAGATCAGATTTTTATATTTTAAAATAAATTTAGAATGTAAATGCGAATATCTGCAAATTTTATACACTAATCTTTACCAATAAAAATGAAATTAAGGTTTCTTATGAAGAATGCAAAAGTTTAAATTTTTTTTTAACTAATGTCCAGCACAAGCTAATAACTTTCCAAGAAGTTTTTCCAATCTGTTTTCCCTTTAGCAAGTAAGCTTATGCCAAGTTTTCCCTAAAAATAAATAAAACTTTCCTTTTTCTACCGTTTAAAACTTTTTTCGGAAGGCTTTCACGTTCACGAAGTCAGAAAAAAATTTCAGTTTGGATAAAAACTACTAATAAATTTTAATAGCATGCTTGGTTTCCGGAAACAAATATAAAAACCACATTTTGGGTTAGGCAGGTAAAAAATAAGAGGAAATAGCTTTTGAATATGTTCAGAAATATCTCTCACCACTTAACTTTTTATATGAGGTTTTTTTTTAAACTTTTCACAAAAAAGTTTATTTGAGAAAAAATTAATAGCAGTTTTTAATGGCGATTCTTCATTTTCTAAAATCAATTTTAGCTCCACAGATACTTTAAAAATACATATTTTAAAATGTAAAAAAATGTTTATATAGGAATTTAAATTAATCATGCGAAGATTAAAAATTTATTTGTGCTCTCTACCTTAATCTAAAAACAGTACTGAACTGTATTTTTCAAAGAAAATACTTTTTGCCTGACATTGTTAAAATTCTTTTTACAGAAATTTCCAAGAGTATACTTAATTAGAGTTCCTTGTTTATGAAAGTATACTAACTAATTGGCAGCTAAAAATCTTTAAAATATTTTATTTATATGAAACAAGAATTCCTTAAGGTGTCTATGTTTTTTACATAATAATTAGCTAGAAAACACTGTAAGTGGCCTTCTCTGTCAACAACTGTAAAAAAAATTTTCTTTTCGCAATAAACTGAAAGTAAATCTGAATTTTCCAGGAAAGTTTTCTTCTTTAACATTATTGATAAAATATAGTATTTCTCCAGAGAATTTATTCATTAAATAATAACTGTGCTTTAATATAAAATAAAATAAATAAATCGGGAAAAATTTAATTTCAAGATCGGTACATGTATTCTCTGTTGGCACAATCTCGGGATTTTACACATTTTACTTATTTGGTGAGATTTTTGTTTGTATTTTTCTACACATTTATTGTTAAATCATTATATTTTGATTTTGGAGTAACCATCTTTTCACCTGTTTCTGTTCAGCCACAAACATATGTTTTTTTCAAAAGTACCTTTGTTTCTTTCCCCGTTAAATGTGAATTATATTAACACTTAATCTAAATGCATAATGCTGTAATTTATGTTATATTCTATTTAAAGTGCTAGAAAACTGTTAAGTATACCACTATTCGTTTTTAAAGTTATTTAATGATATTTGTTATGCCACTATTGGCTGTTAACGTCTGAAAGTCACCAACGGAAAAAATAATGTCTGAAAATCACCAAAAATAAATACATCTGTTTCTGAAGATCTCCCATAGATTTTTTTAAATGTTAAAATATATAAATAAGTAACATTTACCTTGCGATTTCTTAAAGAAAATAGGATTAAACACAAGGCAAATCCAATCGTCTACATCCCTTTTTCTCATCTAGAAACTATTTGCACTTAGTTAGAAACTCAGCTAAATCATTTCAAGCTATAAGATCAGATTCTTATATTTTAAAATACATTTAGAATGTAAATGCAAATATCTGCAAATTTTATACACTAATCTTTACCAATAAAAATGAAATTAAGGTTAATTATGAAAAATGCAAAAAATTCATTTTTTTAACTAATGTCTAGCACAAGCTAATGACTTTCCAAGAAGTTTTTCCAATCTGTTTTTCCTTTAGCAAGTAAGCTTATGTCAAGTTTTCACTAAAAAATAAATAAAACTTTCCTTTTTCTACCGTTTAAAACTTTTTTCGTAAGGTTTTCACTTTGACAAAGTGAGAAAAAAAATTTCAGTTTGGATAAAAACTATTAATAAATTTTAATAGCATGCTTGGTTTCTACAAACGAATATAAAAACCACATTTTTGGTAAGGCAAGAAAAAAAAATGATCGGAAATAGCTTTTGAATGTGTATAGTAACATCTCTCACCACTTAACTTTTTATATGAGGACTTTTTCAAGACTTTTCACAAAAAATTTTATTTGGGAAAAAATTAATAGCAGTTTTTAATGGCGATTCTTCATTTTCTAAAATCAATTGGAGCTCTACAGATACTTTAAAAATACATGTTTTAAAATGTAAAAAAATGTTTATATAAGAATTCAAATTAATCATTCGAAGATTAAAATTTTATTTGTGCTCTCTACTTTAATCGAAAAACAGTACTCAACTGTATTTTTCAAAAAAATACTTTTTGCCTGAAATTGTTAAAAAAATTTTTCAGAAATTTCCAGGAGTATACTTAATTAGAGTTCCTTGTTTATCAAAGTATACTAATTAATTGGAAGCTAAAAATCTTTAAAATATTTTATTTAT
Organism: Pardosa pseudoannulata; assembly: GCA_032207245.1. Classification (NCBI taxonomy): domain Eukaryota; kingdom Metazoa; phylum Arthropoda; class Arachnida; order Araneae; family Lycosidae; genus Pardosa; species Pardosa pseudoannulata. The sequence continues at coordinate 115,145,761 of CM063508.1, forward strand.
ATGAAAGAAGAACTCCTTAAGGTGTTTATGTTTTTTACATAATAATTAGCTAGAAAACTCTGTCAACAACTGTAAAGAAAAATTTTCTTTTGGCAATAAACTGTAAGTCGGAATTTTCCAGGAAACTTTTCTTCTTTAACATTATTGATAAAACATAGTATTTCTGTAGAGAATTTATTCATTAAACAATAACTGTGCTTTAATATAAAATATAATAAATAATCTGGGAAAAATGTAAATTCAAGATCGGTACACATGTATTCACCTAGTCACATTTATACCTAGTAACTCAGCTAAGGAAATTCAAGCTATAAGATCAAATTTTTATATTAAAAAATGAATCTAGGATGTAAATGCAAATATCTACAAATTGTATATACTGATCTTTAGCAATAAGAATGAAACTAAGGTTACTTATGAAGAATGCAAAAGCTTCAATTTTTTTTAACGAATGTTGAGCACAAGCTAATGACTTTCCAAGAAGTTGTTTCAATCTGTTTTTCCTTTAGCACGTAAGCTTATGTCAAGTTTTCACTGAAAATAAATAAAACTTTCCTTTTTCTATCGTTTAAAACTTTTTTCGTAAGGTCTTCACTTTGACAAAGTCAGAAAAAAATTTCAGTTTGGATAAAACTATTAATAAATTTTAATAGCATGCTTGGTTTCCAGAAACGAATATAAAAACCACATTTTTACTAAGTCAAGAAAAAAATGAGAGAAAATAGCTTTTGAATGTGTACAGAAACATCTCTCACCGCTTAACTTTTTATATGAGAGTTTTTTCAAAACTTTCACAAAAAATTTAATTTGAGAAAAATTTAATAGCAGTTTTTAATGGCGATTCTTCATTTTCTAAAATCAATTGGAGCTCTACAGATACTTTAAAAATACATATTTTAAAATGTAAAAAATGTTTATATAGGAATTCAAATTAATCATTCGAAGATTAAAAATTTATTTATGCTCTCTACCTTAATCGAAAAACAGTACTCAACTGTATTTTTCAAAGAAAATACATTTTGCCTGGAATTGTTAAATTCTTTTTTCAGAAATTTCCTGGAGTATACTTAATTAGAGTTCCTTGTTTATCAAAGTATACTAATTAATTGGAAGCTAAAAATCTTTAAAATATTTTATTTATATGAAACAAGAACTCCTTAAGGTGTTTATGTTTTTTACATAATAATTAGCTAGAAAACTCTGTCAACAACTGTAAAGAAAAATTTTCTTTTGGCAATAAACTGTAAGTCTGAATTTTCCAGGAAACTTTTCTTCTTTAACATTATTGATAAAATAGTATTTCTGTAGAGAATTTATTCATTAAACAATAACTGTGCTTTAATATAAAATATAATTAAATAATCTGGGAAAAATGTAAATTCAAGATCGGTACACATGTATTCACCTAGTCACATTTAAACCTAGTAACTCAGCTAAGGAAATTCAAGCTATAAGATCAAATTTTTATATTAAAAAATGAATCTAGGATGTAAATGCAAATATCTACAAAATTGTATATACTGATCTTTAGCAATAAGAATGAAACTAAGGTTACTTATGAAGAATGCAAAAGCTTCAATTTTTTTTTAACGAAATGTTGAGCACAAGCTAATGACTTTTCCAAGAAGTTGTTTCAATCTGTTTTTCCTTTAGCACGTAAGCTTATGTCAAGTTTTCACTGAAAATAAATAAAACTTTCCTTTTTCTATCGTTTAAAACTTTTTTCGTAAGGTCTTCACTTTGACAAAGTCAGAAAAAATTTTCAGTTTGGATAAAACTATTAATAAATTTTAATAGCATGCTTGGTTTCCAGAAACGAATACAAAAACCACATTTTTTGTAAGGCAAGAAAATGAGAGAAAATAGCTTTTGAATGTGTACAGAAACATCTCTCACCACTTAACTTTTTATATGAGGGTTTTTTCAAAACTTTTCACAAAAACATTTATTTGAGAAAAAATTAATAGCAGTTTTTAATGGGGATTTTTCATTTTCTAAAATCAATTGGAGCTCTACAGATACTTTAAAAATACATATTTTAAAATGTAAAAAATGTTTATATAGGAATTCAAATTAATCATTCGAAGATTAAAAATTTATTTATGCTCTCTACCTTAATCGAAAAACAGTACTCAACTGTATTTTTCAAAGAAAAATACTTTTTGCCTGAAATTGTTAAAATTCTTTCAGAAATTTCCAGGAGTATACTTAATTAGAGTTCCTTGTTTATCAAAGTATACTAATTAATTGGAAGCTAAAAATCTTTAAAATATTTTATTTATATGAAAGAAGAACTCCTTAAGGTGTTTATGTTTTTTACATAATAATTAGCTAGAAAACTCTGTCAACAACTGTAAAGAAAAATTTTCTTTTGGCAATAAACTGTAAGTCGGAATTTTCCAGGAAACTTTTCTTCTTTAACATTATTGATAAAACATAGTATTTCTGTAGAGAATTTATTCATTAAACAATAACTGTGCTTTAATATAAAATATAATAAATAATCTGGGAAAAATGTAAATTCAAGATCGGTACACATGTATTCACCTAGTCACATTTATACCTAGTAACTCAGCTAAGGAAATTCAAGCTATAAGATCAAATTTTTATATTTAAAAAATGAATCTAGGATGTAAATGCAAATATCTACAAATTGTATATACTGATCTTTAGCAATAAGAATGAAACTAAGGTTACTTATGAAGAATGCAAAAGCTTCAATTTTTTTTAACGAATGTTGAGCACAAGCTAATGACTTTCCAAGAAGTTGTTTCAATCTGTTTTTCCTTTAGCACGTAAGCTTATGTCAAGTTTTCACTGAAAATAAATAAAACTTTCCTTTTTCTATCGTTTAAAACTTTTTTCGTAAGGTCTTCACTTTGACAAAGTCAGAAAAAAAATTTCAGTTTGGAAAAAAACTATTAGTAAATTTTAATAGCATGCTTGATTTCCGGAAACGAATACAAAAACCACATTTTTTGTAAGGCAAGAAAATGAGAGAAAATAGCTTTTGAATGTGTACAGAAACATCTCTCACCACTTAACTTTTTATATGAGGGTTTTTTCAAAACTTTTCACAAAAACATTTATTTGAGAAAAAATTAATAGCAGTTTTTAATGGGGATTTTTCATTTTCTAAAATCAATTGGAGCTCTACAGATACTTTAAAAATACATATTTTAAAATGTAAAAAATGTTTATATAGGAATTCAAATTAATCATTCGAAGATTAAAAATTTATTTATGCTCTCTACCTTAATCGAAAAACAGTACTCAACTGTATTTTTCAAAGAAAATACATTTTGCCTGGAATTGTTAAATTCTTTTTTCAGAAATTTCCTGGAGTATACTTAATTAGAGTTCCTTGTTTATCAAAGTACACTAATTAATTGGCAACTAAAAATCTTTAAAATATTTTATTTATATGAAACAAGAATTCCTTAAGGTGTTTATGTTTTTTACATAATAATTAGCCAGACAACTCTGTCAGTGGCCTTTTCTGTCAACAACTGCAAAGAAAAATTTTCTCTTGGCAATAAACTGTAAGTCTGAATTTTCCAAGAAAGTTTTCTTTTTTAACATTATTGATAAAATATAGTATTTCTCCAGAGAATATTTTCATTAAATAATAAATGTGCTTTAATATAAAATAAAATAAATCGGTACACATGTATTCCCTATTGGTACAATCTCCGTATTTCACACATTTTACTTATTTGGTGAAAATTTTGTACGTATTTTTCTATCTATTTATTGTTAAATTTTTATCTTTTTATTTCAGGTAACCTTCCTTTCACCTGTTTCAATCCAATCACAAATATATGTTTTTTTTTCAATTTTTTTTCGTTTTTTTCCGTTAAAAAAATTTATGGTAATACTAAATCTAAAGACATAATTCTGTATTTTATGCATCGTTGTAGTTAAAGTGGTACAAAAATGTTATGTATACCACTATTCATATTTTAAAGTAATTGAATAACATTTGTTATGTCACAACTAGCCGTTAGCGTCTACAAAATTTCCAACTGAAGCATAAATACATTTTTATCTCAAGATTTCCGTAGATTTTTTTAAATGTTAAAATATATAAATAAGTAAAATTTACCTTGCAATTTTTTATAGGAAATAGGTTTAAACATAAGGCAAATCCAATCGTCTACATCCCTTTTTCTCATCTACAAGCTGTTTGTACCTAGTAATTCAGCTAAAGAAATTCAAGCTATAAAATCAAATTTTTATATTTTAAGATAAACCTAGAATGTAAATACAAATGATATTTGTTATACCACTATTAGCTGTTAACGTCGAGAAAGTCACCAACGGGTGCATAAATACATCGGTTTCTCAAGATCTTCCATACATTTTTTTAAATGTTAAAATATATAAATAAGTAATATTTATCCTGCGATTTTTTTAAAAAAATAGGATTAAACACAAGGCAAATCCAATCGTCTACATTCCTTTTTCTCATCTACAAACTGTTTGTACTTAGAAACTATCTTATCTTATCTAGAAACTATTTTTACTTAGTTAGAAACTCAGCTAAAGCAACTCAAGTTATAAGATCAGATTTTTATATTTTAAAATAAATTTAGATTGTAAATGCAAATATCTGCAAATTTTATACACTAATCTTTACCAATAAAAATGAAATTAAGGTTACTTATGAAGAATGAAAAAGTTTCAATTTTTAACGAATGTTCAGCATAAGTTAATGATTTTCTAAGAAGTTTTTCCAATCTGTTTTTCCTTTAACAAGTAAGGTTATGTCAAGTTTTCACTAAAAAAAATAAATAAAACTTTCCTTTTTCTACCGTTTAAAACTTTTTTCGTAAGGTTTTCACTTTGGCAAAGTCAGAAAAAACTATTAATAAATTTTAATAGCATGCTTGGTTTTCGGAAACGAATATAAAAAACCACATTTTTTTAAGGCATGAAGAAAATGAGAAGAAATAGCTTTTGAATGAGTTCAGAAACATCTCTCACCACTTAACTTTTTATATAAGGGATTTTTCAAATATTTTCACAAATTTTATTTGAGAAAAAATTAATAGCAGTTTTTAATGGCGATTCTTCATTTTCTAAAATCAATTAGAGCTGTACAGATACTTTAAAAATACATGTTTTAAAATGTTAAAAAATTGTTTATATAAGAATTCAAATTAATCATTCGAAGATTAAAAATTTATTTATGCTCTCTACCTTAATCGAAAAACAGTACTCAACTGTATTTCTCAAAGAAAATACTTTTTGCCTGAAATTGTAAAATTCTTTTTTCAGAAATTTCCTGGAGTATACTTAATTAGAGTTCCTTGTTTATCAAAGTATACTAATTAATTGGCAACTAAAAATCTTTAAAATATTTTATTTATATGAAACAAGAATTCCTTAAGGTGTCTATGTTTTTTACATAATAATTAGCTAGAAAACTCTGTCAGTGGCCTTCTCTGTCAACAACTGTAAAGAAAAATTTTCTTTTGGCAATAAACTGTAAGTCTGAATTTTCCAGGAAAGCTCTCTTCTTTAACATTATTGATAAAATATAGTATTCTCCAGAGAATTTATTCATTAAATAATAACTATGCTTTAATATAAAATAAAATAAATAAACTGAGAAAAATGTAATTTCGAGATCGGTACAGATGTATTCCCCTTTGACACAATCTCCGGATTTCACACATTTTACTTATTTGGTGAGATTTTTGATATTATTCTATCTATTTATTGTTAAAAAATTATGTTTGGATTTGAGACCTTCTTTTCACCTGTTTCTGTTCAATCACTAATATATGTTTTTGTTTTAAAAGTTTGCTTGTTTTTTTCCTGTTAAAACAGAATTATGTTAATACTGAAGCTAAATGCCTGGTGCTGTAACTTATGTTTTATTGTATTTAAAGTGGTAAAAAAATGTTAAGTATACCCCTATTCGTTTTTAAAGTTATTTAATATTATTTGTTACGCCACCACTAGCCGTTAACGTCTACAAAGTAGCCAACGGGAGCATAAATACATCTGTTTCTCAAGATCTTGCAAAGTTATTTTTCTTAAGTGTTAAACCGTATATATAAATAAGTAAAATTGACCTTGTGATTTCTTACTTAAAAATGTGGTAACAATTTATAAGTAATTTGTTATTTCAAATAGAATCTAATTATACAGTTTTGATTTTATTAAAATAGTTTATAAAAATCAAAATTTTTCATTAAAGACTTAAATAGTATTTTCTTAAACCCAATTTTTAAGACCTCATACTAACGTACAATGTTGATAGAGGAATACTTAAAATTTTTAATAAGTCGAAGTTGGAATTCGGAAAAAGGTAGAATTTCCTCTTTAATAAAATGACCCTAAAAAGGGATTTATTTCAAGACAATTACTTATTTATGAAAGAAGATTGTTAATTCTTTTGTTATTGTATAACAAGAGAAGCTTTAGTTATTTGCAGTCAAGATTTTTGTTAACATTTTGCATCTAATATTTTGTGTTTGTAATATTCATTGTAATATTTGCTTGAATTTTTTCAGTATTAGAACACATTAGATGTTCTAATATTGTCTAAATTTCAAAATATCGTATTTTTTACTAGACTAAGAAATTTCTTCATTTAACTAAGGAATAGATTTTAGTAATAAAAATCTTGTCAAACCTCTAAGCTACAAACAGCATAATAATGTGTAATATTACTTGATTATTATTGATATAAAAGACACTCATGTCATATTATAAACTGCTGCTAAAATTCAGGGTTAGTTCTGTTTCAAGAAAATAGTAGAATTTATCTTCTAGGTAGCCCCCTGATACATTAGTAGTGAAGTTTCATAAGGATCCATTAATATGCTTGGAGACAAAATTTAGAATGATCTTCATTAATTTCCGAAGAGTTAAGATAATTCTACATTAACTAACGTACTATTAAATTATTTTGCAAAGAATCCTTCTTTAAAAGCAATCAAGTAGGTCATCAGTGTTGATGTTAAAAATTAAAAGCATATTTTGTCAGTTATTGGGAAGGTTTGATATCCACTTCACTAACATAAGAACATCAACTAAAAATATCTAATTCCTCAAAACTGCGCATTTTACTTCCGATGTCAAATTTCCTTCAAACGTGATGACAGAAAATAGGAAATTGGGAATCATAACATCATTTCCGACCAAATGATTACACCCCTGGGAATTTCGTGACATAATCATCTTGGCTTCATTACTCTTTATTGATTGATCAGACTCAACTTTTGATGGACTGAATGTTTGAGTCAACGGCACGTACTGCAGAAAAAAAGTCATATTTTTTACAGGAATTAAGATTATTCTCTATAGGAGCGTTTCTTAACGTGTGCTACGCGTACTTTACGAGGCACGGTTAGAGTTTGGTGGGAGGCACCGGTTAGGTTGTGTCAGAGGAGAAAAACACTATAATTATTTCTGGTTACACATAAAGAAAAATAAAAAGCTTCCTTACTTGTTAGTATTGCACATGAGTAGTTTTGCATGTATGCTGGATTTTATTACTTAATATCCCTTCCAGAAGGTTTATCGCCTGGGGATAACGAGTAATTACTGGCACTAGCTTCAGACTTATTTTTCAAAAGTAAGAACTAGAAAAACATTTTAATATCGTTCTAGTTGGGAATGCAAGGTACTTTCTTTAGTTTTCACAAAAAAAGTCATGTAATACATTTTGCCTTTTACAACTTCATACCTACGTGAGGTTGCCTTTTCAGCAATTTTAGACATTAATGAAAAAAGGAACAAACGGTTTGATGTGGAATCATATCTTAAATCAAAATTAACAATCAGGGAACCAAATTATAGCGATCTGCTTTTTTTAGCATAAACAACTTCATCATTAAGTATATAAATGTCATTTATAGTAAGCCTTTTACTTATTTCATTACTATTTTATTATGAATAAATTTTATTTTCATTCATTGTTATATTGTTTATGTTCTAAAAAGAAAGCGATAAATGAATTATAATTGCTATTAAAGTACATAAATACTTTTTGACAAAGAGTTATCAGTGTAAAGAATAATCAAACTATAGAAATAATACACAGATGTCAAATGTTTGGGAATACTGGTCTTTAGATTTTGTAACATTAGCCCAATCTGACACTGAATCATTAAAAAAATAGATTCGTTTTCGATAAGTTTTCATGTACAGAGGGAATATTCACCTTTATATGTATTCAATTTTTTAAATGCAATGAGTCTTTTATCATGCCTGAATTTCGTTACCATTCTTTTCTTAAGTTTCTAAATTTAGAGCATAATACGTTTAAGGAAAATGTCTCATAAATCCTTGGATTTTAATACCACAAACTTTCGGATGTTCAAAGCCAAATAATCAATACAGTAGAATGACAAATCTACGCGGTCTAACATAAATTACGTACTATTAAGAGAAGTTTTAATATAAAAATCAAAATTTGTCATTAAAGATTTACATAGTATTTTCTTAAACCCAATTTTTGAAACCTCATACTAACGTACAATGTTGACAGAGGAATACTTAAAATTTTAATAAGTCGAATTCGGAATTGGGGAAAAAGTAGAATTTCCTGCATAATAAAATGACCCTAAAAAGGGATTTTATTTCAAGACAATTAGTTATTTATCAAAGAAATTGTTTCATTTTGGTTATTGCATAACAAAAGAAGTTTTAGTTATCTGCAGTGAACATTTTCGTTAACATTTTGCTTCTAATATTTTGTATTTGTAATATTCATTGTCATATTTGCTTGAATTTTTCAGTATTAGAACTCATTAGATGTTCTAATATTGCCTAAATTTCTAAGAATCGTATTTTTTACTAGACTAAGAAATTTCTTCACTTAATTAAGGAATAGATTTTAGTAATAAAAATCTTGTCAAAACTCTAAGATACAAACAGCATAATAATGTGTAATGTTACTTGATTATTATTGATATAAAAGACACTCATGTCATATTATAAACTGCTGCTAAAATTCAGGGTTAGTTCTGTTTGAAGAAAATAGTAGAATTTATCTTCTAGGTAGCCCCCCTGATACAGTTTCATAAGGATCCATTAATATGTTTGGAGACAAAATTTAGAATGATCTTCATTAACATTTCCGAAGAGTTAAGAGAATTCTACATTAACTAAGGTACTATTAAATGAATTTGCAAAGAATCCTTCTTTAAAAGCAATCAAGTAGGTCATCAGTGTTGATGTTAAAAATCAAGACCATATTTTGTCAGTTATTGGGCAGGTTTATGTACTAACATCATCTTCATTTTTTGTAGAATCATGAAAATATCATCTGTAAACTAATAACAGATAAAAGAAAGGTAAAAGAATTAAATGCATAATAATATGTTCAAAACATACAAGTAAGATTATGATTATGGTTTCAGCCTTAGCTTACAAGTGGCATGAGAAATCACTTGAATTTCTCAAGTTTTAGAAAATAACTGGGATTTTCTTGTCCATTATAAGCCATTTAGTTTGTTTATCTCAAATCAAATCATATATAAAATTTATGGCCTACTTTCTAACACTAAAATATTCAATCATTTTCTAATACAGATTTCCAATTAATGTAAATCTTATTTTACCTGTAATACAATGTTTAATGTCCACTTTTTGATTTTAACATATTTGCCACCCACCACCCTTCTTTAACACTCCTAATCTGGGATAATAAAATATATATAATGACTTAAAACATAATATAATTTATTAAGGATTAAATATGAAAGATTATGTAATGATTGAGATTGCATTTGGTTAACAATTATTATTCATCTTGTATGAGTTTAGTCAAAGCCAATTAAATGTCATCTCAAACATTCTTGACATTTATTTTCCTCTGCAAAAGAGTTGTAAATTCACTATCGCAGTGAATATGGCACTAAAAGAAAGCATAAAAACTTTAGGAAACGAATCGAGTACTTACAGAAAACTCGAGAAGACGGTTCTGAAAGATATTGATCACTGAGAATTCATTTCACAGCTCCAAAAATTCATCCTTTTCTTCATCGGGTCAAAGACCAGTAACTTACAAACATACGTAAAATGAGTTTCATACTAATGCAACTTCAACTACAGAAAGTGTTGCTAATGGTAAAATAAATGACTATAATTTTATTACCTACTTTTAGAAGTTTTAAAAATAAAAACGGGTGATCTCCAAGGGTTAAGCTCACCAGAGCAAATTCTGGAGTCGAAAAAACCGGGACTTCTGTCCGGACCGTCAAATTTAAACAGCAGATTTTGTCTTTAATTTGTTAAATACTTTATTGTTAAGAAATAAATACATTAGAAACATAAAACATTTTGCAAAATACAATTCTTTATTTCTTGAAAGCGAAGAACGTAATTGTTTTATATTATTTTTTATTAATTTAATAGAAATGCCAACTAATGCAAGTACTATACAGTCGAACTCGTTTATAACGAGCATGGATTTAATGAAAACTCGGATTTACCGAGGGAAGCAAGAATATTTGGTTGGAACAATGTTAAGTCTATGCAACAGAAGTCGCTTTTAACGAGCAAGACCTGGATTTAGCGAGCAATATTTTTCTGTCTTGCAATCTTTTTTCTCATCTTTCTAGTCTTTCTGTCTTATTTTTTTTCTTCTCCGCGGTCTAATACTTTTGTAGGAAAAATTCCTCCAGTATTCTAAAGTCAATAGGGAGTGTTTACAAATCAGATGCAATTGAATTTTTGCCACCAAATTCTACATCTGTTATCCAGCCTATGGACCAAGGAGTCAAAATAATTTTCAACGGCCACTTCCATAAGCAACTGATTTTGAGGATTCTGTTCCGAAGAGATAGAAGTGGAACAGCATCAAATACCAATGTCAAAGTACTGACAGCTATAAGTTTGAGGACCGATGCATGGGAAAATATCACATCAACATGCATCATCAAGTGTTTCCATAAGGCTGGATTAGAGAGTTGTCACGATGGTCGATCCACTGAGGAAGAAGAGGTTTACAACAAGCTGCAAATTTGGAAATGACCAAAGAAGAATTTCAAAATTATGTATCCATCGACGACGAACTGATGACCTGAGATGTACTGACCACCGAAGATATTGTAACTGACGTACTAGCGAATTCAGCGGAAAATCAGGACGAAAGAGATGAATGGACACTGATTAATATAAAGAAAAAGAACCACCCCCAACTTGTTTTACGTTGTTGGAGTTCGATGAAAAATGCAGACCATGTCAGTGATGATGTTTTCCAGCGGATGAGTCTTCTCCGAAGAACAATAACACTGGAAACAGACAGGGAACGAGTTCAGAGTAAGCTAACAAACTACAATTTTAATTATGTAGATTAATGAAAAAAAATAAATGTTTTAGTAAGAATCTTTTCCTTTATTTTTCTTTCTGTTTATTGTTTCTTTCCTTTAAGACTGTAGCGCAACTAGAAATTTTTCGTTGGTTTGGGTGGTTAATTGTCATTAAATTAAGAAAAGTATTTAATTAAATTAATTAATGTAATTAAAGTAAGGAAGTATTAATTAAATTTTAAGTAAACTCAATCATTTGACCTCCTAAGGCCCCCTTCCTTTCTGGTTGCATGCCTGTCTTAAGGACCCGTTTATTACGAGTACTCGGATTTAACGAGTAAATATTACGGTCCCATTGTGCTCGTTATAAACGAGTTCGACTGTATTTTTTTAAATGGAGGAATCTGTCAATGCTTTGATGTAATGATTAGATTTAATTTAATGAGTACCCACAACAATTATTTTTATTTTTGCGTACCGTTGACTGACGAGATAAAGATGATGCAAACGTGTTTGATTTGTCAGATGAAAGTTTGTTAGCTTTTGCCTCATTAGAAAAAGAGAAGAAAGCATCACATTTGAAGTTTTAAAACTAATTTCAAAATTAGGTTTTTCATCAAATCCTCCAGTTATTTTAAAAATCTTCTTTTCTAGAGAGAAGAATTGTTCAAAAGTAAATTTATATCTATCCCCACTTTATGCTATTTAAAAAAAATTCTATACTGCAGGAAGGGGCGATATTTTATATTTCATTCGGTGCGACTAAGATTCTAAAGCCGGTTTTGAGACCCCTCACTTCTTTGAGTTTTTGATCCCTCAGTTTGGTATTCTATAATATTAACTTTCATACAAATTCTAGAGTTATCTATAAAAATTAAAATTGGAATATCAGTTATTCTACTGAAACCAAATACTAATAATTTGACTAAATACTTATATCGATTTGAAACCTAAATTTTCCAAAACTCTCGCCTTTTTCTAGTGGATAAAGAAATGGATGACTTTCCTGCCAAGGGAATAAGTTTTTAGTCGAGGGAGCGGGGATAATTGATGTGAAAGACACTGACACACGAGACAGTAAATGCATAAACAACAGAGCGTTCAATTCTGAGTATAGGAATATTCTTTTCAGCTTTCACAAATTTAAAATTTTACGGCCCTTCTCAGTTAGTCTGTGGATTTTTGGTATATTATTCTCTGACATGTAACTATTTACAGATAAGGGGTCATTTCACACACCACTGCCTATTTAAATGAATATATATATTCTATTGCTGAATAGTAATATAATAAAACACTTAAAAATTTCTTAGACATTAATATATATACTATGCGAGTTTTCCATGGGTACAAGCCAAAATTTATTAAGTGTAATGTGGTTTCAGTTGTTAAGATTAAACTGAATGCATGTAATGAGATTTGAAACATATCTAGACAAACACTTATACACACACACACACACACACACACACACACATATATATATATATATATATATATATATATATATATATATAAGTTACAGGGATGCTGAAACTCTTTTAATTTAATTTAATTTCCATTTTATCTAGAAGGGTCTAGAATATTTTTTAAATTACTGGAATGGTGTTAAAGAATATTCTATGTTGGTATAAAAGAGCGAATAGCTGAGTTTGAATTCAATTATCAGTTTGTTATCCTTCTGTTGTTTGCTAAATAAATAGCTTGCTTTCCCGCTTTTTGTGTGCTCCGTCTGTTTCACTAATATAAACGTGACAATATATATATATATATATATATATATATATATATATATATATATATATGCGTTTGTCTATATAAGGTTACTGCCTAAAATTAGCCCAAATTCTCAACCGAAAGTTAAATTACTCAAAATTACTGTCAAAATTATTTCGGAAGGGGGAGGCATAGCACATGGAGGATTTTAGAGTTAAATTTTCTATAGCCTTGGTCTGGGAAATTTCAAACACGGGAAACGTGAGTGTGAAACATACGCACTAATTCTCTTTACATGATCTTATACCGTCAGAAAGTTCTTATCTTCTGTTTTTTTGGACATGTGTTAATTTCACACAGCAGTGTGCCTAAATATTTTATATCTAAATATTAATGATGATAATCCTATCAGTACAGGACTTATTTTGACTGTCATTTTTAATTTTCCTGTCATCTTTAATTAGAGGGGCTTCATCATGGATTGAAATTCTGAAAATCACATACGCATGTAGATAGGTATAATACACACACACACACACACACACACATATATATATATATATATATTTATATTGTCAGGAAGATTCGAATGAATACACCGCTTAACTTAACAGATGAATTTTTTGAAGCAAAGTAGCAACTTGCAACTTTACAAGATCAGGAAGTTGCCTACAGCTAGTGGGTATCAGCTTTTATAGCCGAACAGTATATTCTAGAAATAACTAATTTACATATTAAAGAAAGATCTAGAATGTTCAAGAACATAAGGAAACAATAAATGACATTTTTAAATTAAAAATCCGTACTTTACTGGGATCAACCCCCATGGCAAGCATCGAACCCACAATCTTCAGGTCGCGCGATTTGAACATTCGGCCACTGAGCTCGTTGGCTAAGCTTCTTTATGCGGCAATATATATATATATATATATATATATATATATATATATATATATATATATATATATATATATATATATATATATATATATATATATATATATATATATATATATATATATATATATATATATATATATATATATATATAT
>CM063508.1:115164801-115167301 GCA_032207245.1 Pardosa pseudoannulata
TTTATTCAAAATGGCGTTTTTAACGAAGCAGTGGTTCGAAGGCTATATTTATACTCTTTCCGAAGAGAAGTATTCGTATTCCTTTATCCAAAAAACGATGTGAAAGTCATGGTTTTGTGATATCTAAAGTGTCGATAGGTAATATCGTCAAAAAGAAAGGAAAAAACGTCAAATTGGAGCCTCAAGTGGGACAAAAATTCCAAACAAGTATCCAAGGAAAAAACGAACATCTCAGACTATTGCAAAGGTACGTTAATGTTAAAAGAAAAGGACAGTTGCAAAATCATTAAAATGCTCAGCGCCCACTGTAAAAAAATGATAACGTTGAATTAAATATTAAGAAAGCGAAACAACGCAATGTGCATCACTTTCTTTAAAGCATATCGCTGAATGCAGGACATGCTACAGAATTCTGTATGAGAAAAATTCATCCAAAGAAAAATGGAAAATACTGTCACAATAAATGAATCATGGGTGTATTTTAAATACACCCATGATTCAGAGCAACCATATTTGATTGCAACAAAAAAAAGAGACATTTATTATCATCAAAGGGGAGGAAAAATTTAAGTACATGGTTCAAAGAATTGAAAAAAAGTTTTTCTAAGGGATTCAGGATTGTTGCTGGTTTGCAGACAAAGCTAGCAGTCACACATCAAAATCCACTGTAAATTTCCTAAAAGAAATGAAACAAAACAAAAAAAACCGGAATCAAGGCCATACCCTTCACCGATATCCCTACTAAATCTTCCGATGTATCACCTATAAATTTTTATGCTTTTGGACTTTTAAAATCTGCATTATCGAAACGTCGTCCCACAACCCTTACAGGACTCTGGAAATCTGTTCAAGAGAAATGGGATAGAATACCTCTTCTAGCACTTCCAAAGGCTATTATCCGGGAAAATTACGGCTTTGCAAGATAGTTCAGAATAAGGGTTCTTACATAGAATATTTCAAACACAAGAATTTTATGTAATTTAGTTTTGTGACTACAATATTCATCGTCTAAAAATGTATGAACAACCTCTGCAGATATGCAAGGAATTTCAACATTCATTTACTGCTTCTATCCATGTGCACCACTATCTTACTAAATAAAAACAAACAATTATAGTAGCATCATCCGTTGAAAAAAAAACGAGAATTTAATCAAAGTCTCGGTATATATACATTACATACTTATACATAAATGTACATAAATTAGATACATACATACACACACACACACACACACACACACACACACACACATATATATATATATATATATATATATATATGTATATATATATATTATGAAACAGAGGAAAACCATTCATAAAAGAATTCTTTTTGAAATGTAAATTCAAATTTATTATTTCAGTGAATGTCTTAAAAGAAACGGCTTACCCTTGTTCTCTTACTTTTCAAAATGGGCAATGAGGTAATATCTTTAGGCTTAAATTTCCTAATTATGTAAACCTCGTGAGAAAATGAAATAAGAAGAGAAGAAATGAACAGAAGAGCAGCTGTTTTTCAAAATTCATCATAAGTGACAAATCGCAGAGCAGAGTTCATTTTCAAAACATGAAGATTTTCTTGCAGCATTAATATTAATAAAAATTATTCAGTAGAAGGAATACATTGCATCATAGAAAATGTTTCTAAGATATTTTGCATTTTAAGGAAAAAACTACATAATCAGTCGTATAATACAAGTTTGAAATTACATGCATCTAGTTTCTTTGCACCAAATATTTACGATGCATGTTTAATTATATATACCCTACTCTTTTTGTATCTGTATATGCATGCATACAAATAAATATATATATATATATATATATATATATATATATATATATATATATATATATATATATATATATATATATAGCCTTTCCTAACTTAGGAATAAGTGGGAAAAATGTGTTAAGAAAATTTTACCCTTACTTATTTTATTGTAATCTATAATTGATTTTTGTTTAAAATAGCTTAATTAATTTAAAAATTATTTATTTTGAAAAGGGAGATAAAAATATATCAGGAGTACGGATATCATCACAACAAAGTTTCTATTCGCATTGCAGTATCGAGTCCATATATATATATATATATATATATATATATATATATATATATATATATATATATATATATATGTATATATATATATATATATATATATATATATATATATATATATATATATATATATATATATATTGTAATGAAGATTTTTCATGTCCCTTCATTACATATTTCCCTCGTGGGGTAGATATATTTTAAACTACAGTTTGCGCCTTTTTTTCGCATATGGCCCCTTGCAGGTGCAGCTTTAGTTTTTCTCACGAGTGCAGCCTGTCTTTTTCAAACAGGGCCGCCCCGATCTGGTATTAAGTTTCGGACCGAGCGTCCAATTCTGGCCACCTGCATCCGCCGACCTCAAGCCTTTCGTCCATAATTTTGCGCCCATCAGATCATATTCTGACAGTTGTGCAGACGTTACTTTCGGATT
>CM063508.1:115172301-115187301 GCA_032207245.1 Pardosa pseudoannulata
ATGAAATTATAAAAATTAATTACGAAAGAAAAATGAAAGATTACTAAAATATTTTTATCAGTTGGTATTCTTAAATGCAAGATTATTACTACTATCACCAAAATTAAACCCCGTTCTCTCAGTTTTAATGCAGTATTTATGTAGATATATTTAATTATTTCCAATCGGGATTTTGATTCAGGATTTTATTATTTGTATGATCGCATTTGTTGATGTAGTTCTGATTGTTGTGGTGTAGTACATTGTATTGTTATTCAAAGTCATTGATAACCCAAAGTCGCTTTATATTGCTTTTAATTATAGTATAATACCTTAAAAAATGCCAATTCCAAGAGAACGCTGCATTCTTTTCCTTCCTTCTTTCTGGTGGCAACCCTATACTTTTCATTATCCTGTGCTGATGTGTTCGTTGTTCCATGCGTCCTTTCCCGTCTCTGCCCAGAAGGACCGGGAAACCAAGGATGGTCCTGAATCGCCTCCTGGAGACCAATCACAATTCTCCAAAACTTGGTGAAGTTTAAGTGCAATTATTTTCACTGGCCACACCACACGCTTCCTAGAGTCGCGAAAAAAAACTTGGGCATTCAACCCACAACGTGTGACTGCTGCGAGCAAATCAGTTTCGCAAACATCTTCTTTTGTCAAACATAGCTGCACTCGCACACTGATAACGAGGATATCTTAACTGTTGCTAGAGGTAAAGTCTATATACTGAACTTAAGATAATATAATGTTAGGAGAATGTAGATTATATATTTGATACACTCGGAACTCGTACAGTCTGAACCATGTTTCTAAAACACATTATCTGTCTGTAGGAGGTTTAATTGTTTTCAAATTAAGAAAGTCACTCTATATAACTCAGATTTCATTCATGTCATTTGAATAAGCAGATTAAGTGAGTTTGTAATTCTTACGAGTATATTACATAATTTTGAAAACTCTTGTGGAATACGTAGTGTAAAAATACACCTGTGTTTTTGATTGTTAACACTACCAAATTATATCTGTAAAAATCAAAATTCACAAAAGTTTTTAAATTTTTGATCTAAATTATAAAGTTTTTGTTCTGTTATAAATTTTCGGGTCAGGTGTATAAAAAGTGTTTATATTCATAAATCTATAATTATCCTTTAATGTTATAAAATAGTCATTTCTTTTTCTATTAGAATATTGTTTGAAAAGACATTTATAATCTTTGCTCAATATTTTGTATCTGAAATAATGTAGCCTGTATGGATATACACTATGGATAAACACTATATATGAATAAACACTATATCTACATTCAAATTCAGCGTTTAATATTAATACTAATAAATATTTAAAAAATGTCATTAGTATACCAAGATATGGATTCTATATTACGCAGTTTAATTCGTGCTGTACTATCAGTGACAATCTATTCTGTATGTGGTGAAGATAAACAGAGATAGACAGAGATAGACAAATAAACAGAGTAGATATTAAATTTAGTATTTATGATGACAGATCAGACTGATCAGATCTAGAATTATTTTAATTAAAAATCCTTTGGTAAGTACTTTTTTAAATTACAAAATAAAATTAATAAATACTTTACTGCTATAACAGTTTTAAGAAAAGTATTAATAACTAAAGATTATTGGCTCCCGTGTAAGTATTAAAAAATCTTTAACATTTTACCTCTCAAAGTGAATTTCTCATGGGAGATTTGTGAACAACGCTTATATCCTGTTTCATTATGAATGGAGATAAATTCCTACTTTAAACAATATCTCTACATTCAAATTCAGCTTTTAATATTGATACTAATAAATCCTAAAAAAATAATCATTACTATATCAAGATTTGGATTATATATATTAAGCGATTCAATGCGAGCGGTACTATCAGTGACAATCCATTCTGTATGTGGTGAATGTACATGATGATAGAATCTAAGTTACTAGCATTGTTTCTGTACAAATTATTTTACAGTATTAATTCAATACAAATATTATTTTTATATAAGAGTATTGCAAATACTCTAGTATCGAAAGAGGTATTTTAAAAATCATCAACATAGATTATGTTGTTGCCTAAACATAGATAAAAATGTGTGCTGTCTATCAGTGACAATCCATTATGTATGCGGTGAATGTACATAATGATTGAATCTAAGTTACAAGCATTGTTTCTGAACAAATTATTTTACAGTATTAATTCGATACAAATATTATTTTGATATAAGAGTATTGCAAATACTCTAGTATCGAAAGACGTATTTTTAAAACCATCACCATAGATTATTTTGTTCCCTAAATATTGATAAAAAATACATCTATGCGAAATGTGTTAAATTTATGAAACTATGAAAATTACGTCGAAAGAAAAATGAAAGATTACTTAAATATTTTTAACAGTTGGTATTCTGAAATGCAAGATTATTACTACTGTCAACAAAATTCAACGCCACTCTTTCAGTTTTAATGACGTATTTATGTAGATATATTTAGTTATTTCCAATCAGGATTTTGATTCAGGATTTTATTATTTGTATGATAGCATTTGTTGATGTAGTTCTGATTGTTGTGGTGTAGTACATTGCATTGTTATTTCAAAGTCATTGATAACCCAAAGTCGCTTTATATTGCTTTTAATTAAAGTATAATACCTCCAAAAAATGCCAATGTCCAAGAGAACACTGCATTCTTTTTCTTCCTTCTTTCTCTCCGGCAACCCTATACTTTTCATTATCCTGTGCTGATGTGTTCGTTGTTCCATTGTCCTTTTTAAAATGCGTCCTTTCCCGTCTCTGCCCAGAAGGACCAGGACTCCAAGGATGGTCCTGAATCGCCTCCTGGAGACCAATCACAATTCTCCAAAGTGAAATTATTTTCACTGGCCACACCGCACGCTTCCTAGAGTCGCGAAAAAAAACTTGGGCATTCAACCCATAACGTGTGAGTGCGGCGAGCAAATCAGTTTCGCAAACATCTTCTTATGTCAAACATAGCTGTACTCTCACACTGATAACGAGGATATCTTAACTGTTGCTAGAGGTAAAGTCTATATACTGTACTTAAGATAATATAATGTTAGGAGAATGTAGATTATATATTTGATATACTAGGAACTCGTATAGTGTGAAACGTGTTTTTATGACACTACCTGTCTGTAGGAGGTTTAATTGCTTTCAAATTAAGAAAGTCACTCTATATAACTCAGATTTCATTTATGTCATTTGAATAAGCAGATTAAGTGAGTTTGTAATTCTCACGAGTATATTACATAATTTTGAAAACTGTTGTAGAATACGTAGTGTAAAAATATACCTGTATTTTGGATTGTTATCACTACCAAATTATATCCGAAGAGATTAAAATTCACAAAAGTACTTAAATTTTCGATCTAAATTATAAAGTTTTTGTTCTGTTATAAATTTTCGGTTCAGGTGTATAAAAAGTGTTTATATTCATAAATCTATAATTATCCTTTAATGTTATAAAATAGTCATTTATTTTTCTATTGGAATGTTCTTTGAAAAGACATTTATAATCTTTGCTCAATATTTTGTATCTGAAATAATGTAGCCTGTATAGATATACACTATGGATAAACACTATATATGAATAAACACTATCTCTACATTCATAATCAGCGTTTAATATCGATACTAATAAATCCTAAAAAAATAGTCATTAAAATTCCAAGATTTGGTTTCTATATTACGAGATTCAATTCATGCCGTACTATCAGTGACAACCCATTCTGTATGTGGTGAAAATAATCAGAGATAGACAGATATGACAGATAAACCAGAGTAGATATTAAATTTAGTACTGATGACGACAGATCAGACTGATCAGATCTGGAATTATTTTAGCTAAAAAAACACTTGGTAAATACTTTTTTTTAATTACAAAACAAAATTAATAAATACTTTACCGCTATAACAGTTTTAAGTAAAATAATAATTAAAGATCATTGGATCCCGTGTAAGTATTAAAAAAATCGTTAACATTTTACCTGTCAAAGTGAATTTCTCTTGTGAGATTTGTGACCAAAGCTTATATCCTGCTTCAAAATGAATGGAGATAACTTCCTACTTTGAAAAATATCTCTACATTCAAATTCAGAGTTTAATATTGATACTAATAAATCCTAAAAAATAATTATTACTATATCAAGATTTGGATTCTATATTAAGCGATTCAACGCGAGCTGTACTATCAGTGACAATTAATTCTGTATGTGGTGAATGTACATGATGATAGAATCTAAGTTACTAGCATTGTTTCTGTACAAATTATTTTACGGTATTAATTCAATACAAATATTATTTTAATATAAGAGTATTGCAAATACTCTAGTATCGGAAGAGGTATTTTTAAAACCATCACTATAGATTATTTTGTTTCCTAAATATTGATAAAAATACATCTATGCGAAATGTGTTAAATTTATGAAAATATGAAAATTACTACAAAAGAAAAATGAAAGATTACTAAAGTATGTTTAACAGTTGGTATTCAGAAATGCAATATTGTTACTACTATCAATAAAATTTAACGCCGTTCTTTCAGTTTTAATGATGTATTTTTGTAGATATATTTAATTATTTCCAATCGGGATTTTTATTCAGTATTTTATTATTTGTATCATCCCATTTGTAGATATAGTTCTGATAACGAGGATATCTTTACTGTTGCTAGAGGTAAAGTCTATATACTGAACTTAAGATAATATAATGTTAGGAGAATGTAGATTATATATTTGATATACTAGGAACTCGTATATTGTGAAACGTGTTTTTATGACACATTACCTGTCTGTAGGAGGTTTAATTGCTTTCAAATTAAGAAAGTCACTCTATATAACTGAGATTTCATTCATGTCATTTGAATAAGCAGATTAATTGAGTTTGTAATTCTCACGAGTATATTACATAATTCTGAAAACTGTTGTAGAATACGTAGTGTAAAAATATACCTGTATTTTTGATTGTTAGCATTACCAAATTATATCCGTAAAAATCATAATTCACAATAGTATTTAAATTTTTGAACTAAATTATAAAGTTTTTGGTCTGTTATAAATTTTCGGGTCAGGTGTATAAAAAGTGTTTATATTCATAAATCTATAATTATCCTTTAATGCTATAAAATAGTAATTTCTTTTTCTATTGGAATATTGTTTGAAAAGAGATTTATAATCTTTGCTCAATATTTTGTATCTGAAATAATGTAGCCTGTATGGATATACCCTATGGATAAACAGTATATATGGATAAACACTATCTCTACATTTTTATATTCAGCGTTTAATATCGATACTAATAAATCCTAAAAAAATAGTCATTAATATTCCAAGATTTAGTTTCTATATTACGCGATTCAATTCATGCCGTACTATCAGTGACAATTCATTCTGTATGTGGTGAAGATAAACAGAGATAGACAGAGATGACAGATAAACCAGAGTAGATATTAAATTTAGTACTGATGACGACAGATCAGACTGATCAGATCTGGAATTATTTAAACTAAAAAAAACACTTGGTAAAAACTTTTCTTTTAACTACAAAACAAAATTAATAAATACTTTACTGCTATAACAGTTTTAAGAAAAATAATAATTAAATATCATTGGTTCCCGTGTAAGTATTAAAAAAATCGTTAACATTTTACCTGTCAAAGTGAATTTCTCTTGTGAGATTTGTGACCAAAGCTTATATCTTGCTTCAAAATGAATGGAGATAATTTCGAACTTTAAAAAATATCTCTACATTCAAATTCAGCTTTTAATATTGATACTAATAAATCCTAAGAAAATAGTCATTAATATACGATAGTTGGAACTTTAATAGTGGCAACACTGTTGTAAAAATCTTATGCAACAAAACCACAAATCTATAATTAACCTTTTATGCTATGAAATAGTCATTTATTTTTGTATTGGAATGTTGTTTGAAAAGAGATTTATAATCTTTGCTCAATATTTTGTATCTGAAATAATGTAGCCTGTATGGATATACCCTATGGATAAACAGTATATATGGATAAACACTATCTCTACATTTTTATATTCAGCGTTTAATATCGATATTAATAAATCCTAAAAAAATAGTCATTAATATTCCAAGATTTAGTTTCTATATTACGCGATTCAATTCATGCCGTACTATCAGTGACAATTCATTCTGTATGTGGTGAAGATAAACAGAGATAGACAGAGATGACAGGTAAACCAGAGTAGATATTAAATTTAGTACTGATGACGACAGATCAGACTGATCAGATCTGGAATTATTTAAACTAAAAAAACACTTGGTAAAAACTTTTCTTTTAACTACAAAACAAAATTAATAAATACTTTACTGCTATAACAGTTTTAAGAAAAATAATAATTAAATATCATTGGTTCCCGTGTAAGTATTAAAAAAATCGTTAACATTTTACCTGTCAAAGTGAATTTCTCTTGTGAGATTTGTGACCAAAGCTTATATCTTGCTTCAAAATGAATGGAGATAATTTCGAACTTTAAAAAATATCTCTACATTCAAATTCAGCTTTTAATATTGATACTAATAAATCCTAAGAAAATAGTCATTAATATACGATAGTTGGAACTTTAATAGTGGCAACACTGTTGTAAAAATCTTATGCAACAAAACCACAAATCTATAATTAACCTTTTATGCTATGAAATAGTCATTTATTTTTGTATTGGAATGTTGTTTGAAAAGAGATTTATAATCTTTGCTCAATATTTTGTATCTGAAATAATGTAGCCTGTATGGATATACCCTATGGATAAACAGTATATATGGATAAACACTATCTCTACATTTTTATATTCAGCGTTTAATATCGATACTAATAAATCCTAAAAAAATAGTCATTAATATTCCAAGATTTAGTTTCTATATTACGCGATTCAATTCATGCCGTACTATCAGTGACAATTCATTCTGTATGTGGTGAAGATAAACAGAGATAGACAGAGATGACAGATAAACCAGAGTAGATATTAAATTTAGTACTGATGACGACAGATCAGACTGATCAGATCTGGAATTATTTAAACTAAAAAAACACTTGGTAAAAACTTTTCTTTTAACTACAAAACAAAATTAATAAATACTTTACTGCTATAACAGTTTTAAGAAAAATAATAATTAAATATCATTGGTTCCCGTGTAAGTATTAAAAAAATCGTTAACATTTTACCTGTCAAAGTGAATTTCTCTTGTGAGATTTGTGACCAAAGCTTATATCTTGCTTCAAAATGAATGGAGATAATTTCGAACTTTAAAAAATATCTCTACATTCAAATTCAGCTTTTAATATTGATACTAATAAATCCTAAGAAAATAGTCATTAATATACGATAGTTGGAACTTTAATAGTGGCAACACTGTTGTAAAAATCTTATGCAACAAAACCACAAATCTATAATTAACCTTTTATGCTATGAAATAGTCATTTATTTTTGTATTGGAATGTTGTTTGAAAAGACATTTATAATCTTCGCTCAATATTTTGTATCTGAAATAATATAACCTGTATGGATATAGTTATTTTTGGTCCTATTAAGTTTTAAAAGGAGTGGAAATTTTTTATTTTGCTGCCATGGAAACTGTTTCCAGCTTTATTACTTTTGAATTTTCAACACAGCCTTGTCAATTAGCACAGTTATAAAGTCGGAATAATTTTAGTGATTATTGCAATACATTATACATACATTTCAGAAAAAAATACATTTTCAAGTTTTAACTTATAATTTTAGCTTTCATTTATTTAACTAGATGGTTAGTAAATGTTTGTAAATGACGACTCATTTAATTGCGTTTACAAAATTTGAGTTTCTCTGTAAGATTCTTTTAAAATTACATCAAGATTCAAGAGTTTAGGTTATAGAAAAGTTATTAATACGAATACAGTTCCTTCATGAGCATAAAACGTCTTTAGTGTGTTGGCATTTAAAGGTTTTAAAAATGGATTTAGATTATAAAATTCATATATAAAGTTTTATAAATGAAAGATATTAGTTTGTTACAAAAATTGTTAACATAGTCTTGTATATACTTTTAAGAGGATGGTGGATAAAGTATTTTCCGAAACTTTTGACTAAGATATGAAACTTTGTATGCATAAACATTGAAGAATGAGTAAATAAACTATATTTACTCATTCTGTTGTATTTATATTGATAAATATTTTGTTAAATTTAAAAATGTTTTTGTGCATTAATTTTCAGTTTTAAATTTTGTCTTTTCCTTAGTATTACTAAAATATATATTTTCAGTATTTTCCTTCTCACTTTGTTGATAGATTGTGTACCAAAGTACTTTCCCACAGTGGTCTGCCCGTGCATGTACAGCCGTGGGAGAGATTTTCCTAGAGGAATTTAGGACTTCAATTGTGCACGTCTAGTTTAGGGACCC
Source organism: Pardosa pseudoannulata (assembly GCA_032207245.1). NCBI lineage: Eukaryota > Metazoa > Arthropoda > Arachnida > Araneae > Lycosidae > Pardosa > Pardosa pseudoannulata. The sequence goes on from CM063508.1 coordinate 115,180,712, forward strand.
CGCAGAGAAGGTATAGATCACGGAATGGCAGCGTAACGGTCAAGCTCGCACAGAGATGTAACCGTGAGTTATGGGAGCAGGGGCTAAAAAGTAATGTCAGCTTGCACAAAAGGGGCTACTTTAATGAGCCCACCTGCACTTCCGAAGGGGATGCAGATGTGGGAAAATTTCCCGAAAGCAAGCGATTGGAGAGGAAGAAAAAAAGGGGCGTTGGAACCGAGGTGAGGAGTTTGGAGACGAAGTTAAGGAGTGGAGTTGAAGCCGGGATTCGAGAGAAGTAGGACAAGAGTCCTCAGCCCCGCTCGTCATCACCAACTCATCCCGTGTGCCCGGACCGATACCACAGGAGGAAAGCTCCTGCCTGATGATTTTCGATCCACTTAAGGACCGACACAGCCCCGCTCACCATCACCAACTCGTCCCGTGCTCCCTGACCGACACCGCGTGAGAAAAGCCCCTGCCTGCTCCCCTGTGCCTGTAATGGAGGTAAAGATAAAATAATATTTACAGTCACTTAGGCCTCTATTAATGATTTAAGCTTGTAATTGAATAATTAGTTTATTATATAGAGAATTGTATTAATTATGCTGTAAATAGAAGACATAAATAATTGATGATTATGATATATGATAACCAAGGATCAACTTGTAAATGAATGTACTTAATAAATATCTGAATCTCAGTATAAAGTATTATATTTTTACTGTGTTTCCCTATTGTAACCTAACACTGGTGTAGAGGTTGCAAGTACATTACAACAGATTGAATATGTAATTGTTAGGGAAATTTTTTATTATGCTAAACGTTGAATTTTCACAAAATATTTGGACATTTCTAAATATAAAATGAGCTTTAATAATCTAAATGAGGATTTAAATTGGGCGTCTAGATTTGCTTTAATGTGTTATTGTGATTTTTGAGGTTGGTTGGTTGGTTGATTGGAATTTAGTGGAGTTAATTCCTGAAAGGACAAACTGTGCCAAACAAGAAGAAATTAAAAACAGAGAAACAGATAAAAACAAAGCAAAAAACACAAGAGAAAGGAATTTTGAGGATGACATAAAAAATTAAAGCACATAAAAAACAAACGGAGATACTAAAATAGAAAATATATGCAAGATAGATTGTTGAGGGAAACATTTCGATGAACTTATGAAAATTTAAGTAGGAAGGAGCATTTTGAAAATTTATAAATTAGCAAAACCTGAATTTTAAATATAATTGTCTAGTATTGAAAAATATCATAATGTGATTAATTTAGTTACACTTTATAGATATGCATGCAAAGTTCCCTAGCTAAAAGTTAATGGTACAAAAACACGCTTTGTAATGCCCTCCGTCCTTTTAATATTTAACAAACTCGTTATTTCAACCTATGAACATTTTACAAGATTTTTTTTTATCAGTTATTCCACTAATAGTTATTAAAATTTCAAATTTCACTTTTCATTGTTTCTTTTTCTAACGAATTATAAGCTTCAGATTGATCATAAATATTTTAATAAAAATAATATGCACCTAAATTAAAAAACGATAATTTTTTAAACTAAAAGTAATTTATAATATTAAACCCGCAGCAAATTTAAAACAAAAAGTACCGAGTCTAAATAAAATCTACCACTTTGATAAAGAACACCCTTAATTTCGGAAGATTTCATGAAAAGTTGATGTTTTTGATGGTTTAATTGTAGTTTTGCGTGCAACACATCGTTATAGCTTTTTCCTAACCAATTAGGGGCGAAAGATAAATGTCTTTCTATAAGGTGATTGAGGACACCTAATTCTGGAATCACGATTTTTCGGGGATGCATTTTGCTTTAATGTATTCATCTTTTTGCTTACAAGAAGTTCCTATCATTAAAAAATTATCATTGGGAAGAACTTTTTATCACATATCAAATTGTTAAAGAGGTTAAAACATAGTTTTGTATAATTAATTAATGATGTTGCTTACATTTATATTATAATATATTACATTACATTATTATAATATATTACATTATTATTACATTACATTAATACATTATATTACATACATTACATTACACTATTATTACATTACATTAATACATTATATTACATACATTACATTACATTATTATTACATTACAGTATTATTACATTACATTAATACATTATACATACATACATTACATTAATACATTACATTAATACATTGCATTAATACATTACATTAATACATTGCATTAATACATTACATTACATACATTACAAACACACATTACATTACATACATTACAAACATACATTACATTAAAACATTGCATTAATACATTACATTATTATAATATATTACATTTATATTATTTGTGTATTTTATTTACGCTGTAGAAATTAAGGGGAAATGTACTGAATATATTTTAAAGTTTTGTACACATATATCTGTTCTCCTGTTATAAAATGATTTAGAATTTTGAATTAAGAGTATTCCTGGAATAAATTTTAATCATAATTTTATGAAAAATATACCAAGAAGATCTATGCAATTCTGTACAACGAAATCATTTTAGGTTTATGTAAAAGGAGAAAGAAACAAAATTGTCGTATAGACGTTTTATTCGTCCATTCAACAATAAACTTAATCCTATTTATTATGGTAGCTATAGAAAAATACTTAAAGATGAACAGATTCTCACCAAGTGGAATAACATAATTCAAAAGTTTGTTTTTTCCCTCACTAGAATTTTTTCTCACAATTTAGTCTGCTTTTTTCACTCGCGTGAACAATGCAGTACATTGTAGCTACGAAATATCTGTGTTCAATCTTTTTCTCCTTAGCTTTACGTATGTTTCATTGGCTTTTATTAGCATATTCTGGCATAAAGAGTTTTACAATCTTGTATTTCTTAGTTGATTTTGCACCCTCAGAGTAGTCCATTGATTTCACGTCAGAGGTCAAAATTTAATTTAAATGTTTGTATATACATCTAAGAATGGTTTGTGGAATACAATCAGCTCTCAAGCAAACACTTGAATATGTTCTTAAATGTCATTCATGTCGTTCATGTCATTTAATAAGTTGTAACGAACGACATGATAGCAATAAAATGCAAAGATAGCAATACCGTTGTTTAGAACAAAATAACAACTCAGTTTATGGAGAGTAATAATCAGGGGACATACACAACACTTAAAAGGGCTATTACTTGCTATTTTTTAATCTAATAACAGGCTACACATAATTGTTTTCTTAACTCCTCTGTGGTAGATACAAACGTACACTCTCATACCAGGAACCCTACTCGACTTCACAGATACTTACCAGAATATTTTATCTCTTCAATTCTGTGCACTAAAAACATTTTTTTTTTCTTTTCCCACCAGAAATTTTTTTTCTCAATATTTAGTCAACTTGTCATCTCGCTTGTCATGGAAAGTGAGGAGGAGTTTAGGACAGCTTGATATTACGCCACCACTTAATAATTCATACATCAATGTTAATACTTTTGCTCACAGTCATACCACCCTCACAAAGTTAAAAATACATATTCTATGGAACACAATCAGTGTGTATGCTTCTGAATAACATAAAACAATTTTGCGTAACGTTCCATGCCTCGTTTTATGCATATTTCTCAAACATATCTTTTCTCCTTCAAACAGGATGTCATATACCATATTTTTTGCTCACAGTCATACCTCCCACACAAAGTTAAAAATACATATTAAAAATACACAGCTACTTACCAGAATATTTTCTCTCCTCAATTCTGTGCACTAAAAATATTTTTTTTCTTTTCCCACCAGAAATTTTTTTTCTCAATATTCAGACAGCTTGTCATTTCGCTTTGTCATGGAAAGTGAGGAGGAGTTTAGGACAGCTTGCTATAGCGCCACCGCTTAATAATTCATACATCAATGTTAATATTTTTGCTCACAGTCATACCACCCTCACAAAGTTAAAAATACATATTCTATGGAACACAATCAGTGTGTATGCTTCTGAATAACATAAAACAATTTTGCGTAACGTTCCATGCCTCGTTTTATGCATATTTCTCAAACATATCTTTTCTCCTTCAAACAGGATGTCATATACCATATTTTTTGCTCACAGTCATACCTCCCACACAAAGTTAAAAATACATATTAAAAATACACAGCTACTTACCAGAATATTTTCTCTCCTCAATTCTGTGCACTAAAAATATTTTTTTTCTTTTCCCACCAGAATTTTTTTTTCCTCAATATTCAGACAGCTTGTCATTTCGCTTTGTCATGGAAAGTGAGGAGGAGTTTAGGACAGCTTGCTATTACGCCACCACTTAATAATTCATACATCAATGTTAATACTTTTGCTCACAGTCATACCTCCCTCACAATGTTAAAAATATATATTGAAAATGCACAGCTACTTACCAAAATATTTTGTCTTCCCAATTCTGTGCACTAAAAATACATTTTCGTTTCCCACCAGAAAACTTTTCTTCTTAATATTGAGACAGATTGCGATTTCATTTTGTCAAAAAAGGTGAGAAGGAGTTTGGAACAGCTTGCTATTACATCACCACTTATTAATTAACCCGTTCCGGTAAAATGACGAGTCTAGCTCGTCATTAGTTTTTCATTCCATACCGCACAATGACGAGCTACACTCGTCATGCGATTAAAGTTACTGCTAAATATGATAATTAATTTAGTTTAAAATTTCTAGTGTACTGAATTTAGCAACACTTTTGTTACTTGTGGAAATCCCAGGTCACTATTACATATTGTTTATTTAAAGTTTCTTGGTACAAATCATTGCCAAATTAATGAGTCAGAATAAAAGAAAACCTACTAAAAAATGCCATGTGTGTTACAAGAATCAAATAAAAGTGAGACTACTTGGCGGTGTAAACAATTAAGAATTCCTTTGCACTTTGTTTTGAAAAGTACCACTAGCTTGAAGACTATTATCTGTATACCTTATTAATGTTTTGCTTTGATATTTTCTTAATTTTACTGTTTCTAATATTATTTAACACTATGTAAAAAGTGGATTTTAATTAAGAATATGTAAGAATTGTAAAATGAAACAAGTTTTTTAAATAAAAATTAAATGGTTATTTCATGCACAGTTTTTCTTTATTAAATCATACCGGAAGGGGTTAATACATCAATATACTTTTGTTCGCAGTCATACGTCCCTCACAAAGTTAAAAACACATATTCCATTGACCAGAGTCAGTGTATCTGTCTCTAAATAACATAAAATGATTTTGCGTGCGTCCCATGTTTCGTTTTATGCACATATGTAAAACAATTCTTTTCTCCTTTAAACAGGATGTCATATACTATATTTTCCCACATAATTGTTACTTCTCCATGGTAGTTATTTGTTATCAGCACAAATTAGGAATGAACGGTGAGGTTTAGAGAAAGGCTATAACATTGTCACGAAGATTCGAATGAACACACCGTTTAGCCTAACAAAATAGCTAGTCGCAACTTTACAAGATCAAGAAGTTGCCTACAACAAGTGTGTATCAGCTTTTATACCCGAACAGAATATTCAAGAAATAACTAATTTACATAATAAAGAAAGATCTAGAATGTTCGAGAACATAAGGAAACAATAAATAACATTTTTAAATTAAAAATCCATACTTTGAATCAACCGCCATGGCGAGCATCGAACACACTAACTTCCGGCTTGGATCTCGTGCTTTTATTATTCGGCCACTGAGCTCATTAGCAAAGCGTCTTTATGCGGCAATATAATGTTTAGAATCTAAAACATTTAATAATGTAACTAATATTTAATAAGGTAAAAAAAATAACTTATTTTGGAGAGTGCCTTGAAAGTCATATCCTTACAGAGAAAGAAAAATGTCAGCTCTCCACAAGTTAAATAAATCAAAAACTGTAATTCACTGACTTTCTGATGGAAGTATATTTAAACGAATAGGACATATGAAAATACCTCTTTAAATAAAAATATTTTAAGAGTGATCTCATACTATGAAAATATAACGATTTTTGTTTTTCCTATTAATGACTCATTACATTACTTTACAAAATAATGTATAACAAAGTACAACAAACTTACAAAGTATATTTAAACGAATAAGACATATGAAAATACCTCTTTAAATAAAAATATCTTAAGAGTGATATCATACTATGAAAATATAACGAGTTTTATTTTTCCTATTAATGACTCATTACGTTACTTTACAAAATAAATTATTAATTGATTTAAAGAATCATCCTTACGAATCAACATTTTTATGAAATTTATGTTTAGTAAACACTTTTCTTCAGAATCCTTATTACTTTCCATGATCATTTTTACAGCGAAAATAAAATATGTCACCACGGGAACTTTAATTTCAAGGCCATATAACCTTCAACACGAAGATATATATTTCGCGTGGACAAGATATATATTACTGTCTCGGTTACATTTCTTTCTTTCACATGCATTTTAAAGTCGCAGAAATAGGGATTCCAGATTTTGTTCAATTTTTTATTTCTGACATCTTTCATAGGGATAAAATAAATATTTAGTAAAATGCTTCACGGTAGAAAATGAAAATTTATTTTTATGTATACTTTTTCCCTGAAAAATTACCTTTTTGCTTTAG
>CM063508.1:115192301-115194801 GCA_032207245.1 Pardosa pseudoannulata
CCCAGTCACCTTAACGAACACGGCGGATATCAGGCCGAGGCTCGGGTTCCGAACCCGCAACCTCTCAGTTACGAGATCTTTGCCTATTATGTTTCTCGATTTATTTCACTTTACTTTTTCATGGAAAATTTTACTTTTTCAGCAATCATACTATTTTCAACAGAAACTACTAAAATTATTTCAGAAAAATAAGGATTCTTTTAGTCAACTAAGGATTTCATTTGTACAATCACATAATAAGCAGATGCAAATTAAAACTCTTTTTATCCATTAACCCTTGATGTCCCATTAGCCGTCTTGTTGCAGAAAAGTACACCATACCGCTCCAAACTAAAACAGTTATGTTAATGCGATATTTTATTTTACGGTAGGATAAATCATTTTTTTTTCAGTTTTTATATTTGAAATGTTTTTTTATTTTTTAGGATTTTTAATTCTCAGATACCTTTAAAATTTTAGCTATAAAGATTAAAACATATATTTTAAGTTGACTTGATATAAAATTTTTATTCTAGTTTACATATTTAAAAAAAATTTATCTTGCGAGTAAGAGACTTAAATTTTTCTAAAAATTTATTTTATTTTATTTCTAAAAATAAACTACTTGAAGTGACAAAATTAAACAATAATTTCAAAGCTAGATGATTATTAAAAGACTTGTAAATAATTAATTAAAATGCGCAAAACATTCTGTGTTACGTTAAGTTGAAAAGAATATATAGAATTATTAGGCTGTTATAATAAATTTATTTCAAGTTTCAAATTGTATTATTTAACATTTTTGATTTAGGAAATTCAACTACATTAATGCGGGTGATGTGATTTACTTTATAGGAGTATAATTCTTCTTTTCAAATTTTCAATTTTTGAATCAATTAATAAAGATTCTTCAATCTTTAATTTTTTACATTTTTTAATTTGTTAGGTATTACTAAAAGTTTAAATATACAGATTAAAAAATCTTTTTTTCTCTCAGTTTGTTATAAAATATTATTTTTGATATACATATTTAAAAAGTTATTTTGTTTGTAAGTGTAAGAGAATTTCACTTTTTTAATTTTATGTATATATTCTATGTTATTTAAAAAACATATTTGAAATGGCAAAATTAAACAATCATTTTAAAGTTAGAGTATTGTTAAAAGACTTGCATAGCACTAAATAACAAGGTGCAGAACTTTTTGTGCTGTGATAAGTTGGTATTAATTGTTAAATTATAATTATAAAGTTTTTAATCCTCGAAAGATGCAAAATTCAATTAATACATGAAATCAAAGTTGTTTAAATAAATTTTAGTCTTCTACCATAGAGTATTTTTGTAAAAATGTAAAATCATTTTACCATTATCGAGAATGGCAGAAATAGAAAATCCAACAAAATCTGCAAACACTATTTTTGCAATTTTAAAATGCATGGAAAAAAAAGAAAGGCAATCGAGACTGTACAATATATCTTGTCCACGTGAAATATATATCTTCATGTTGGAGGTTATTTGGCCTTAAAATTAGGGTTGCCTGCGGTGACATATTCTACTTTCGCTGTGAAAAATGACCAAGGAAAGTATTTAAGACTCTGACGATATGGGTTTGAGAAACAGAAATTTACGTAAAATTAATGATTTGAGGTAGTGATTGTTTTAGTCAAGTAATAACCTCTTTTGTAAAGTCACGTAATGAGTCTTAATCATTAATATGGAAAACAAAACTCGTTGTATTTTGATTATATGAGATCACTCTTAAGATATTTCTATCGAAACCACCTGTTAAATTTTTCCTCCCCTTTTCAAAAACATATGAAGGATGTTTTTATATTCTATGCTTATGAAATTCCATACTCACAACCAGGGCTTCGAACCGGAACTGAACCGAAAACCGAAAACCGGAAAAAACCGTTATTTTGGTCGGGACGAAATCCGGAACTGAACCGAAAAAAATATCGGTTTATTTCGGTTCGATATATCTTTCAGTCATTTTGTTACTGTTACCAACTTATCAATATTTTCTAATTTAACGTCAACTTTATAATTACATATCCGCACTTGTATAAGATTGCAATGGTGGTTTTGGCAGCTCCAGCTACACAAGTTAGTGTTGAAAGAGCGTTTTCAGGTTTGAAATTTATTCTCCGAGACAACAGAAGTAATCTCAGTGAAACCACGTTAGAAGATATATTAATAATTAGAGGCAATTTTCATATGTTAAATAAATAATATATTTTTTACATAATTATTGCAAGGCCAAGTGCACGATGTGAGAGTCAAACGACGAATGTGGGTAATCATGAACCTAGTTGTCAAATGCGATTTTGATAATAGATAACAATGCCAATGCTCGCCGCTCTTATCGTACCTGCTGTTTGTATCAATTCACATAGTGTACCAATTAAAAAAAGAATAAAATCTTCTAAATTTTGATAGAATTACATTTTTTGTTTATGATAGAATTATATTTTTAGTACAAATAAGAATATACATAAAATGAAATTATTCATTTGGAACTGA
>CM063508.1:115199801-115204801 GCA_032207245.1 Pardosa pseudoannulata
CGCCTGCTCTTAACCGGGGAAAATAGGAGTTGGAATAATGGCATTAAAAGCTCGAATAGATGGGAAGGGGTGGATTTCGAACGTTTTAAAGAAGGCAGTATTTTTAGCTGTGATATGAAGCATATTTATACCAATTTATTTTAGAATCGGATCGATAGTTTAGGAGAAGATAAACATTACTCTCTTTGAATTTTGCTAACTATGGATGCCTCTATCCATTCCAGGTCCAACCGCTTCATAAAATCGAGGACAGACGTACAGATAACTTAGGCTATTATTATATAGGGGATAAATTGATACATTTAGTAGCCTGCTCTTAAAATGGGGCTTGATATAATAATGATAATACTTGAATTTAATAAAATAAAAATAATAAAAATCATAAAAATTTGAAAAAATAGTAAAAATTTATTTTAAAAATATAAAACAATTTTAGGAATAAGAATTCAAAAGAAAATGCAGAAATTATTAAATTAAACATTTAGGCTACGTCGGGGTCAGCACCCTGAAACCGAGAAGGACGACGACCAAATGAGCACACACTTTACCCCATGTGCCAGCTTACAGATGGTAAAGGATATGGTTAGAATATATAATTTCAAGTAAAAACAGTCCAGAAATTTAAATATTGCTCTCCGCCCTCGCCATCCTATCAATAATAATTTTAGTATAGAATAAGAGGTAGAATAAGGTTTGAAATAATAGCATTAAACGCTCGAAAAATGAGGGATGAGGTGGATATCGAACTCGCTTTGAATTTTGCTAACCCTAACTCATAAAAAAATTCAATATGGATGCCTGTATCAATTCCAGGTACAACCGCTTCATAAATTCGTTGACAGACAACTTAGGCTATTATTATATAGGGGATACTAGCGTATAGGCCGTCATATAACGGAATCAGTAAAATTTTAAAATTTCCAGAATTGTAAAATACCCTGCGAGACAGATTAAAAAATGGTTTGTTTTTTGGCTGAGAATTATCTGGTACAAGCTCAATAATTTGTTTATCATTGCTGACTGTGTGCTAGTAGTAAATTTTAATTTATCTTGTGATATTGCATGATAAGATGGACAGCAGAGGCTTTAATATTGACAGTGATTATTTGTTGGTATATATGAACGAGGTCCAAAATTTAGCGAAACGATTGCAAACGGTGTGGTTATGTATAAAAAAACACACTAAAAGAACAAGCTTCTTAATATTCAAAGATATGTAACTTAAACGTTAGAGATTTATTTGTCCCTGATATAGACTCCTAGAATTTTGTGTAAAGAATTTGTTGTTAATACCAGTGATAAAACTTTCATTGCAACAAAAAATAATCGGTGATTAAATTTACAATTATGTCATATGTACCTAATCTGTTATTTAAGCCAAATATAAAAGAAAATTATTTATGTAATATCTAAGTTAAGTGATAAAAAATATGGAATGACGCGGACGATATTTAAATAATTTAAAATAAGAAATGATTAAATGAGATGGTTTAAGGAATGACGTCATAATGCTAGAAAAAGAATGTTATTTTCATCTACTTCTAACGAGATAAACTGATAAATTTAATCACCTGCTCTTAACCGGGAAAACAGGGCTTGAAATAATGGAATTCTCATTGAACTCTCGAAAAGTGCGATTTCAAACGTTTTATAGATGACAGTATTTTTCTCTGTGATATGAAGCATATTTATACCAATTTATTTTAGAATCCTATTGATGGTTTCGGAGAAGATAAAATTTACTCGGTTTCAATCTTTCTAACCCTAACTCATCAAGAATCCAATATGGATACTTCTATCCATTCCAGGTCTAACCGCGGGCAGGTAACTTAGGTTTTTATTATATAGGGGATTTATATTTAAAACGGTATCTACATTTAAAAGCCTTTTAAAAATACCTCCACTGGAAAAGCAATTGATTACAATTCTTAATATATTTTATTTACCATAACAAAGACCTTTGCCCTTTTTTACAATATTATTGTTTTTAAGAAATATTATCAGTCAGTAATGAGTCTTAGTCATTAATGGGGAAAAAACTTCTATTATATTTTGGTTCTATGTGATCAGTCGTAAGATATTTCTATTTAAAGAAGCATCTACACTTGCACTAGTCTTTTTTAATATACTTCCATGGGAAAAGAAACTAACTATAATTCTTGATTCTTTTACTTATAAAAAGAAAACATATTCCCTTTTTTTCAAGAATATTGTTTTATGACATGTTATGAAAAATTATTCACATTTTTGTTCACTAATTCAAAAAAATATATGACTCTGTTAGTAAAAATACAACTTCTTTGTCACTAAATATGCATTTGTCATTATGTAAAAAGAGTCTGGAAAACAAAACTCGTTATAGTTTGATTTTATGAGGTGGCTCTAAAGATATATCTAATTATAGAGGTATCTACATATGAAATTTCTTTTTAACATACTCCCACCAGAAAAGCAATTTATTACAATTCCTGGTTCATATTTATGAAAAGGAAAGCATTTTTCCTTTTTTTTTGTAATTAAATACTACCAAAATAACGTCTTTATCCATAAACTTCGGAAAAATGATGATTATATTAGTCAGAAGTGACTTCTTTTTCTATATTCACGTAACAATGCTTAGCCATTAATATGGAAAACAAAATTCTGTATTAATTGGATTTTACGATCAATCTTAAGATATTTTAATTTAAACAGATATCTACACATGCATAAGTTTATTTAATATACTTCCAAAAATGCAATAAATTACAATTATTAAATTATTTTACTTATGGAATTTTTCCCTTTTTCTGCAAGAATATTGTTTTCAAGAAGTATTAGAAAAAATGGTTCACTTCTTTGTCTATACATTTCAGAAAAATTATGATTCTCTTTGTCAAGTTATGACTTCTTTTCTAAATTCATGTAACAATCCTTAGTCTTTAATATGGCAAACAAAATTCTGTATAATTTTGAATTTATGATCAATCTTAAGATATTTCTATTTAAAGAGGTATCTACATATGAATAAGTCTTTTTAATATACTTCCACCAAAAATGCAATAAATTACAATTATTGAGTTACTTTACTTATGGATTTTTTTCCTCTCTCTGCAAGAATATTGTTTTCAAGAAGTATTAGAAAAAATGGTTCACTTCTTTGTCTATACATTTCAGAAAAAATGATGATTCTTTTAGTCAAGTAATGACTTCTTTTCTAAATTCACATAACAATCCTTAGTCTTTAATATGTGTAAAATGTCCGTATTATTTTGATTTTATGGTCAATCTTAAGATATTTCTATTTAAAGAGGTATCTACATATGAATAAGTCTTTTTAATATACTTCCCCCTAAAATACAATAAATTCCAATTATTGAATTATTTTACTTATGGAAGATTTTCTTCCTTTTTCTGCAAAAATATTGTTTTCAAGAAGTATTAAAAATTGGTTCACTTCTTTGTCTAGAAATTTCAGAAAAATGGTGATTCTTTTAGTCAAGTAATGACTATTTTATTAAAGTCAAGTAATTAGCCGTAGTTTATAGTATGGAAAACAAAACTCGTTATAATTAAATTGTATGAGATCATTCTGAAGATATATTTATTCAAATAGAAGTCTATATATGTATTAGTCTTTCAAATCTTCTTTAATAGCTTAACAGCCTGTTACAGGCTTTGGCTGCCTCGACAGCATGTTTCTTCTAACTCAATCAGTCCAAAGCAACTCTTTGCCTTTTAAATATGTTTGGAAAATCCCCCTTCACTTATTTATTTTTCAGTATCAGGCGAAGAAGACAAAAAAAAATGAAGTCTAGAAACAGTGTGCTTGAATTAGCCTTAAAAATATCATTCTCTGGCCATAAATGCTGGTGACAAACAATGAAACATCTTTTATCTTGAATATAAATTCCTCTCAATCTACTGGTTTAATATACACAGTTTTATCAAGGATGATTTTAAGAGAAAATGCATACATAGAAATAATTTTTTACCCTCTACCGTAAAGCATTTTACTAAATATTTAAATTCATTTTATCCTTAACAAGTAAGGCAAAAATATAAAAATCTACGAAATCTTCTTTTAAAATGCATGGGGAAAAAAGAAATGCTTCCTAGACGGTAAAATATATCTTGTCCACGTGAAAGATATATCTCCATATTGGAGGTTATTTGGCCTTGAAATTAGGGTGGCCTGTGGTGACATGCTCTAATCTCGCTGTGAAAAATGACCAAGCAATGTAATAAAGACTCCGAAGATAAGTGTTTGAGAAACATAAATTTCAGAAAAATATTGATTCCAGATTATGATTTTTTTGCTCAAGTAGCGAGTTGTTTTGTAAAAGCACGTAACGAGTTTTAGTCATTAATAGGGAAAATAAAACTCATTATATTTTGATTTTATGAAATGAGGGTTATTCACCGTTTGATATCGAGAGTATAGAAAATCACATGATTCATTCGTTTACATATTTGTTTACAACATTGCTTACTGATGATCATACATACACTCTCAATTTTACTTAATCATATCCAGAAATGATTCGCTCTTTTGCAGCTTTTTGATGTATTGTGAACAGTATAAAAGAGGTATGCAAACAAAAAAATATTAGATTTCATTGTTTGTTTTTTTTAAATCCTGAATGTAAACAATGGCTAACAAAGTTGAAAAGTAAAAATTTCGTCTCTGAAAAACTGAATATAGCCATCTTTTCTCTGAGTATTTTATTTTTGCTTACGTTTAAAATATAGTTCATTGTGTATCACATATTATATAAGCATATAAAGTATTAGATGCTTTTATAATACATAGTGTACAGGACAGGCAAAGTGCTAATAAAAAAGCATATTTTTCATTAAAATCAGTACAAATAAAAGTATAATTATTCAACTAAAGCATCATAAGTCCTAGTAAGTAAAATATATGTTCTAAGAGAAATATAAATTACTTCTTTTTAATTTGAAACAGTAATAGTTATATTACAGGCAATTGTTTTGTATTCTGCTTTATCTGAAACTTG
>CM063508.1:115212301-115232301 GCA_032207245.1 Pardosa pseudoannulata
TTAATCGAACCCCTATATGTATCTAGTATGTCTGGACATAAAAAGGTAAACCTTTTGCTACATGGGAGGGGGCAGCTAAAGTAACCGTGACTGTTATTTAAAGTCTATTCTGAATGACTACGTCATCAAGCTTTTCATACAAAAAGTGTAAAAAATATATTATGTTGGCTTAGTATTTTAGAAAGAAGAAATTAATACTTATTAATAAACACACCTTGACAAATATATGTTGATTAAATGATTTTATACAATTAAATGCCCAAGGAATACATCAGGAATACAACTTATCTTTTGTAGATGTGGAAGACTCCTCTGGACTTGGCGTCGGTCTCCAAAAATATGGTGTCGCTTTTCCTTTGTCTCGTGTCGCTCCAAAAAATGTCTATCCCGCAAGCAGCGGATGCCAGCAGCGTTCACCCTCTTCTTTCCTCTGGTAACAACCTTGTCCTTAAAAGAATCCGTCTGCCCTGAGGAGAAAAAACAGAGGTCCACTCAAGAACGGAGGTGTCAGAATCCCGCCAAACCAACGAACCCTTCTATTGGTTGGGAGAAGTTCGAAGTTTCTTCCTAGTTCAAATTGCTCCTGTTCTGTATGTCTTTGAAGAAGGCTTACGAGAACAGGTAAAACAACGTTGCAACACCGAATGTGACTTATATTTACAAGAAGAATAGAAAGTTAGTTAATACTGTGTATAGTATTAAAAAATAGGTACCGATCTCTTTGAGGACAAATGTAACTCTTCCTGAATATAAAAGTTATAAATACCCCAAACAAAAAATATAAAGAACATAATTTAAAATGAAAATATGTTTTATCTCTTTACAACTAAATACAGAATATTCACTTCATAACTGAATATACAGAACTATAAATTTATAACCAAAATATATTTTCATATGAATAATACGATTTATTTTTACAAAACGATTCTTTGACCTATTTATGTCAGGCACAAAAATTAAAATTTTGATCCAGCTTAAAAAACTTCGAATCTGAGATTTCCTATTTTGAGCTTCTGAATAAATCTGTCAAGCTAGTCGTTAACGTCATATTAGTTTCATTTCATTTAAAGTATAAAATAGCTCTCTTCAAATTGGCGATATTTTTTACACGAAAAACTTCAATTAGCGTCATTTATGTCAGATTCAGGTACAGATGTTAAAAGGAGCTCCTTTTTCATAGTACGTGATCAGAATTTTTCACAGCATTTATAAACTTTAACTGCAAAAGTTAACTGCAAAAGAAGTATTAACAAAAGTGACAATTCATTTCCTTCAGGGAAACTAACCTTCGTGTAAGACGGGTGAAAGCCACAAATTTATGGCATATTTTGAGTTTCTTTTCCGTAAGAACAGATTTGTGAATATGTATGTGTACATAACAATAATTAGAAACTAATTAAGGAAATACACAAATATTCACATACTAACATACAGGCCGTCATATGAAGGGATTAGTAAAATTTTTAATTTTCTAGCATTCTAAAGTACCTTATGACGTAGGTAAAAATGATTTGTTTTTCGGCTGTGAATTATCTGGTACACGTTCAATAATTTATTTATCTTCATACTCCTCTAAAGTCTCCCGATAGTGTGAATGCAGTTTAGAATAACGTTGAATTAATTTAGTCAAACCGTGTGGTTTTGTATAAAAGACAAACACACAAACAAACACACTTCTTAATTTCCAAAGATTACTTAAACTTAACAGCTTAAGTAACTTAAAAGCTATATTTATTAGTCCATGAAATACACTGCTAGACTTTTATGAAAAGAATTTGTTGTTATTACCGGTGATAAAATTTTCATCGCAACAAAAAATAATCTATGATTAAGTTTAAAATTATAACTTATGTACCTAATCTATAGTTTAAGCCAAACATAAAAGAAAATTATTTACGTAATATCTAAGTTCAGTGATAAAACGTATGAAAATAATGCAGATGATATTTAAATAATTTAAAATAAGAATTGATTAAATGAGATGGTTAAAGGAATGACGTCATAATGCTAAAAAAGAATGATATTTTCACCTATTTATGTGATAAATGTAATAGTCTGGTCTTAACCGAGGAGAATAGGGCTTGAAATAATGGGTTTAAAAGCTCAAAAAGTGGGGAAGGGGTGAATTTCGAAAGTTTTAGACTCGCTTTGAATTTTGCTAACCCTAGCTCATCAAGAATCCAGTATGGATGCCTTTATCCAATCCAGGTCCAGCGACTTCATAAATTCGAGGACGAACGGACAGATAACTTAGGGTATTATTATATAGGGGATGTAGTTTAAATAATATAAATTCACTTACAAACATGATGTAGCAAACATTTTCTCCTCAAGCCTAAATCTCACCCTGTGCACTTTTTGACATGGATTTCACAGATTTAGTAAGCAACATTTTACATCGTCATCTCGAACCAAAACTTCTAATATATCCCAAATCATAACCTAAATCTTGGTAGATCAAGCCAACTTACTGACAAGTCTGTTCACAAAGCTCTAAAAAATTCCGATGAAATCTACATCTGGAGAGTTACCAAATCAAAATAGAACTATGAATATCTTTACTTACACATTTTTCTATTAGCTTAGACTTAGATAATGCTAGAAAAGAATGTTATTTTAACCTATTTATGTGATAAATTTAATAGTCTGGTCTTAACCCAGGAAAGCAAGGCTTGAAATAATGGCATAACCGCTCGAAAAGTAGGGAAGGGTTGGATTTCGAAAGAAGACTTGCTTTGAATTTTGCTAACGCTAACTCATCAAGAATCCAATATGGATGACTTTATCCATTCTAGGTCCAACTGCTTCATAAATTTGAGGACGTACGGACAAATATCTTAGGCTATTATTATATAGGGGATTAGTTTAAATAATATAAATTCACTTACAAACATGATATAGCAATCTAGTAGCAAACATGTTTTCCTCAAGCCTAAATACCACCCTGTGCATGTTTGGACATGGATTTCACAGATTTAGAACGCAGCATTTTACATCGTCATCTCGAACCAATATCCGAAATCATAACCTGAATCTTGGTAGATCAAGTGAACTTACTGACGTGTCTCTTCACAAACCTCTACAAACTTTCAATGAAATATACATCTGGAGAGTTACCAAATATAGAACTATGATTATCTTTACTTAAACGTTTTTCTATCAGCTTAGACTTAGATAATGAAAGAATAACATTTATGTGATAATTAATATGTCTTAACCCAAAACAAGGCTTAATAATGCATAATATAAAATAGGGAATTATTTAAAGAAGACTTCTTAATTTTCTTCACTCATCAAGCATATGAGCTTATCCATTCAAGTAAAATAACTTAAAATATCTTTATTATTATGTAATGTTTTTATAATAATATAAATCACTTAAAACATAATATAGAATTTACAAACATATTTTTAGCCTAAATAAGTATTACAAAAGATTTATTTACATCGTCATTTAATATCCGAAATCATCTGAATTTTTCAAGCGAACTTACTATTTTTACCCTATTTTGAAATATACATCTAGAGTTACCATATAGAACTATGAATCTTTACTTAACGTTTTTCTAACATTAGTTAATGATAAATTGCTTATGATCAGCACATCCTAGATTTGCATAAAAGACTTATTTGTCATTTAATATGAAAGTATCATATTCATTCTTCATAGCAAGTAAAGCAATTAAGAAAATAACTTCAAAACATTTACTTTTTAGGTTGTTTAATTGTTTGAGTAAATTTTACCAATTTATATAAATAATAAAAAGGTAAAAATAACACTTTTTCTAGCATTATGACGTCATTTTTTAAACCTCATTTAATCATTTTTTTATTTTAAATTATTTAAATATCGTCTGCATTATTTTCATACGTTTTATCACTGAACTTAGCTATTACGTAAATAATTTTCGTTTATATTTGGCTTAAATACATATGCAATAATTTTAAATTTAATAATGGGTTATTTTTTGTTGTAATGAAACTTTTATCATCGGTATTAGCAACAAATTCTATCTACCTCCAAGATGTAGTGTAGATGATAGTTTCAATTCTTTACTTCCATTAATTACAGTGGCAAAAAAAATTGGAAGAATTTAACGATAATTTTGACGTAGCTAAGAAAACTAGATGAATTATTTTTCTAAATGAATTCAACTTGATTCTAAATTAAATTCACAGTATCGGGAGATATTAGAGGAGTGTGAAGAAAAACAAATTATTGAGCGTGTACCAGATAATTTCAGAAAAAAAATTATCTGCCCTCTAAGGTACTTTACAATTCTGAAAAATTAAAACTTTTACAGATCCCGTCATATGAAGGGCTGTATGCTAGTATTAAATGTTTACCAAACATGTCTGAACATAAAATATAATACATCCTTTTTATTTTTCTGATGTAATTAGATTACTTAAACTTAGTTAAATGCAGAATATACATGTATATAAACCAGCACAATTTAATCCTCCGGTTACGTGAAATTGTAGATCCTATTCTTTTTTACTTACCCGGGAAACTTGGCACGGAGAAATCTAAGTTCTATTAATTAATAAAGATGATACAGTCTGGCCGGTCAATAAAAAGAATCAACGAAGTCTGACGTGGAACATAACTTTTATTCCAGAACTACGAAAGTGACATATTTCTCAGTCAAAGGCAGAGAACTGAATGATCATGAAAACATTTTGTTGTTACAGAATTGGACCCCACAGCGAGAAGCGAAGACAAATTCCTTCCCAGAGAAAGTATCTTAGTCAGTGCTCTCAACTGTAAAAAGGAACTTTGATCATTGTAAAATAAAGTTAACTATTCGTCTGAGACAGCTTGAAAGTGGGGTTAATAGACAAATAATTTGCATTTATTTCTAAGTTAGCTTTAGGAAATGGGTTCTAAGAATTCAAATCCCGGGCATTGCTTTAGATATTTTGTGGCTCGGAAAATAGATTTGAAGGAATAAGAATGGGAAAGGGGAGCATTTTTAAGACATATTTTAAGTTCAATAATTTTGATATATTACACGTATATGTGTGTATACATATATTAATAAATATACATTTATAAAACCATCTTACAAGGTATATCACACACACACACACACACACACACACACACACATATATATATATATATATTATATATACATATATATATATATATATATATATATATATTATATATATATATATATATATATATATATATATATATATATATATATATATATATATATATATATATATATATATATATATATATATATATTATATATATATATATATATATATATATATATAATATATATATATATATATATATATATATATATATATATATATATATATATATATATATATATAATATATATATATATATATATATATATATATATATATATATATATATATATATATATATATATATATATATATATATATATATATATATATACATATATATATAATATATATATATATATATGTGTGTGTGGTGTGTGTGTGTGTGTGTGTGTGTGTGTGTGTGTGTGTGTGTGCCTATAAATTTTAAAAAGAATTTATGCAAGAATACAAGATTAAAAGTATACAAGTTTTTCGTTTTTTAATAAAACAAAATGTATTCAAAACTTTTAATTTTGTTATTTTTCGAAAAATCCATCAAACTAGTATCCTACTATCTAATAGACGTACTTTCTTTTTAGAATATAAAATCACTCATTGACTTATATTTTAAACTCGAGATAACTCGAGAAATTTTATACATGAGAAACTGCATTTGCTATCTTTTATGTCAAAATCAGGTAGGGATGCTTGAAGTGGTCCTTTTTTTTCTGAGCACGTGACCAGAATTTATCAGAGTGCTATTTATAAAATTGTCCTGTGAAAGTTTAGTACATAACAAAAACGATTATACGCTATCTTTTAGAAAATTGAGCTGCAGGTGACGAAATTCGATGTTCTTCAAATTGGATGTCTTTTTAGAATATTTCAACCCTTAACAGTGTACTTACACTTGTTTACGTACAAGAGTGTTTCAAAATGCAATGTAACTAGAACTCTTGTGAATACATATAATTCCATTACTGTGTAAAATAGACGATCACACCAGTTAAGAGACACAAGTAGATGGAGCTAGTATAGCAAAAAGCCTCAAGAATTTGAGGTAGGAGATGAAAGAGTTGACGGTTACGTAGAAAGCTATCGAAAGGGGAAGTTTAATATGATTTTTGTGTTTGAAGAAAACCTCCTCAGCAGAAATTCATCGTAAAGCAATAGAAGGTGACAGACAAAGTATAATATTAAAAAAATAGAAGGATTTTGGTTGAAAAATTCTGCAAAGGAATAACAGACGTGCGAGACAAAAAATATTGAAAACCATCCAAAGAGCCCTGATCACACACCTCGTGATTTCTATCTCTTCGGGGCTTTGAAGTTGGTCCTGACAGTATATCATTTCCAAATCGATGAAGAAATTCAGGGTGCCACGATTAAGTCACTCAGCGACCAGGGCTGTAATTTCTTCAACGTCGGTTTCGTTAGATTGGTTTACAGATGGAACAAATACTTTGATGACCATGAGAGCTACGTAGAAGAATAAATTGTACCAAATGCTTTGCTATATCAATGTATTTCTATGATTTCTTGAATAAACTGTTTTTAAAGGACATGTTACTGTACTTTTTGGTTTGGTTTGGAGTGCTACGGTCTACTTTTTGCATCCAGAGGGTTAATGAGACCAGTACCTACTGCTTAAAGCCGATTCTGAACGGCTACGAACATCCATGCTGCAATTGGATTCGAACCCACGAACTACGGTACCGAAGGCCAGAACTCTATTACCCTAATTTTTGAGCCACGTGCATATGATACGACGAAATTCAGATGCCAATCCTGACTTTTAAGCTGTAACAACGATTCCTCAAGCTTTCCCTAAGTCCTAAAATTAGCATGTAATTTGGTTAAAAAGTAAATTATAAATTTGAAATACTCATTTGTTTCTTGCACAATGATGAGCCAAAGCCTTGTGATCTGTTATTTTGAGTCTTTAGTGTTATAAATTACTTCTCGATCGTTTTCAAACATTTTATTTTGCTAATATATGAAAGATTTCCTCGTTTTTTAGTTTTATGCAGCTTCAAAGAGAGACTGAAATAACCTCAATATAATGATGAGATATTATTAAATTTTTATAATATATACTTGGATTGTTGTAATAATTTGACCTATAGTTTTGACTACAAAATTATATAACTGATACTACAGTTATATATTTCGCAAATGTTTAATAAGATTGTGTTATGTAAATGTTTAATATATTTCCTTTAGATACTCATACATGGTCCCCAACTTAATTTTTTAGATCAATTTGCAGAATTATATTTTTCATGAAAAATTCCTACAATCATTGTCAATAGTCAGATAGATGTTATTGAAAAGTTACAAATAATTTCAAGTTATTTCTGATACAAGGATATTAAAAGAATATTTTCATTATAACGGGGTTTTCTCTTACCAACTGCGCAAGCTCTCGAAATAACACTGGAAAGTGAGAATTTAATTTTTTTTTTAAATAACCGAAGTTAATGAACTGCCAAGTACTTTTTTTTAAATGTAAATAAATATCAAATTTTAAAGTAGTTATTTTTGGTTCTTGGCTGTACATACACACACACACACACACACATATATATATATATATATGTGTAGTATATCAAAAATTTAACCTAAACATGTATAACTTATTTTTTTCTCATTTTAATTTCATGTTGTTATGTAGAAAAGAATCTGAATTCAACAGAAAACTCTCTTCTATTCTTCCTCCAGTGAAACCTTCATTCGCAATTTTAAAGTCTTTGTTAATTTCAAATCTCCTGGGAATCGTTTGCGCAATTCGGACCCTGAGTGTTGGTTTTGTTGGGCTATAATATTTATTACAAACCCATGAATGGGTTTTGTAGTGGAGTCAAAGTCCATTACCTACTTAAAACAACATGTCTTCATGTATGACAGAAAATAATACATTCGTTTTAAACAAAATATTTATTTAAAAAGGACGAATACATAGGTGAAAAAGTAAAATGATAAACATAAATAACAAATAAATTAAGAAGAATTTTTCAGACGAGGCTCTTTACATGACATAATAAAACTTAAAAAAATAATACATAGTACCTTATATATGCACAAAGTTATTTAGCTGAAGCATTTCATGTTAACCAGCGACAAGGTGAAGTTAACTATTTCGTCGGAACTTCGTGCAAGCGAGGGGAGAGGCGAAACGAAAAACCGAAAAGCCAGTCCCAGATTTAGTTTTCGCCTGTCTTTATAGAGATAGTGCATGTTTGTAAACAAATACGAGTGCTGATTACAACTCAACTTTTCTTTGGCAAAACATTGGTTGTTTTCATTGTATCTCATGAGCCTCGATATGGATCTCGTATACAATAAAACTAAATTTTATTTAAGGGGAGGGGAAAGAAACATCAGAAACTGGCCAAGGAATTCAAAATAGATTTTTTTAGCACTTATATATTTATAAAATTATATATATATATTTTAAACTAAACACTTTACACAATATTATTAAGTATCATAATCAAAGCATTACTGCTTTTATTATGTTAACAGGCACAGTAAACTATTACATAAATAAGAATCTAATAAAAATGTGCAAAACCTGATCGTATTAAGGAAAAAAATACATTTATAGGTACAGTAGTTTTTACAAAAGCATAAAAAATACATTGGAAATATGAAAAAAATAACTTAGTAATTATAAAAAAATTCTTAAAGCATAATAATTATATATAATCTATTACATTACAGTAATGTTAATGTTTTATTACCATTCTGAAAATATTTACCTTTTCAAGGCTTTCATCCAAAGCATTTGCAATGTAGAATCCTTAGGAAAGCAATAAAATCCAATATTTTCACCTTTTTTGAAACTCTTAGTACAACCATACGTACAACAGCTTGTTACGATTTTGAGATAATTGACAAAATTAAAACCCCGATAACAAGCAAAATCCGCAAGAAATTCAAATGTTTTGCCGATGAGGAAGTTGAGCCGCAATTTTGGCTGCACCTGACGTCATGATCACAGTCTCTACATCCACTAGGTCGGCATCCAGATAGTCCCGCAGTTGCTCTATTTGACGTCATAGTTTCCGAAGTGCCGATACATTAGAATTTGCATATCTAACAGGTTTTACAATTTTGAGCGGGAGGACAATGTCTCTCGCGTCCTCGGCTACGAGCTCAAGCCGTACATGTCCTCTGGGTTGTTCTAAATGAAAGACAACCTCAGGGGTATACCTCCTTTAGGTATATACGGGTGTCACATCCCGAAGTGCACTAGTGATCTGGGTCTTCAGATCTTTCTGGTAGTCACGAGCTTACCTGTGTAGTATTTGCTTGTTACTGGGTTGGTCAGCATTAAAATCGGACCATGACGAATTGCTGCTGTGAGGAACTGGTATTTAGTGGTTTTAGAGAACACGTTGGGATATGCTGTATGGTCAATAGTTTGGCTTAGCGTAGAAATTTGTTACAATTTTGAGCAACTAACTCACTCAAAAACCACTGAAACCTTGAATTTCAGAGAGTTTCAAATGAAACAAACCACTGAAGAGTTAAATTAACTATTGTTTTGTTTGGAGATGTACATCGATGTACCTTGGTGGAGTCATGGTTTAGTTAGATTTCTGTCAACCGACTAATCTGTCAAACTTATGCAAGAGTTTTGCTCTATTTTCTAAATTTTTAAAGTAAAAGGGTGTGTTAAAGGACTCGAATTTCAACTATTTCATTTTTGTTGAGTTAGCTGTCCACTGAAACTTCGACAGATCTTCAACGATTTATAGCCGCTTATTCCGAGGTGTAACGCATACATATATGATTTCATTTATATGTATACATATGTGTGTAATAGTTTAGAGCGGGTAATTGAATAAGGTTTAGAACTTTTCATATAGTAGAAAATGAAGTAGTCCTTTAAAAGAAGATTAAACGTAGTATTTTCTCATTCCTTAGTGAAATACTTACGTGCAAAGGTTCTTACTCAGCAGAAATATTCCATGTTTCATCTTTTCTTCTATGTGTTGAAAGTATTTACGTTGTTGGAGTTCATTATACACGTTTCTCTATATTTCCTAGGAGAGGAAAGAAAAGAAATGTATCCAAACACTGAAAGCATAGGAGCAAACAAAGAATTAGGTTTGTAAGAGAGAAAGGAGAATAATATATTTTTCTTTGCAAGATTTATCATTGGAATGTTCATGTATTATTTTTCTCTTTACATTGTATATATTATAACTAGCCGCTTTGCTCGCAACCTTTCGGTTTTTGTAGAAACAATGCATGGCGCCACGTGATATTTCAAAAACACTTTTCATTAGTTGGTTGGTTTAGAGCGTTACCATCTACTTTTTGATTTGCAAGGTCTAGTCTAATAACCCAGTGTTTCAAACCGATTTCTAATAGCTTCGAAAAAGCATGCCAGCAATGGAATTCGAACCTTTGAACTCCATATCCGGAGATCCTTACCCATTCAGTATCAATCGATAAATTCCACATCATTAAAAAAAATTTCCCATTAACTTAGGACTAGCTTCACGATAGTCGGTTAGATCTAATCAATTATTTAGTATCTGATCTAGCAAAAATCTGAATGTGTTTGGAGAAATCGGTGTTTGATATTTTTATTTGTTTAGATAACTTGATTTTCTGCAAATAATTACACCAGAAATGTAGTTTTTTTTCTTTTGTCAAATGAAAAAATAAAACACCAAATATCGTCTTAAGTTTAATAAAGAAAATTTAATAAAATGTGTGATTCATTTTGGGAAATTGAGTCATTTTATTTTTGAAAGTTTTACAACTGCTGCTGTAACTTATTCTGTAACAGTATAAAAAATAAATTTGAAATAAACAAAATCTTTTACTTGGGAACCTTAAATACCCAGACCGCTGGATAGTTGTGGTATTCTTGTACTGTGTTATATATTTCAGATTCATTTCCATTATGTAATCCCGAGGATTATTCTTATAATCACTGCTATGCTTTTAATAATATTACTCACGTGATTTACATTGTATCAGTAATTTTATTCTAAATTATATGCTTCACGTCAAAACTTTGGTTTGGGTAATAAAGGTTTGGATAAAAAGAAGATTACCTCTATTTCAGAAAATAAATACCTTTTTAAATCGTATTACATTCTAAAAATATATAAAATTAAAATATAATAACTAATTTTCATAAAAACGTGTAACACTTTTTAAAAATAATCTCACGTTTTTCGTATTTTTAAGTATCAACTAAAGAGATAAAAGTGATACATTCGACAATTTTTGTACATATTTACAGAACAACACTTGCATTCAGCTAACAGAAAAGCATTTGCAAATTCTGCGAGATAATTAAAAAATGCCTAGGTACATTTAAATGAAAATTTTGTGACGGAAATAAACAGTTAAATACCTTTAATTCTGCACAAAATCATGCTGTTACTCTTAGAAAAAAGAATATATTGATATAAAAACAAATTTAAAAAATAACAAAAATTATTTTAAAAGATAGAGATATGACAATTAAAATAGATAAAATTAAATAACTGAAGTAAATTTAGTAACAAAAGGAGCAACAATTATATTATCTTGAAATGTTAATGTCTTTTAAACACTCTCAGAAGAAATAAAATACTTTGAAGTTTTTAATATTTTTATCACATCATTAAAAGAAAAATATATTTAATGGTACCGTACTATAAGGTAATTAGGAACGATGGATTGCATAAAATCGTTCTATTATCATGACTTTAACTTCTGCTTAATTTGACCTGTTTGAAAATTTCCCAGAGTTTACCTGAAATAGAATGAAATATTTTCAGAAAGGTGATCCATCTATTTTAGAATTCACTTTAAACAAAGGTACATGCACGCATAGACAATTATTATTTTACTACTTAACATACATATATACATACATATAAAATATTTTACATAGAGAGCTATAGAAGGATTTTGTACTAATATCAAAACGAACTTCTGAGTTACAGATTATCCGACACACAACCTGATTATATAAATAGAATTGTAAGTTCTTGTGAATTATGCTGAAGTTAATTTATGGAAGAAATAAACTTCCAATAATTTAGTAATTTATTTTTAAATTAACCAAAGTATAAACCAAATAGAAAATGTTAGAAATTCGAGCAATATACCCTTTTCTTTTCATTCGCATGCAGAAATAAGGTATTTTTCCTACTTTTTCAAGTGTTACGCTAATATATTTCTCATATCTAAGTAGATATATGCCCCTTTACAGATTTTAATGTTGCATGCTTTATTTTCTTCCTGCTGCTTTAAGTCCATTAAGTTGTAATTTGTAAAAACTTCTGCAGAACAATACTACCACTTGGCTAATGATCTCATTTCTGTTTCAAGCAATCAACTCTACAGGGGTTTTTAAATTACAACTTTAACTCATTATTTAATGTATAATGAATGCTTTGGTTATGCTTTCAATAGTCTTAGCATATTTCTAATTAAGTTTAAAAAAAGTGATTTGTTTTATATATTTAAAACCATGAATAATATTCTTCTCGTAAAGATAATTGTATATAAAACTTTTTCCTTCTATTTATGGTGTGTGCAAATTTCATTCTGCAGTACATGCCATAACACATCAGAATAGCTCACAATTACTTGGTATTATCAGAGAAACAAATATTAACTAACTCCAGACAAAACACGAGTTTTTCCAACCAGTTATGTAGTGTGCAAATTTCCTTCTGCAATTCCTACCATAACACATATGAATAGCTCACAAGTACTTGGTATTATCACAGAAACAAAAATTAACTGTCAGGTAAAGTACGAATTTTTCCAACCAGTTATGTAGTGTGCAAATGTCCTTCTGCAATGCAGACCATAACACATTTGAACATCTCACAATTAGTTGGTATTATCAGATAAACAAAAATTAACTGCCACGTAAAACACGAATTTTTCCAACCTGTCGCGTAGCGTGCAAACTTCATTCTGCAATTCCTACCATCACATATTTGAATAGTTAATAAACACACATTTAAATAGCTCACAGTTACTTCGTATTATCAGAGAAATAAAAATTAACTGCTAGGTAAAACAGGAATTTTTCCAACCCGTTATACAATGTGCAAATTTCATTCTGCAATGCAAAACATGATGCATTTAAATAGTTCACAAATATCCGGTATAATTAGAGAAACAAAAATTAAATGCTATGTAAAACTCGAATTTTTCCTCCCAGTATTCAGTGTGAGAATTTCATTCTGCAATGCAGACCATAACACATTTGAATAGTTCACAATTACCCTATGTAATCAGAAAAACAAAAATTAATTGCCAAAAATTAAGATACTAGAAAAACTCTTGAATCCAAATATTGATATTTCTGAGAGATATTTTATTTGAGGTTCAATACCATCATTTATTAAGGTCTTTATATTCTCATTTGTAAATTATCTTACATCAAGCACGCTCTTACGCTCATAGAAAGCTATTAAAATATTGACTAATAGTTTCGATTATGAAGGTTGATAAATCAGCGCAACCAATATTAATTTTGAGGCTCTCTTTCAGTTTAAACTCGATAATAAAGAATACTAATATCTTCTGTATAATGAATGATTTGTGTTGCTTTTTAAATGTCATTAGCTTATATCTAGCTAAATGAAAATAAATGAGTTGTTCTATACTGTATAAACAAACTTACAGAGTCATAAGGTCCTATAGGATTGTTTACACTTTCCTGTCGTAGTGTGCAAATTTAATTCTGCAATTCCAGACCATAACAGGTTTTAATACCTCATAATTATTTGCTTCCATCAGGAAAAGGAAATTAGCTATCAAGTAAATCTCGATAGTCTGGAAACTCCTGAAACTAAAGGTTAATTTTTTTTATAGAGTCGTTATTGGAGATTAGGCCTCGTAGTCCATAGAGCTCTCGAAACCAAACCAAACTAACCTTATATGAGATTCAATGTCAACATTTTTAGTAATATCTTTATATCCTCATTAGTAAATTATCTGTCACATAGAGCATGATCTTTCACCTTAACCCCTTAATGCACAGTTTTTTTGAAAAAGGCCGGCCAAAAAAAATGAATTTTTTAATGTAAATAACACAGTTTAGAACGTTGTCTTGCCAAGAAAATTACAAAAATACAAAAATAATCAAAATTTTTATTGCAATTTTGGATTTTGATAACATTGTAGAAAATAGTCGAATATTGTAACATTACACGCACATCGACCTTTTTTTTTATCTTTCTCTTCGAATTTCCATTTCAGAATAAACATTATTATTAGTAAAAATACTTATTTACACTTTTAAAACATAAATAATAACAATACTAGTATTTATAAAGTTAATCACAATTTTCTTTTGTGTGATATATTTCGAAACAAAGTGCGGCACATAGCCCAACTTTGCAACTATTACACGTGTAACGACTCTCTTTTCTTTTCCTTTTTACTTTGCTATCTCTTTTAGCACAACACACTTCGTAATGTTTACAAAAGTACAAAGCCGATCGAATAATCTCGAGTGTGCACAGTTTGGCCAGTTTATCCCGGTCGAGTTAACTCGAGGGTGCACGTTAAGGGATTAAAAAGTTACCAAAATATTGATAAACAGATTCGACCGACAAAGTCAGTAAATCGGCACAGTTGATTTCAATTTTAATGTTCAGCAGGAAATTAAATTCCACAATAAGAATTACTCATTATGTCGTATATAATTATTGCTTTTTATTGCATTTTTAATAACGTTATTCTATATCTAATCAAGTAAATAAAAAAATTATTGTCCTATACATTTAAGACTACGATAGACACGAATTCGTATCATTGAGATGATTATATTTGAAAACTTTCCTTCCAGTTACGCAGTGTGCAATTTCACACTGCAATGCATAACATAACACGTTTAAATAGCTCATTATTTTGCGTAATGAGAGAAATGTAAATTAGCTACCAAGTAAATCTCGACAGTCTGGAAACTCCTGAGACTAAAGGTTGATTTTTTCTGATAGAGTCATTATTAGAGGTTAGGCTTCGAATAGCAGAAAAAGTAATCCGTAGCTCTCCAAACGAAACCAAAGTAACCTTATATGAGGTTCAATATCAACATTTTTAGTAATATCTTTATATCCTCATTAGTAAATTATCTATCCCACGAAGCATGATCTTTCACCTTAAAAATCTTTCAAAATATTGATAAACAGATTCGACCATAAAATTCAGTAAATCGGCGCAGTTGATTTCAATTTTAATGTTCAGCACGAGATTAAATTCCACAATAACAGTTACTCATTATGTCGTATATAATTATTGCTTTTTATTGCATTTTGAATAATATTATCCTATTTCTAATCAAATAAATAAAAAAAATTATTGTCCTAGACATTTAAGACCACGATAGGCACCGAATTCGTATCATTGAGATGATTATATTTGAAAACTTCCAGTTACGCAGTGTGTAAGTTCACACTGCAATGCAGAACATAACACGCTTAAAAAACTCTTTATTTTACTCAATGAGAGAAACTAAAATTAGCTACCAGGTAAATCTCGATAGTCTGGAAACTCCTGAGACTAAAGGTTGATTTTTCAGATAGAGTCATTATTAAAGGTTAGGCCTCGTATAGCAGAAAAAGTAGTCCGTAGTTCTCTAAACCAAATTAACCTTATATGAGGTTCAATATCAACATTTTTAGTAATATCTTTATATTCTCTTTAGTAAATTATCTATCACATCAAGCATGATCTTTCACCTTAATCTTTAAAAATCTTGACAAACAGATTCGACCGTGAAAGTCAGTAAATCGGTCCAGTTAATTTTAATTTTAATGTTCAGCACGAGATTAAATTCCACAATAACAATTACTCATTATGTCGTGTATAATTATTGCTTTTTATTGCATTTTGTATAATATTATCCTATTTTTAATTAAATAAATAAAAAAATATTGTCCTATACATTTAAGACGATAAGGCTCCGAATTCTTATCATAGAGATGATTATATTTGAAAACTTTCCTTCCAGTTACGCAGTGTGAAATTTCACACTGCAATGCAGAACATAACACGTTTAAAAAACTCTTTATTTTGCGTAATGAGAGAAACTAAAATTAGCTACCAAGTAAACCTCGATAGTCTGGAAACTCCTGAGACTAAAGGTTGATTTTTCTGATCGTGAAAGTCAGTAAATCGGCGCAATTGATTTCCATTTTAATGTTCAGCACGAGATTAAATTCCACAATAACTATTACTCATTATTTAGCGTACAATTATTGCTTTTTATTGCATTTTTAACAACATTATCCTATTTCATATGAAATAATTAAAAATTATTGTCCTATACATTTAAGACCATAATAGGCACCGAATTCTTATGATAGAGATGATTATATTTGAAAACTTTCCTTCCAGTTACGCAATGTGCAATTTCACACTGCAATGCAGAACATAACACGTTTAAATAACTCATTATTTTGCGTAATGAACGAAAATTAGCTACAAAATAAAACCCGATAGTCTAGAAACTCTTGAGACCAAATATTGATTTTCCTAGAAGCGTCTCTATTTGAGGTCCAATATAAACATTTTAGTAAGATCTTTATATGCTCATTTGTAAATTATCTTCCCCATGAAGCACGCTCTTACGCCTATAGAAAGCTATCAAAATATTGACTAATAGTTTCGACCGTGAAGGTCAATAAATCAGCGCAATCGATCTCAATTTTGAGGCTCAGCATCAGATTAAACTCGGTAATGCTTTCCAAAATTTCACTGAATCCCTGGAGGCCTCGTAAATGTTCTCATTTCTGATTTAATCCTGTTGTATAAATGACAAACTGGAGTTTTCTCATTAATGAGTGATATGAATCATTATCGATTTTTCATTTTCTTGCTTTCTTGCTCACGACGGCTGAAGTTCCCACTCCCCCATTGTTATTCTGCTCGTCCTTGGGAGGAAAGGTCAAGGTCAGGAAAAGGTCATGTATGGATGGTCAATGACCGAAATAGGATCTAAATATTTGATATGCTATGATAATATTTTTATACCTTGCTCTCAATTAAAAATCAATAGTAATTTCACGAAAGAAATAAATGAAAAGGCTACATTTAAGTACTTCGTAAGGATGCAGATTTTTGTCAATTAAAACATAGATTATATTAAAATAAATTTTAAAAAATTGTTAAATTTGTAAAAATTATAGAATGCAATTAATATTTCTCAAATTTGTTTTTCAAGTTTTATGAATGGTAAAAAAATAAAAATCTGTTTAAAAAAAAGTTAATTTTGTAATAGTTATAGAATGCTGTTAATGTTAATGAAATTTACTTTAAAAATTTTATGAATGGAAAAAAAAGTTGTTTAAAAAAATGTTAAATTTGCAAAAATTATAGAATGCTTTTAATGTTACTCAAATTTATTTTTCAAATTTTATGAATGGGAAAAAAATAAAAAGCTGTTTAAAAAAAATGTTAAATTTACAAAAATTATAGAATGCTGTTAATGTTTCTCAAAATTATTTTTCAAATTTTATGAATGAAAAAAAAAATAAAAAGCTGTTTAAAAAAATGTTAAATTTGTGAAAATTATATAATGCTTTTAATGTTCCTCAAATTTATTTTTCAAATTTTATGAATGGGAAAAAAATAAAAAGCTGTTTAAAAAAATGTTAAATTTGTAAAAGTTATAGAATGCTGTTAATGTTACTCAAATTTATTTTTCAAATTTTATAAAGGGGAAAAAAATAAAAAAACCTGTTTAAAAAATGTTAAATTCGTAAAAAATATAGAATGTTATTAATATTCCTCGAATTTATTTTTCAAATTTTATGATTATGAAAAAAAATAAAAATTTGTTTTAAAAAAATGTTAAATTTGTAAAAATTATAGAATGCTGTTAATGTTCCTCAAATTTATTTTTCAAATTTTTTGAATGGGAAAATAATAAAAAGCTGTTTCAAAAAAAAAAAATGTTATATTTGTAAAAATTACAGAATGTTGTTAATGTTACTCAAATTTATATTTCAAATTTTATGAATGGGAAAAAAATAAAAAGTTGTTTAAAAAACTGTTAAATTTGTAAAAATTATAGAATGCTGTTAATGTTCCTCAAATTTATTTTTCAAATTTTATAAATGAAAAAAATAAAAAGAAATTTTTAAAAAATGTGTTAAATTTGTAAAAATTATAGAATACTGTTAATATTCCTCAAATTTATTTTTCAAATTTTATAAATGGGAAAAAATAAAAAGCTGTTTCAAAAAATGTTAAATTTGTAAAGATTAAAGAATGCTGTTAATGTTCCTCAAATTCATTTTTTAAATTTTATAAATGGGAAAAAAATAAAAACCTGTTTAAAAAAAATGTTAAATTTGTAAAAATTAAAGAATGCTGTTAATATTCCTTAAATTTATTTTTCAAATTTTATAAATGGGAAAAAATAAAAAGCTGTTTAAAAAAAATATTAAATTTGTAAAAATTACAAAATGCTGTTAATGTTCCTCAAATTTATTTTTAAAATTTTATGAATGCGAAAAAAATGAATAGCTGTTTAAAAAACTGTTAAATTTGTAAAAATTATAGAATGCTGTTAATGTTCCTCAAATTTATTTTTCAAATTTTATGAATGCGAAAAAAATGAAAAGCTGTTAAAAAAAATGTTAAATTTGTAAAAATTATAGACTGCTTTTAATGTTCCTCAAATTTATTTTTCAAATTTTATAAATGGGAAAAAAATAAAAAGCTGTTTCAAAAAATGTTAAATTTGTAAAAATTACAGAATGCTGTTAAAGTTACTCAAATTTATTTATCAAATTTTATGAATGGGAAAAAAAATAAAAATCTATTTTAAAAATGTTAAATTCTTAAAAATCATAGAATGTAGTTAATAGTCCTCAAATTTATTTTTCAAATTTTATAAATGAAAAAAAAAAAAAATTTTTTAAAAATTTAAATTTGTAAAAATTATAGAATAGTTAATCTCAAATTTATTTTTCAAATTTTATAAATAAAAAATAAAAAGCTTTCTTTTCAAAAAATGTTAAATTTGTAAAAATTATAGAATGCTGTTAATGTTCCTCAATTATTTTTAAATTTTATAAATGGGAAAAAAATAACCTGTTTAAAAAAATGTTAAATTTATAAAATAAAATGCTGTTAATATTCCTTAAATTTATTTTTCAAATTTTATAAATGGGAAAAAATAAAAAGCTGTTTAAAAAATATTAAATTTGTAAAAATTACAAAATGCTGTTAATGTTCCTCAAATTTATTTTTAAAATTTTATGAATGCGAAAAAAATGAATAGCTGTTTAAAAAAAATGTTAAATTTGTAAAAATTATAGACTGCTTTTAATGTTCCTCAAATTTAT
Source organism: Pardosa pseudoannulata (assembly GCA_032207245.1). NCBI lineage: Eukaryota > Metazoa > Arthropoda > Arachnida > Araneae > Lycosidae > Pardosa > Pardosa pseudoannulata. The sequence goes on from CM063508.1 coordinate 115,231,735, forward strand.
TTTTCAAATTTTATAAATGGGAAAAAAATAAAAAGCTGTTTCAAAAAATGTTAAATTTGTAAAAATTACAGAATGCTGTTAAAGTTACTCAAATTTATTTATCAAATTTTATGAATGGGAAAAAAAAATAAAAATCTATTTAAAAAAAATGTTAAATTCTTAAAAATCACAGAATGTTGAAACTCAAATAATTTTTTCATTTTTATGAATGTGAAAAAAAAAAAACTTTCATAATTAAAAAATTTAATATACAGTACTATTTATAATTTTTATGATAATATTTCAATTATTTTAATTTCGATAAAAAAAGAATGATGAATAGTGTAACTATATAAAAACCGACAATCCTTATCTTGTTGCCTAACTATTTTAAAACCGACAATCCTCATTTTTAATTTGCAGTTTAATACTGTTAACGATCACATTTATCTAAATTCCTTTCATTAATTACTTTATAAACTAACCTAGTAAAGCATGAAATACCAGAAATATGTATATCCATATTGTTGCATACCAAAAAAGTAATCATCTTTAACACATATGATGAACACTGGCAAGACTATTATA
>CM063508.1:115234801-115244801 GCA_032207245.1 Pardosa pseudoannulata
TGTGTGTGTGTGTGTGTGTGCTGGTGTGTTCTGTGTACACATATATCAAACTCAGAGCAGAATAAACCCAGTAAATCAATAAACAAAACTTTATCATAAAAAAGCAAATTAAAAGTAAGGCATATAAATGTGCGTATGATTTGTCTACATATATAATCATATATAATCATTTTAACATTAGTATATGTTAATCTGACGCATTAAAGCTAAAGAATTCTGTTTTATCTACTGTTGCTAAGCGGAACTAAATTAATTTCTAACTGTTGTTGGGGAAAAGTTTTTTTTAAAAAATTCTATCTTTTACAAACTTAAAATTCTTACAGCAACATCTATTCAAAATATTAACTCGTTTAAACTGCAATTCCTACCTAAAACATCAGCGAGCAAAAACAATTTTGCTTCTCTCTCACGTGTGCCTGTTTCCCAAATTAATTTAGTTAAAGTAAGAAAACTTTGAAAATCTCTAATCAGATGCCAGGTAAAATTTTGCGTGACTTATAGTAATTTCACTTTGACGATACCAAACGCTTACATCTTTACCTAAAGAGACTGATTTATTATCTCTTAACGAAAGAAAATGGCAGTAGAGGGATAATACCAATGAGTGCGAATACTGAGTGATAATCGCTTGCTGAAGAAAATTATTTCGAACCCTGCATATCAAATTAAATAATCCCTTATTGGAAAGCAATGAATAAAGTTCTCTTATTAAATAACTGAAATTCTTCAGCTGCTATGAATTTTTCATGAGTTTAATTTCAACCCTTTTCCCCTGTACATAGAAAAATACAATTATAGATATTCGTTTGTCATCAGATGAATATTGAACCGTTATCAGATGTCCTTCAAAATTTTTTTCACACTAAAAAGAAATTTGGAATCTTCGCATTTCAAGCAAATGTCTGATCTTTTTATATCACATATTCTAATTTTCTAGTCTATGAATTAATACAAAAATAGTTTTAGGTATTTAAATTTAAGTGGTTTTCCAAGAATCCGTTTTTTCTTATTCATATAACTAGGTAATTTTAGAATCATTTTTATACAAAATGTATTAAGTCCTATATTAACCGACGAAAAATATTAATATATATTAATATTTTTCGTCTTTATAATTATAATTAATAAAAATATTAATTGAAATTAAAAAGTAATGGATGAATATCGCAGTATATCTTACAATTATGAACGGGATTTTGTGTATGGCGGATTTTGTGTATTTTTGTGTATATGCTAGAGTGATCTGAAAAATTTGCTTTTCCTAGAACATTTGAAACTTGAGGATAACTTACTCTTTTAAAAGTCAAATGTGATATTCAATAATGTATATATATAGGGTGTCCCAAAAGGTCGTTTACAAACTTAACATTCTGGTCTGTCATATCAAGATGAACAATATTTACATAGGAACTTGTGTCTGAAAATCCAAACTGCGAGCGCTAGAGCGCTATGATCACAAGTGTGGAGCATTAGAAAAAGAATGATATCGATAGCGGTATTAATATAATTTTTACAACAGATGATGATTACATCACAGCAAACCTTCGCATCAATGCTCGTTTCACAACGTCGGGGCATGGATTCACGAACCCGTTCAAATTGGGCAAGAGTGTCCCGGACAAGCGCTGCCGCAGCCTCGATCCCGGCCATATTACGGGTCCGATATTACGGGTGTCTCGTACACCGTGGTCTTATGTGTCCCCACAGGTATAAATCCAGGTGAGTCAGGTCCGGGGATAGCGGCGGCCATGCGACTGGTCTGCCTCTACCAATCTAGCGATTAAGTCCTATCGAGGTATTCGCGAATAGCGTAGCTAAAGTGGGCAGACGCTCCATCATGCTAAAACCAGATGTTTCGGCTTATAGCAGTTGGAACATCACTCACCACATCCGGCAAAACGCTTTCTAAAAAATGCGAGAAGAATTTCCCTAGACGCTTTCAGGTAGAAGGTAAGGGCCAATCAACATGTCATCAATAATATCATCACAAACTTTTACAGTGAAGCGTTGTTGATGTGCATGGGCAAGTGTAAACCTTGGGTTTTCATGCACCCATACATGCATGTGGTGCAGGATCAGGACACTATCCTGTGTAAAGCAGGATTCATCAAAAATCAAAATCCACGATGGAAAATCTGGCTGTACAAATACAAGCGAGAGAATGCAATGCATTTGGGATAATGATAAAAGCACAATTCCTGTAATTTTTGGAAGTGGTAAGGGTGTTGCATGTCCTCGTGTAGTATGCGCATTATGGTGGAACGACCTACACCGAAGACACGTTTGCTTGCTCGGAGACTTGTTCCGGAGACTTGTTTCGATCTCCTGTAGCACGGTTTCCTCTACGACAGGCGTGCGTGTAGTACGTTCTCGACCGATGTGGCTACGTATTTCGAGAGCTCGTGAGTCACGCAATCTGCGGTGCAATTGTCCAAACAAAACATGACTTGGCTGACGTCTGTTTGGGAAGCTTTCAAGGAACATACGTGCCAAGGCTAGTCCATTTTCATCAGAGGCTCCAAATACTCAATACGTGTCGGCCATTTCTGAGTTACTAAACTCATTAATCCATTATTTTCCCCACTTTCCCGTTTTCCTGCAATTACCGCCCTCTTGCGTTCGCAGTTTGCATTTTAGGACACAAGTTCCTATGTAAATCTTGTTCATCATGATATGACAGAATAGCATGTTCAGTTTGTAAACGCCCTTTAGGGACACCCTGTATGTATGTGTGTGTATAAATGTATGTATATATGTATGTATGTATATATATATATATGTATATATGTATATATATATATATGTACATATGTATGTATATATGTATATATATATATATGTATATATATATATATATATATGTATATATATGTATATATATATATATGTATATATATATATATATATATATATATATATATTATATATATATATATATATATATATATATATATATATATATATATATATATATATATATATATATAAATGTGTGTGGAAAAAATAACACTTAACAAATTGCTTCACTTTAGTAATTTAAAATTTTTTTTCTCATACGAAATTTTGATCTAGAATGATCAAAAATATCTACTTAGTATTCTAAATAATAATATTCTAAATATCTTTCCTACATAATTTTTTTTCTTAAACCACCTTGTAATAACTACCAAATTTAATGATACACAAAACATTTATTACGGATGTATTGATAATTTAAGGCTTTAAAAAATGTACGCCATTTTATTATGGAACAAAAGTCATCAAAAAACCATAGAATAACAAAAATTTCTCTCTTTTAATAACAGGACTTACTATTCATGGTTTTCTTTAAGCTATCATTTAATTTCCCATAGATGGTTGAAATGATTTTCTTCCGTTGGCGAGTATAATTCAGTACTGGGTACATTGGTATTAACATACTATAGCAATCTTTTTTTGTTAAGAGATAATAAATAAGGCCTTTTACGTAAATCTTTAAGCGTTTGGGAACGTCAGACTTAAATTATTACAGTATATCACGCAAACTTTTACACGGTATCTAATTAAAGATTTTCATTTCTCTTGTTTTCACTAAACTGATTTTGGAAAAGTGCACATGAGATAAATGCAAAAATGATTTTGCTCGCTTATAGTTGTGGGCGGAATCGAAATGCGCACATTTAAACATTTTCAATGAATATTCTTGTAAGACTTTTAGTTTTATGTAGATAAAAAAGCAAAACTTCTATTAGAAACAAATCAGAACTGATTTTATCCACGCTTAAGAATGGAAATCAAGATAAGATCGTTTATTTTTTATCATCAGATTAACATATTTTAATGTTACGATGATTACATATGCTAATAAATGCATACATGAGTTTTATGCATACCTTGTAATTTTGTTTAACTCTTATTACATATTTATTTTTCTTTTATGTATTTATAGTATTTATCATGTGTTAAACCAAGCATATATTATGTCAGGTCTAAAAAGGGGGTTGTTGGAAATTATGTGAGTTATAAACGATTTTAAAAGGGAACTCTTTTATAATAATAAAATATAGGAAAAGGACCGAATCTTGCTTTATCTTTTGGAGTAATGCGGTCAGGCGCAAAGATATTTCATAGGAAGTTGATGACTAATCAAGCGAGAAGTATCAGTTAGCTCGTGGACATGGAGCTGTCAACACATTCCACGTTTTAGCTTCGACACCAATAAATAAAAATGTTGTAAGCGAGACCTGAAACGGAAATTCTAAATTAAATAAAGAAGTGTTTTTAGTAAGAAACTGTAATTATTCCATTCGCTTTCACATTGGACCATGTTATATATATATATATATATATATATATATATATATATATATATATATATATATATATATATATATATATATATATATATATACATATATATATATATATATATATATATATATATATATATATATATATATACATATATATATATATATATATATATATATATATATATACATATATATATATATATATATATATATATATATATATATATATATAAATATATATATATATATATATATATATATATATATATATACATATATATATATATATATATATATATATATATATATATATATATATATATATATATATATATATATATATATATATATATATATATATATATATATACATATAAATGTGTGTGGAAGAAATAACACTTAAATATTTGCTTTACTTTAGTACTTTTAATATATTTTTTTCTCATGCGAAATTTTCATGTAGAATGATCAAAATTATCTACTTAGTATTCTAAATAATAATATTCTAAATGTCTTTGCTACATAAATTTTTTTTTCTTAAACTACCTTGTAATAACTACCAAATTTAATTATACACAAAACATTTATTACGGATTTATTGATAACTTTAATGATTTTTAAAAATGTACGTCATTTGATTATGGAACAAAAGTCATCAAAAATCATAGAATTACAAGATTTCTGTCTTCTAACAACAGGACTTACTATTCATGGTTTTTCTCTACGCTATCATTTAATTTCCCATAGATGGTTGAAATGATTTTCTTCCATTGGCGATTATAATTCAGTACTAGGAACATTGGTATTAACATACTATAGCAATCTTTTTTCGTTAAAAGATAATAAATAAGGTCTTTTACGTAAATCTTTAACCGTTTGGGAACGTCAGACTGAAATTATTACAGTATATCACACAAACATTTACCCTTTATCTAATTAAAGATTTTCATTTCTCTTGTTTTCACTGAACTGATTTTGGAAAAGTGCACATGAGATAAATGCAAAAATGATTTTGCTCGCTGATAGTTGTGGGCGGAATCGAAATGCGCACATTTAAATATTTTCAATGAATATTCTTGTAAGACTTTAAGTTTTATGTAGATAAAAAAGCAAAACTTCTATTAGAAACAAATCAAAACTGATTTTATTCACGCTTAAGAATGAAAATCAAGATAAGATCATTTATTTTTTATCATCAGATTAACATATTTTAAAGTTACGACGATTACATATGCTAATAAATGCATACATGAGTTTTATGCATACCTTGTAATTTTGTTTAACTCTTATTACATATTTGTTTTTCGGTTATGTAATTATTGTATTTATCATGGGGTTGACTGAAGTATTGGCTTCCCCCACCAACTTGGCGATAATGGTGTAAGTATGGTCGCCTAACCTTTTCTCCTGATCTCACCGTGTCCAAACTATCTGTATCTATGTTATAATTTATATGATATTTGCATCTAACTCTTCATGTGTCACTCTTTTCGTATATATTAAAATTGCGAAATACTTAAAAAAATTAGATATAACAAGCCATTAATGGTTGACTATGGCTGATTTTATTAATTTGGAGTTGTTGCATTTGTAAACTGTTAAGTATATATATATATATATATATATATATATATATATATATATATATATATATATATATATATATATATATATATATATATATATAATATATATATATATATATATATATATATATATATATATATATATATATTATATATATATATATATATATATATATATATATATATATATATATATATATATATATATATATCTATCAATTCTCGCAGGAGAAAAATGGAAAAATTTTACAATTTTAATGTCATTATTTGTAGTTTCATCAATAGTGTTTTAAAAAGTCAACGAATAAATGCTGATCTAAAACTCTGTCTCGTGAGAAGTCCTCCACGGTATTTTCCTATCCTACAAATGACCTTTTCTCAGATCAAACAGATGCGTGAGGCTACTGAAAATTTGGGTTCCCCTTGGTAAATTGGATGAAAATATTGGCGATATTTACTAAACAGCAAGGTAATCCATCGAAACATTGTATTTCTTGCTTTTTCTGGCGACTTTCATTAATGCACAGTGCGCCATCGTAATAAAATTATATACTCATACTTAATTAAAGAAAACGACTTGAAAACTGGACACTTATATTTATGGGCAATTAATCCCTCAACAGTTTACAAACGCAACAGTTCCAAATAATTAAAAATTAGCCGTAGTGGACTATTCATGGTTTGTTATACCTAAATTTTTTAAGCATTTCGCAATTTTAATATATAAGAAAAGAGTGACATAAGAAGAGCTAGATACGAATATAATATAAATTAACATATAGATACAGATTGTTTGTACACGGCGAGATCAGGTTGAAGTATTAGGCTACCATACTCAAACCATTATCGCCAAGTTGGCGGGGGAACCCAATTCTTCAGTCAACCCGATGAGTGTTTGTCTCTTGTCTGTTTACGATCCGTCTGACGGTTTCCATCAATAACATGAAAATAAAGTTTCTACACAGTATTTTGCCCAATATTTAATTCTGAGTAAGAATCTTTCTCACAACGATGATTCCCTCTGAGTTGCAGTGGCAAGCAAGCCCTCACATTTAAAAATTAAGGCTATTTCTCCCATGTAATCGGTGATGTAAATGTGTATATATATTTATATACATATGTGTGTATGTATATGTAATATATATGTAAATCAGCGTATTTTTGAATGCCGGTCACAATAAATTATTGTAGCCCTAGTATTTTTACTTGTTTCGGCATGCTGGGCAAGGAGAAGCCTAATTAGCCAGACTAATTGAAGTTGTTGCAGTCGTTCCATTCTGTTAAGAACAGGCCGAATTCATGGCAAAACTTTATTTATTATCTCTTAATAATGACATCCATACCAGTCAATGGCAGACGAGAAAATTCTCATAAAAACTAGAACAGGGCTAAGCCTCAAGCCGAGAAGAAGAGGGAATCTTTCCTCAAAAAAGTAGCTTAGTTATCGAATTTAATAATAAAGGTAACTTAGATCGGATGAGAAAAACTGAGCGATTTGACAGAACCAGCTGGGAAAGTAATAAGCGCACTGAAAATTTACATCTATTGCACAGAAAGGTTTGGAAAATGGGTTGGAAGAATTTCAAGTCGTGGAAGAATCTTTAATTACATTATTTTGTGGCATGGAAAATAAATTTTAAGGAAATAGAATGGGAGTAAGGACATTTATTTATGAAAAATTAAAGGGAAAATATTTTGATATATATATATATATATATATATATATATATATATATATATATGTGTGTGTGTGTGTGTGTGTGTGTCTAAATATATACATGAATAAATTTCATGTTATATAAACTTTAAAAGTGGAAGTTGACTTTAAATTTAAAATTTGGCAAAAAGCAATTTTCCAGATCATTCTAGAATATTCATAGTTATACAAAATCTCTTTCATTATTTTTCGACGTATTTTCATATTTACCAAAATCTCTTTCTAATTCCTCTGTCAATGGATTATATACAATATAATATACTTTGCATAAAGATGGTTAAAATATACCTACTTATATCAATACCATAAATATTTAGAAAAAAGGGCTCTTAAAAAGAACACTTACAATATAATACTCTAAATATATTTTCCTATTATTTAGTCGATCAAAAAATAAGAATGGGATATTTAAATACATCAGAAATTTTCTTCATATTGTAAATGCAAATATTCCAAATTTCTATTCAGAATGTAAGAACATGTAAAACGGCTTATAATTGATCAACTAAATTCTAATGGCAAAAGAGTTATTTATACGAGACATAAGGTATTATGACTTTATTTGAGGTACATATGAAAAGGCTAGAAATTAAATTTATCAAAGCTTCATAACAAATCATGATTTTCACTTCTTTAATAATAAGACTTTTATTCATATTTTTTATTAATAAAGATTTATTTAATTTCATATCGTTAGTTCGAAATAATTTTCTTCGGGCGGTTATCACTCAGTATTTGGATTCATTGGTATCCTCACACTATAGTGGTCCTCTTTCATTAAACGATAATAAATCAGATCCTTTACGTAAAGCTCTAAGCGTTTGAGATCGTCAAAGGGAAATTACTGTCAGTCACGCAAAATTTTACTCGGTATCTGATTAGAGATTTTCAAAGTTCTCTTACTTTAACTAAATTAATTTGGGAAACAGGCACACGTGAGAGAAATGCAAAAATATTTTTGCTCGCTGATATTTGTGGGCGGAATTATAATGCAAGCACAAAAATATTTTGAATCGATGTTGCTGTTCTTACAGCAACATCGATTTTAAGTTTGTGAAACATGTTATTACTAAAATCCGAACGAGAAAAGCTCTTATTAGCAACAAATAAAATGTTTTATTCATTCGTAAAAGTGTTAAACAGGAAAAATATTTTCTTTTTTATGGAAGATATTAGAAAGCCTTGTGGTAATCAAAATGGAAGATGTACATCACATGAAGCAAAACTATATATTTGGGATGTACTCTACATAAACAAGATTTTTCACGTACAATTCCACGAAACCGATGATGTCTTCAAAAGTACAATTTTCGACCTCCAAAAACGCTTCGAAAACGGATGTAGTGTACATTTCTGCTAGTTCTTTCCCACATGAAGTTCTGTGGTAGGAGGGTCAGGTCGATTGTTTAGTAACTGCACCCCTCTTTAACTAACATTTATTGAGGGATGCACCTCTACCCCCTGAGGCACAAAGACGCTGACAGCTTTTCATAGCTTTATAAATCTCTATTTCGAAGTATTTCGTTTGTGGTAACTGATGTATTTCCAATTGCACCACTTAAATATCTTGGACGACTTCCGTAAAAATATAAATAAGTCTCTCAAAGAATATTTTTATTTGTACTTTTAGAATCCATTATTTCTTATCAGATGATCTTTGAGACTTGGCGAGTTTTATGTGTATTAAAAATTAACAATCTATAATATCTATTAATATAGCTATTTATAACCGGAAGTAAAGGAATAATAACGAGGGTGGGTTTCCCGTACTTGTCGACTAAGGGTGAAGGAAAAAATCGTAGAAAGCTTTGGCCACTGACACAGTAAATCTTTAGAGTATGTTTTAGAGACTTTTTTCCTCGATGTGTTCCACTTAGAGGGTTAACTTTAATTCATATATTTTTCTTCAAATAATTTTGAAAACACTCGCTTCGTATAAATCTAAAAAGACAGATTCTTATATATATGATTTTTACTTTGAGGGGTTGGGGGTTATAGACTGAAACTTCTTAGATTATAGTTGAATAGTGGAGGAAATTCGTATGATAAAAAGATGAAGTTTTACTCAGCATAGGCTGAATTTAAAATTATTTATTTTATGGACTATTAAATCAGAATGTATCAAATCCTGTAACTGAATCAATAAGTTTCCAGATTATTTCAGAAGATATCTTAGTCGTTCAAGGAAAACTGACCAATTCAGAAATTGCATATTTTGAATTACCTGCCCCAAATCGTTGAGGTTTAGTCTTTGTCAAAAAGTGTGACCACATCTTGTCCGGTAATATGTTCTCTTCAACGACACAGTGAAAAATCAACCAATTTCATTCATAGAAATGAAAGTTATTTTTACCTTGGTTTACATAATCCACAAAGTTCTAGAAAAAACATTCATTGAAATATTT
>CM063508.1:115249801-115344801 GCA_032207245.1 Pardosa pseudoannulata
ATCCCAAAAAGTACATATTTAGATATATTTTAGGATTGATATAAATTGTCCGTTTTTCATTGGACATTGTGAGGTTTTTTATTGCACATTCTCACGTACGAAAGAAATTTAATATTTTGCCATCTAGAAATCCTAGCAAATCTCTGTAAATTTAAAATGAATTATACAGATTCATCAAGTAAAAATATTATTTTTGTGTTATATTTCAAACTATTTATGCTATTTTATATATAGACATTTCCAAATAATTGGCGTTTTTACAGAATATGTATAGATTTCTATATTATTTCTCGATACAGAATTTAAAAAATGTTAATTATTATAGAGCGCACAAATGTATATGGAATTTTGGGTATTTTTGAATCTTTTGAAATGATGTATAAAAGTAATTTTTCCCAGAAGAGTACAATTTATAAAAATATTAAGCCGGAGCCACACTTAAGCCAACGAATAGTTATATACGGCTTTTAGAGCCTTAATATTTTCAACTCTACTATTGAAAGAGCATTAATAACATAAAGATAAAGGATATATTTAATGCAAATTATATGAACATAATGAAAAAATATTGTTTTAAAAATATTCTATAGATCTTACAAGTACAGGTGAAAATTAATTCATCTTCAAATTCATGATACGTTTCTTATACTGAAATTTTAGATCTAGTTAAGAGAAAGAAATCGTATAACTGATTTGAAATAAATACTTTCAGCTGCAACATATAAGCTTCAAAATGGTTACGATAAATAATTAAGGTGGTATTATCCCACCAACTTAATTTTAAAGGAATACTATTAACAGAGTAATTGATTTTACATTTAAACTTGTTAAAGTTCATTAAAATTTTAATCAAAAACATTAAATAACTGACCTTTAAAAATGTCAGATTCCAAAAAAATAATCTTTCCAATAAAACATTTGGAAACATAAAACTATTGAAAAATTTCAAATTACATGCTTCTATATTTATTGAGTCGTAATAACTGAACTAGCAAACCCCTGAGCCCCCCCCCCCCCCCCCCCCCCCCCCCCCCCCCCCCCCCCAGCCGAAATTTTCGCAAAAATCTTTCCATTCTAAACAAATAATGATTGTTTTTCCTTCAAGTAAGAAAATAATTTATCATTTGAAGGATGAATGTTATTGTAAAATTAAATAACTTATCCCGAAAAAAAAAACAAATTTTTAAAGCATCCTCAAGAAATATTAGTAAAAATTTTTCTAGTGTTATCAGTATTTTTAAATTAATTTTTTGGTTTCAAATTTTAAAGCTAATTAAAAGAAAAATCAAAATAACTGCGTTCAAATAATTATATTCTGGCACAATACAAATGTCTTCTTTTATTACCAACTTATCTATCAAAGAATACTAAAAGTTTTTACCTTTAAGCATGTTAAAGTTTAAAAAACTATGTAAACTATTGACCTTTAAAAATGTCAAATTTCAATTGTCCCGAAAAGAAAAAAATTAAATTCTTCAAAAGCATTAGGTCACGCTTTCGAAAAATTCTTAATATTTTGCAAGTATTATCAAAATTTTTATATTAAGTTTTTTGTACTGAAATTTTAACGCTAATTAAGAGAAAAAATTAAAATAACTGAATTTAAATAAATATATTCTGCAAGAAAATATATTGTCTATTATTACACGAACTTATCTATCTAGGAATGCTATTCAAGTGATATTCAAATACTAAAAGGTCTTACCTTTAAGCATCTTAAAGTTTAAGAAAAACACTATGTAAACTATTGACAGACGTGACCTTTAAAAACGTCAAATTTCAATAATAAAATATCTTCCCAATAAAGAGTTTGCAAACAAAAAACTGTTGAGAAATCTCAAATTACATGCTATATTTGTTGAGTCGTAATAACTCAATTAACAAAAAGAGGAATTTTGGGAATCTTTCCATTATAAACAAATAATGATTGGTTTTCCTTCAAGCAAGAAACTAATTTATCATTTGAAGGATGAATATTGTTGGAAAATTGAATAACTTATTCCGGAAAAAAATCAAATTTTTAAAAGCATTATCTCCCTTTTTCGAGGAAATATTAATAAAAATTTTGCTAGTGTTATCAGTATTTTTAAAATAAATTTTTTTATATTGAAATTTTAAAGCTAATTAAAAGAAAAAAATTAAATAACTGAATTCAGATAATTATATTCTGCCACAATAAAATTATCTTCTATTATTACCAACTTATCTATCCAAGAATGCTATTCAAGTGATATTCAAATATTAAAAAGTCTTAACTTTAAGCATGTTAGGGTTTAAAAAAACTATGTAAACTATCGACAGACCTGACCTTGAAAATGTCAAATTTTAATAATAAAATATCTTTCCAAATAAAGAATTTGCAGACATAAAACTATTGAGAAATTTCAAATTACACGCTTCTATATTTATTGAGTCGAAATAACTGAACTAGCAAGGAGAGAAATATTGGAAATCTTACCACTCTAAGAAAAATATTGATTTGTTTTCTTTCAAGCAAGAAAATAATTTATCATTTAAAGGATGAATATTGTAAAATGAATAACTTATCCCGGAAAAAAATTCAAATTTTTAAAAGCACTATCTCACTCTTTCGAAGAAATATTAAGAAACAATTTTACTAGTGTTATCAGAATTTTTAAATTAAATTTTTTTGTATTGAAATTTTAAAGCTAATTAAAATAAAAAAATAAAATAACTGAATTCAAATAATTATATTCTGCCACAATAAAAATATTATCTTCTATTATTACCAACTTATCTACAGAAGAATGCTGTTCAAGCGATATTCAAATATTAAAGGTCTTATCTTTATGCATGTTAAAGTTTAAAAAAACTATGTAAACTATCGACACACCTGACCTTTAAAAATGTCAAATTTTAATAATAAAATATCTATACAATAAAGATTTGCAAGCATAAAACTGCTGTGAAATTTCAAATTATATACTATATTGAGTCTTAATTACTGAATTAACAAGGAGAGGAATTTTTGGAATTTTTCCATTCTAAACAAATAATGGTTTTCCTTCAAGCAAGAAAATAATTTATCATTTCAAGGATGAATATGTGTAAAATTGTTGTAAAATTGAATAACTTATTTCAGAAATAATTAATAAAAAAGTTTTGCTAGTGTTATCAGTATTTTTAAATTAATTTTTTGGTTTCAAATTTTAAAGCTAATTAAAGAAAAAAAAAGTAACTGAAATCTAAGAAATATATTCTGCCACAATAAAAATATCTTCTATTATTACCAACTTATCTACAGAAGAATGCTATTCAAGCGATATTCAAATATTAAAGGTCTTATCTTTATGCATGTTAAAGTTTAAAAAAAAATCTATGTGAACTATTGGCAGACCTGACCTTTAAAAATGTCAAATTTCAATAATAAAATATCTTTCCAATAAAGAGTTTGCAAACAAAAAACTGTTGAGAAATCTCAAATTACATGCTATATTTGTTGAGTCGTAATAACCGAATTAACAAGGAGAGGAATTTTGAAAATCTCACCACTCTAAAAATATATTGATTGGTTTTCCTTCAAGCAAGAAAATAATTTATCATTTGAAGGATGAACGTTGTTGTAAAATTGAATCACTTATCCCGGAAAATAAAATCAAATTTTTAAAAGCATTATCTCACTCTTTCGAAGAAATATTACGAAAACATTTGCTAGTGTTTTCAATATTTTTATATTAATTTTTTTAATGAAATTTTAAAGCTAATTAAAAAATTAAAATAACTGAATTCAAATAATTATATTCTGCCACAATAAAAATATCTTCTATTATTACTAACTTATCTATCCAAGAATGCTATTCAAGTGACGTTTAAGCATCTTAAAGTTTAAAAAAAAAAACTATGTAAACTATCTTCAGACCTGACCTTTAAAAATGTCAAATTTCAATAATAAAATATCTTTCCAATAATGAATTTGCAAACATAACGCTGTTGAGAAAATTCAAATTATATGCTGCTATATTTGTTGAGTCGTAATAACTGAATTAACAGAAAAAAAGAATTTTGGGAATCTTTCCGTTATAAACAAATAATGATTGGTTTTCCTTCAAGCAAGGAAATTATTTATCTTTTGAAGGATTAATGTTGTTTCGAAGAGTTGAATAACAAAAAATGAAGTTGAATAGTAAAAAATGAAATTCTTTAAAAGTATTATCTCACTCTTTCGAAAAAATCTTAATAAATATTGTGCAAGTATTATCAATATTTTTATATTAAATTTTTTGTACTGAAATTTTAAATCTAATTGAGACATAAAATTAAAATAACTGAATTCAAATATCTATCCAAGAATGCTATTCAAGCGATATTCAAATACTAAAAGGTCTTATCTTTAAGCAAGTTGAAGTTTAAAAACATCTACGTAAACTATCGACAGACCTGACCTTTAAAAATGTCAAATTTCAATAATAAAATATCTTTCCAATAAAGATTTGCAAGCATAAAACTGCTGTGAAATTTCAAATTACAAGCTTCTATATTTATTGAGTCGTAATAACTCAATTAACAAGGAGAGGACATTGGGAATCTTTCCATTCTAAACAAATAATGATTGTTTTTCCTTCAAGTAAGAAAATAATTTATCATTTGAAGGATGAAAATTTTTGGAAAATTGATTCTTTTATCCCAGAAAAAAATCAAATTTTTAAAGCATCCTCAAGAAATATTAGTAAAAATTTTTCTAGTGTTATCAGTATTTTTAAATTAATTTTTTGGTTTCAAATTTTAAAGCTAATTAAAAGAAAAATCAAAATAACTGCGTTCAAATAATTATATTCTGGCACAATACAAATGTCTTCTTTTATCATCTATTATTACCAACTTATTTATCTATGAATGCTATTCAAGCGATATTCAAATACTAAAAGATCTTACCCTTAAGCATATTAAAGTTTAAAAAAACTATGTAAACTATCAACAAACCTGAGCTTTAAAAAGGTTGAATTTCAATATTAAAATATCTTTCCAATAAAGAATTTGCAAGCACAAAACTATTGAGAAATTTCAAATTACATTCTGTTTTATTTATTAAGTCGAAGTAACTGAATTAACAAGGAGAGAAATTTTGAGAATCTTTCCATTCTAAACAAATAATGATTGGTTTTCCGTCAATCAAGAAAATAATTTATCTTTTGAAGGATTAATGTTGTTTTGAAAAGTTAAATAACTTGTCCCGAAAAGAAAAAAATGAAATTCTTTAAAAGTATTATCTCACTCTTTCGAAAAAATCTTAATAAATATTTTGCAAGAATTATCAATATTTTTATATTAAGTTTTTTGTACTGAAATTTTAAAGCTAATTAAAAGAGAAAATTAAAATAACTAAATTTAAATAAATATATTCTGCTAAACAAATATTGTCTATTATTACACCAACTTATATATCCAGGAATGTTATTTAAGTGATATTCAAATAGTAAAAGGTCTTACCTTTAAGCATGTTACAGTTTAAAAAAAAAATAAGTAAACTATCGACACCTTTAATCTTTAGAAATGTCAAATTTCAATAATAAAATACCTTTCCGATAAAACAATCTGCAAACATAAAACTATTAAGAAATTTCAAATTGCATGCTGTTTTATTTATTGAGTAGTAATAACTGAATTACCAAAAAGAGGATCTTTGCAAACTTTTTTATTCTAAACAGATATTGATCGGTCTTTCTGCAAACAGGAGAATCATTTATCACCTGAAAGATGAATGTTATTGTAAAGTTAATAGCTTGTAAAAAGAAAAAAATAATACAGTATTAGCACTATTTCTCTCTTTTGGAGAAATCTTAATAAAAGTTTTGCAAATGCAGTATTGATGATGCAATGAAAGAGATGAAGGCATTCTTTAAAATAATAGAACTCTTTGGAGAAACATGCTCAATTAATAGCTTATTATTTTCAAAAGCTCTGCTACTCCGCCAAAATAACACCGCAATTTCAGGTTAGAACTAAATTTTTGCTTAAGTGGTCAGACAGTAATACGACTGTTAAATAGACAAAAAATTCGATTTTTTTAGAAAAAGTATGTGTGAAAACTAGTTCAGTTCTGAACATTTAAAACAATCCGCGTAAAAAAAATCCAATATTGAGGACAGGAGTTATGAATAAAAAAGTGTCATCTGTTTATTGTAAACAAATTTAGACTTACAAAACTTGATTTTCTCAAATTACATTTTTTTTTTCATGTAACGCGCATATTACCACAAAAAGGTTGTACAGGTTGTATTAAACGTAATTTTCATCTTATTGAACGTACATTTTTTTGCATATTTCACAAGAATAATTATTTTCTTTACAGCAATAAATTTTTAATTTGCAAGGAAAAAATTAACTCTTTTCTAAATTTTTAAAAAATCTATGTTTCTTAAATATACACAAATTTAAGTTCAAAGTTATTTTGAAATATTGTTGTATGCTTTAAAATAATACGTTTGTCTTAAGTGTAATTATATTTTTAGAAATCAAGTTACTTTGAGATATCATAGTATTCTTTGAAATAATATGTTTGTACTAAGTGTAATTATATTTTTAGTAATCAAGTTATTTTGAAATTAAAATAATACGCTTGTCTTAAGTGTAATTATATTTTTAGAAATCAAGTTCCTTTGAGATATCATAGTATTCTTTAAAATAATATGTTTGTACTAAGTATAATTATATTTTTAGTAATCAAGTTATTTTGAAATATTGTTGTATGCTTTAAAATAATACGTTTGTCTTAAGTGTAATTATATTTTTAGAAATCAAGTTACTTTGAGATATCATAGTATTCTTTGAAATAATATGTTTGTACTAAGTGTAATTATATTTTTAGTAATCAAGTTATCTTGAGATATTGTATTATGCTTTAAAATAATATGTTTGTCTTAAGTGCAATAATATTTTTAATAATCAATTTATTTTGAGATATTGTATTATGCTTTAAAATAATATGTTTGTCTTAAGTGCAATAATATTTTTAATAATCAATTTATTTTGAGATATTGTATTATGCTTTAAAATAATACGTTTGTCTTAAGTGTAATTATATTTTTAGAAATCAAGTTACTTTGAAATATAGTATTCTTTAAAATAATATGTTTGTACTAAGTGTAATTATATTTTTAGTAATCAAGTTATTTTGAGATATTGTATTATGCTGCAAAATAATACGTTTGTCTTAAGTGTAATTATATTTTTAGTAATCAAGTTATTTTGAGATATTGTAGTATGCTTTAAAATAATATATTTGTCTTAAGTGTAATTATATTTTTAGTAATCAAGTTATTTTGAGATATTGTATTATGCTTTAAAATAATACGTTTATCTTAAGTGTAATTATATTTTTAGAAATCAAGTTACTTTGAGATATCATAGTATTCTTTAAAATAATACGTTTGTCTTAAGTGTAATTATATTTTTAGTAATCAAGTTATTTTGAGATATTGTATTATGCTTTAAAATAATACGTTTGTCTTAAGTGTAATTATATTTTTAGAAATCAAGTTACTTTGAGATACAGTATTCTTTAAAATAATATGTTTGTACTAAGTGTAATTATATTTTTAGTAATCAAGTTATTTTGAGATATTGTATTATGCTGTAAAATAATATGTTTGTCTTAAGTGTAATTATATTTTTAGAAATCAAGTTACTTTGAGATACAGTATTCTTTAAAATAATATGTTTGTACTAAGTGTAATTATATTTTTAGTAATCAAGTTATTTTGAGATATTGTATTATGCTTTAAAATAATACGTTTGTCTTAAGTGTAATTATATTTTTAGTAATCAAGTTATTTTGAGATATTCTAGTATTATTTAAAACAATATGTTTGTAATAAATGTAATTATACTTTTAGTAATCCAGTTATTTTGAGATATAGTATTATGCTTTAAAATAATACGTTTGTCTTAAGTGTAAAAATTTTTTTAGTATCAAGTTATGAGATATATTTTGAGTATTATTTTAAATACAATGTTTTTTGTAATCAAAAATGTAATTATAAATAAATGTAATTATGCGCATTAGACTTGATATCATTTTTATTAACAACAAAGTGTCTTTTATTTAAAACTTTCTAACAAAAACTTTTATGTTTAAAAAATAAATGAGATATATGGGTAAAGATAATAATTTGTTCTATGTTAAAAAAATTATGTCTGTAAGACTGTTTTAAAGACTGTCAAGGTGTGAGAAGTCAAAAACTATAATTATTTATCATGTTTTTTAAAATTTAAGAGTCATGTGACCTCTTAATTTTGCAACATAGGGACTAATAAAATCGAGATCTATTGCTTAATGACGAATGTACACTAGATCTTATCTATCCAAAACTACAGTAATAGGAAAACAAAATTATTTCAAAATATTCCAGTCTGCTCTATGAACCAATATATTAGTACGTCAGAAAAAAAAGTAAATAGATAAACATGAAAGAAATAAAATTTAAAAAAATGAAAAATTAAGTAAATATAAATAAAAAAATTAAAATAAATAAAATTGAAAAAAAAATGAAAAAATAAAATAAATACAAATAAATAATATAGATAAAAATTGAAAAGATAAAAATGAAAAAAAATAAATAAAAATGAAAAAATAAAATAAATAAAAATGAAAATAAAATGGATAAAAATGAAAAAATAAAATAAATGAAAATGAAAAAAAATAAATAAAATGAAAAAAATAAAATAAATAAAAATAAATATATAAATAAATAAATAAAAATGAAAAAAATAAAATAAAACTTTAAGAGTAAAACTATTACGTTATATATCAGAATATCATTAATTAATTATTTAATGAGGAAACATATTTTGAAATATAAAATTGTTAAAAAATTATTAAAAAGGATTTTCGGCCTAATAATGTGCTACAAATCCTAAAACTGGTAGAAAAAATTAATTATTTAGTAAATTTAAGATGCATTACATGTTTAAGAGGATTAAATTTAAATACTTATATTCAATCACAATAAAAAAATATTTTATAAACACATCAACTTTTCTATCCATACAGACAATTCAAGTAAAATTGAAATAGATGTATGCTTTGAGATTTTATGTTTTAAATTTCAATAAATATTTAAGCATTAAAATATACCTGACCTTTAAATTGCCATGTCTCACTAACAAATTCTTAAAGCAAAATCCTGTTAGGAAAATTCATATTTTGTGCTGTTACATTCATGGGATAGAATTAACTGAATTATCAGGAAGAGAATTTTTTGCAAGGCTTTTATTCTAAACAGATATTGATCATTTCCCTTCAAAGAAGGAAATCATTTATCATCTGTAGGATGAATGTTGTTGTAAAACTGAATAGCTTGTATCAAGAAAAAAGTATTAAATGCTTTCTACTTAATAGCATTGTCTCGCCTTTCGAAGAAATCTTAATAAAGGTTTTCAAATTGCAGTAGTTCAAATTGGAAAGAATGGTTCACTGGAGTGGAAGGCATTCTTTACAGCAGTAGAGTTATTTGGAAAAATTTGTTCTATTAATGACTTTTCTGTTTTTTTTTCTTTTAAAAACTGGGGCACCTTTGCTAGAGTAATAGTTAATGAAACCACAACTATTCCAAACTCTTGAGTTTGTACTATACAGCAATATGAATTACCACGCACATAATAAGAAATGAATGACCTAATTAATTGAACAAGATTTTTATATACTGCCTACGTATATCTGACAGAGAGCTTACATTGTTAAATATAAAAATTTATTACTTAATTTCTGAAATTTCAAGGAAGGCACATTGAGGTGTCAAATACAAAAAATTCAGCTTATGATAGTGAATAAATTATTTACAAGCATATATAAGTTAGAAGAAAATGGAGTTACGAAATTATTGTAGGTGCATACACACACACATATATATGTATATACTGAGCTAATTTAACTCATTAAAACTTAGAAAAGTGCATCCATATTATCTATGATACAGTCGTGTGGAAAACGGTAGCAAAAAGAACAAAACATCATATTTTAAAAATACAATTGTAGATTCATTTAGCAAGTCCTCTCGAAGGCTTCTGGGATGAAAAACGTGTACATGTCAATTTACAGATGTATGATCCAGCTAATCAAGTTTCTTAATGAGTAGTTACGTGGGGACATCTGGCGACGTAGTTTAAGCATCATCAACTTATGTAAGAGAGGGAGTCGGCAATAATTAATGTTCCATGTATTCATACTCACCAACTCTAAAGAAAGAACAAAAGATAATCGCCAAGATTTGCTCTTCAATAATAGAAACGCCCGAAAGTTATTTTAAGATACATTTATAATTACGTTGGTTAGTTTTAAGTTAAATATATCACTACACACACATACATACATATATACATACATACACACCCACATATTTATTTATATATATATATATATATATATATATATATATATATATATATATATATATATATATATATATATATATATGTAATATATATATATGTATATATATATATATGTATATATATGTATATATATTTATATATATATATATATATATAACATATATATATAAGTATGTATATATGTATGTATGTATATATATGTATGTATATATATATATGTATGTATATATATATGTATATATATATGTGTATGTATATATATATATATGTATGTATATATGTATGTATGTATGTATATATATATGTATGTATATTGTTACGAATTTGCGAAAATTGCTTGAGTTTAGCATGGGACTCTATGGGTATCTCGCCAAATTGGCGAGATATAGGCTCGTTGGCGATGGATTTGGCAACCTATTTTTGTCGCCAAGTTCATCGCCAAGTTCGTCGCCAAGTGTCGCCAACTGTCGCCAAATGTCGCCAAGTGTAGCGTCACGTGGCCACTTCCGGTTCCGGCTTCTGGAGTGTTCTGGCAGTTTCTGTGAGCCTATATAAGGCAGACGGAGTCCCATGCAGAGAGAGTCGTTGAGAGAATATCTCGGTCTAAGAGAAGTACGCACGGTGTGTTGTGCTTGATGCGGAAAGTCTTGCGTGAGCCGACGGCATTGGGCTCAAAATTGTTCCGCGGTTTGGTTTGGTTTGGTTTGGAGCGCTACGGTCTACTTTTTGCACACGAGGGCTAATGAGACCGGGACCTACTGCTTAAAGCCGACTCCGAACGGCTACGAACATCCATGCCACTGTGGGATTCGAACCAACGAACTCCGGTTCCGAAGGTCGGCACCCTAACCATTCGGCCATCGTTCGGCAAATTGTTCCGCGGAGATTTTGACGTTGTATTTCTTCCAATAAAGTATTTGTCTTTGTGCTGCAGTCTTGCTTGCTTGCTTAAAGTCCATTCAATCCCTGAACCCAGCAGTTTTAGTTTTGGAAGTTCGTAACAATTTGGTGTCAGAAGTGGGATTGAATGGTGAAGACAAGAGTGATGGCTGAGATAGAAATGAAACAATTTTTTGAACTTATGCAAAGCATAAAAAATGGACAGGAAGAAATAAAGGCAGGCCAGAGAAATCTAGAAGAAAGATTAGAAGAAATGAAGGCTGACATCGTAAGCGTGTTAAACACTAAAGTAGACATTATTTCAGAGAAAGTGAAAAAAAAAATGAGGTTTTCCAAATTTCTTCAGAAAGTGGTGATGGAAATGGATTCTTTGTTGAAGCCTATGTAAATAATTTACCCTGCCAGATGATCATCGACACAGGGGCCAATGTCACCATCATGCATGAAGATGTTGCTCAACAACTTGATGAGAAGATTATCTGGACGCCGCCATGCGTTACTCTCCAGACTGTTACCGGTGACAAAATTCCGATTATTGGCAAGATGAATATTAAAATAACATTTGGAAACAACTCGTACCTTCATACTGTGTATGTGGCAAAAATTACGGACAGTTTTATCCTCGGACTGGACTTTCTAAAGAAATACAATTTTATATTAGACTTTAAAGATAATTCTCTACACTCTACGTCAGAAGATGTAACACTGTTCCGGAAAGAAGTTAGTGAAATTAAATCCTGCTATCGAATAATTGCTCCATTGGATTTCATCATACCAGCCAGGAAAGAATTAATATTGGAGGGCTATTCTGACGAAGAGAAGAATTTTCGACTTGGACTCCTCGAATTTCCTAACTTCGGGAATTTTCCAAAAGGGGTTTTAGTAGCTTCAACACTCATAGATTTCTCAAAAGAAGCCATACCGGTGAGAATTTCAACATAAGTGATAAACCGAAGATTATTAAGAAAGGTGAGGTGTTAGCCACATGTACCCCAGTGACTTGTGTGGAGCGAAGTTCTTTCCAAACATCAAACGTGTCCTCTGAAGATTTAACGAAGGACTTGCTAACAAAAACAGAATTAAGTAAGAAACAGAAAAGCGCTGTAGAGAAAATGCTTGGTGAATTTAGTGAACTATTTTCGAAGTCATCCGACGATTTGGGAAGAACAAAGTTAACAAAACACCGAATCGACACAGGAAATCATGCTCCTATTAAACAACATCCTCGAAGATTACCATTCTCCAAAGTAGAAGAAGTGAAAGATCTTTTAAATGATATGCAGGAGAAGGGCGTCATCGAACCTTCTACCAGTCCTTGGGCCTCTCCTATCGTCTTGGTCAAGAAAAAGGACGGTTCAACGAGATTCTGCGTGGACTACCGTCGCCTAAATAACATCACCAAGAAAGACAGTTACCCTCTTCCCCGAATCGACGACACCTTGGACACATTATCGGGAAATGTGTGGTTCTCTACACTTGATTTAAAGAGTGGCTATTGGCAAGTAGAGATGGATCCCGTAGATCGTGAAAAGACAGCATTCACGACTGGTGGCCAAGGACTTTGGCAATTTAAAGTTATGCCTTTTGGCCTATGCAACGCACCTGCTACTTTCGAGCGCCTAATGGAGACGGTGTTGAGAGGACTTTCTCCCGAAGCCTGTCTTGTTTACTTAGATGACATAATAATCGTGGGGCGAAGTTTTGAAGAACATCTTAAAAACCTGAGAAGGGTGCTAGAAAAATTGAAAGAAGCCAATTTGAAGTTAAATCCAGCCAAATGTTATTTGTTTCGCAGCGAAGTAAGCTACCTTGGTCATATAATTTCCGCAGAGGGAGTACGATCTGACCCCCGAAAAGTGGCAGCAGTTAAAGAATGGAGGCAACCACAGAATGTGCACGAGTTGAGAAGCTTCTTAGGTCTCTGCACTTATTATAGAAGGTTTGTAAAAGGCTTTTCGTTAATCGCAAGACCACTTCATAGGTTGACCGAGAACAAACAACCATTTAAATGGTCTGAGGAATGCCAGGTAGCATTTGACAGCTTAAAAGAGGCTTTAACATCCGCACCTATATTGTCTTATCCGGATCCTGACAAACAGTTTATCTTAGATACAGATGCCAGCCATACCAGTCTGGGAGCAGTGCTATCTCAAGAAATCGATGGTCATGAACATGTAATCGCTTATTGGAGTAAGTGCCTGTCGAAGACCGAGCGAAATTACTGTGTCACCAGAAAAGAATTGCTCGCCATTGTTAAAGCTATAGAGAATTTTCACAGTTATGTTTACGGACGAAAATTCCTGCTGCGAACAGACCATGCATCTCTCACATGGCTTTTGAATTTCAAGAACCCAGAGGGACAGATAGCTAGGTGGATACAGAAGCTGCAAGAGTACGACTTCGATATCCAACATCGCAGAGGATCCTCACATGGAAATGCAGACGCCTTGTCCAGGAGACCTTGTACAGGTAATTGTCGCTTTTGTTCTGCAGCTGAGATAAAATATGGGACAATAGAGCCGGTTGTGCGCCACCTCACAACGTCATCTACATCACGATTAGACTCTTGGAGTGATGAAGAAATTCGTGAAGCACAAATGAAGGACCCTGAAATAAAACCCATTATTGAATTCATGGAGTCGTCTAGTACAAGACCCAATTGGCAAGATATCTCTAGTTTAAGTCCTGGTGTCAAACGTTATTGGGCTCTCTGGGATTCTCTTCAATTTCGAAACGGCGTCCTGTATAGAAAATGGGAATCCGACGACGGCAAAACATCGAGGTCGCAGCTAGTACTCCCACGATCGCGAACACCAGACGTGCTAAAGGAGTTACACAATAGTTCAACAAGTGGACATTTCGGAGTTATGAAAACCATCCAGAGAGTTCGAGAGAGGTTTTATTGGAACAACATAAGAACTGATGTCGAAAAATGGTGCAAATCCTGCGATGCCTGTGGAGCGCGTAAAGGACCCACTAGACGCAGTCGAGGAAAGTTACATCTGTATAATGTAGGGGCACCATTCGAAAGAATAGCATTCGACATCTTGGGACCTCTTCCACGGACAGCGGACAATAACCGATACATTTTGTCTGTCATGGATTATTTCACGAAGTGGCCTGAGGCATACCCGATTCCCGATCAGGAAGCGACAACTGTTGCAGAAGTTTTAGTGGCAAATTGGATTTCTAGGTTCGGGTCGCCCCTTCAACTTCATTCAGATCAAGGGAGGAATTTCATATCTGCTGTCTGCCAAGAACTTTGTAAAATCCTGGGAATCGATAAAACACGAACAACCCCTCTACATCCTCAATCGGATGGCATGGTGGAGAGATTCAATCGAACAATCCTAAATAGTCTTTCTCACCTCGTTTCGAAGAATCAACAAGACTGGGATCAGAAACTACCGTTATTTTTGCTGGCCTACAGGAGTGCCGTCCATGAAACCACCGGCTTTACACCCTCACAGATGCTCTTCGGTCGTGAGCTCCGTCTCCCCTGTGATCTTGTATTCGGACGTCCACCGGATGCGCCTTCTTCGCCTGAAGCTTATGTTGAAAATCTGCAGGCGCGGTTAGAAGACGTTCATCAGTTTGCCCGAGGTCGGATCAACATCGCGACGGACAAAATGAAGACCAGATACGACGCAAGAGCTACAAGACATGAATTCAACGAAGGTGACAAGGTTTGGTTTTGAACCCACACAGACATAAAGAACTTTCTCCAAAGCTTCAAACTTCGTGGGAAGGACCTTATACAGTTTTAAAAAGACTGAACGACGTCGTGGTTCGAATCCGTAAATCAACGAATGCTAAGCCTAGGATTGTTCATTATGATCGTCTAGCACCATACTATGGTAACATTACTTAGTTTAATTAATAATTGGCACTATGGTTTCGTGACCTTCAACTTTTATTTATTTTTTTATTTGTAAATAGTTCTGTAAATAGTTGTTTAGTTTCTGTTATTTATTCTGTTATTGATTTATTGTAATTTAAATTTATTATTCCATTTATGTTTTGTAAGTATTGTATTTGTGAGTATCGTAAGTTGCTTTCTGCTCAAGTGCACTGCCCGAGACGTGCAGTCTTTGAGGAGGGGGCAATGTTACGAATTTGCGAAAATTGCTTCTTTTAATTTATCAATTTCTCGCTTCATTTTCTTTTCAATTTCGCCAAATCTACCTTCATTCTTCTCGAATATTTTTTCCATTTCGCCAAGTCTTTTCTCACCTGATGTCTGTCCCTTCTCGACGCTTGTTGGGCAGCTTCGTATTTCAAACCGTACACTAGGGCCAATTTCAAATCTTTTAACTCCGCTAGTCTGAGGGCTTTCTGAATTTCGGGATCTTTCGCACCATCAATAAAATATTGCAGGGCCAATGTATCCCGTATGTCAGCTGGGTAGTCGTTAAATGCAAGATGGGAGAGCCATTCTACATCTGTCGCCAAATCTTGGAGAGTCTCATTTTGTCTTTGTTGGCGGGATTTAAGCAAGCAAGACTGCAGTACGAAGACGAATACTTTATTGGAAGAAATACAACGTCAAAATCTCCGCGGAACAATTTTGAGCCCAATGCCGTCGGCTCACGCAAGACTATCCGCATCAAGCACAACACACCGTGCGTACTCCTCTTAGACCGAGATATTCTCCTAACGACTCTCTTCTGCATGTCATTTAAAAGATCTTTCACTTCTTCTACTTTGGAGAATGGTAATCTTCGAGGATGTTGTTTAATAGGAGCATGATTTCCTGTGTCGATTCGGTGTTTTGTTAACTTTGTTCTTCCCAAATCGTCGGATGACTTCGAAAATAGTTCACTAAATTCACCAAGCATTTTCTCTACAGCGCTTTTCTGTTTTTGTTAGCAAGTCCTTCGTTAAATCTTCAGAGGACACGTTTGATGTTTGGAAAGAACTTCGCTCCACACAAGTCACTGGGGTACATGTGGCTAACACCAGAAGTGGGATTTTAATTGCAGACGATTAAAGTCCTTTAAACATTTTTCGCCAAAACGTAGCTCTAAGGCCTCTGTAAGTGTTTCAAAATTTACTTGCTGTTCTTCCGGGATTGTTCTTAAGACATCTGCAGCCTCCGCTCGTAATGATGCAGCCAATTGGCGAGCTTTGGTAACCGGATCCCAGCCATTTCCATCGGCCACAATTGCGAACTGGGTTTTATATACCTGCCAAGATGTTTTCCCATCATATGTGGAGAGCTTGATATTCGGCTTGGCGAGAATGGGTTGATCTTGGCTGATTTCTGTTCCACGAATATTTTCTACTGCAAATTTGGATTTTTCCGAAGATAACCTAACATTCGTGGACGTGCTTGCTTGCTTAAAGTCCATTCAATCCCTGAACCCAGCAGTTTTAGTTTTGAAAGTTCGTAACAATATATATATATGTATATATATATATATATATATATATATATATATATATATATATATATATATATATATATATATATATATATATATATATATATATATATATATATATATATATATATATGTATATATATATATATATATATATATATATATATATATATATATATATATATATATATATATACATATATATATATATACATATATATATGTATATATATATATGTATATATATATATATATATATATATATATATATATATATATATATATATATATATATATATATATATATATATATATATATATATATATATATATATATATATGTATATACATATATATATATATATATATATATATATATATATATATATATATATATATATATATATATATATATATATTATATATATATATATATATACATATATATAAGTATGTATATATATATATGTATGTATATATATATATATACATATATATATATACATATATATATACATATATATATATATATATATATATATATATATATATATATATATATATATATATATATATATATATATATATATATATATATATATATATATATATATATATATATATATATATAAATTATGCACACATTGTCTGTTTCATAAAATGACTAGAAAAGTTCATGACACATTATCTTGAAATTTTAAGGATTTAAAAGTAATGTTAGGTGTCAAATATTTCGGCAAAAGTTTTGTCATCTGGGGAAATCGGGGACCACGAACAAATCTAAATAAAAAATAATATTTAGAATTTACAGTAAGAAATAACGCTTGAATTGTGTTGTATAAGGTACCATATGATTATGAAGCTACTTTTAACTATCTGTGTTCTTTTCTGTGAGAATTATGAGTATATTTATAGGTGTGTAAAGGTTTTTAGAAATATTCAAAATTTTTTATAACATTTAGAGTTTTCTATGCAATATGTTGTTATTTTAGCCGTCATGACAAGCAACAAAAAGATATCACCCTGTAATGAGATTAAAATATGTTAAATATTTCATTATATGTATATAAATAAGGAATATTTGCTAAATTATTTTTTGTAGCAAATACTTGAATATTAAAATTTTTTGCATTTGTATAATCTAAAATCCTAACCTACGGCAAAATGTTTAGTTTAATAACTTTAAAGATGGCAAAGATATCAGGAATTAACTGAGACTTTGTAAAGTACCGTTCTGAAAAGCTTCTAATATTAACTGATCATATTCATCATACATCGTAATTCATAAATTGAACCATAAAGTATCTTTTTATATTTTGTAGCTATTTGATATAGTTAATACAGGAAAGTTCAATTTTTATAAAGATGCATATAATACAAGATTCTATTAAAAGAAATCCCGTGAGATTTTTAGATTTTCAAGAAGTCACAAAAGTGTATTGAAAATCCTGTAGGGTATAAAGAAGAAATCACGTAACAATTTCGATTTACCTTTTGTAAATAAACCCTTTAGCTTTATAAATATGCGTATAATTTTTACAGTAATCAACAACTGAAACAACAGGAATCTACAGGAATCAACAATCAATAATTAAAAGTAGCTTCGTAATTATATGGTACAGTTACAACATATTTCAGTCACTCTTTTTCACTGTGTTATCTAAAATATCATTATTTCTAATCTTTGATTCTCGTCCTAGATTTGCTTTCAGAACAAAATCTCTTCGCTGAAATATATGATGACCTACATGCTTTTTAGACCTCTGAAGTTTCAAGATATTTCGTCAAGGAATGTTCTAAATAGTTAAAAAAAATATATCTAAAATTGAATCCGCAAATGAAAACCGTAAAACTATTGTTAGAAATATTTTTTTTCTTTTTTTAGGTCATAGTACAATTGCAGACACAGTCGTTGATGATTTTCTAAGCTGGTAGTACGTAGTAGTGCCGATAAATGGGATTCGATTTTAGTAACAGCTGATTCAAGATGGTGCACCACTACGCAGTTGTACCGGAGAAGAACAGTCTGGAGTAAAGATTCACAACCAGTTGGTATTGATTGGAAAATAAAGAAGAAATAAGTCTAATTTTAATAAAGACTGATATGCTGCTGCTGTTACATATTTCTTAATCACAAATCAATGAACCTAACCCGGACATCAGTCAATAAAGTGGTACTTTCAGTGAATTTCTTGCACCATCCACACACGTGCCGTTGTAACTAAAGGTGTCGTCATATTTAATCTTCATTTTCCGATGATTTTGTTTATAGATTTGAGGTCTATTTAGTGCCACTTTAGTAAAGTTTTGATTATCTTTGGGGAGATCAAATCTTGATACTTTTATTCATAAATGTACTTTGATTCTCTTCGAATAATAGTTCAAAAATGTAGTTCCTTTTAGTCAAGGGGAAAGCTAAATCCCTAATTATAATGAACTTGTATATAGCCCGTCATATGACGGGATCAGAAAAATTTTTACTCTTTCAGAATAAAAAGTACCTTATGAGGCAGATAAAAAAAAGGTTTGTGTATTGGCTGAAAATTATCTGGTACAAGCTCAATAATTTTTTTATCTTTATACTCCTCTAAAGTCTCCCTATTCTGTGAATGCAGTTTAGAATCACGTTGAATTCATTTAGAAAGGTAATTCAAAGTTATCTTAGCCACTTCAAAACTATCAAAACTATGATTTTGACTACACTCTGAAGGTAGATAGAATTTGTTGTTAATAACTGTGATAAAATTTTCATTACAACAAAAATGATGATTGAATTTTAAATTATCACATACCTGATCTATTATTTAAGCCAAATATAAAAGAAAATTATTTACGTAATATCTAAGTACAGTGATAAAACGTATGAAAATAATGCAGAGGATATTTAAATACTTCAAAATAAGAAATGATTAAATGAGATGGTTAAAGGAATGACGTCATAATGCTAGAAAAAAATGTTATTTTTATATATTTATTTGTGACAAATTGATAAATTTAATCGCCTGAACTTAACAAGGTAAATTACGTCTTTAAACAACGTCATTAAATGCTAGAAAAGGGGTGAAGGGATGGATTTCGAACGTTGCTAACCCTAACTCATCAAGAATTCAATATGGATGCCTCTATCCATTCCAGGTCCAACCGCTTCATAAATTCGAGAACAGGCAGACAGATAACTTAGGCTATTATTATATAGGGGATTGTTCAAAAATTACTGCCACGAAGAAGGTAGAACATTTCTTTTCTCTCCATACAGCTGGTCAGCCCTATATTGTATGCAATTCGCTTTAAAATCGTGCTAAGATAATTGAAATTTAACCCATCCACTGACCACCCTCCCCACCTTTTTCCCTTTCAAAACAGTCACCCTTTTCGTAAATTCCAGACGGAACTTACCGTACTATACTAGAGTTGCAGGTTTAAAAATTGTCAGGCTACTTTTAAGTTATTTTCCCTGCAAGGTAAAGGAGTTCCGTTACGCAAAATTAGTTTCTTTCATTTATTATCGCTTTGCAATATTTTCTTTCCTCAAAAGTGTGTTATACGAGTGCGAACGAGAAGGGGTCGACAGGTCCGTTTTCGAACAGGAATTCGCTGTCGAACCCCCGTCGACGTGTCCGTTCAGTGGGGTAAAGATAATTTAATTCATGTGATAGCGTATTAAAAGGGGTTTTAAAATTATATAAGTTTGATGCATTTATATCAAGTATGTTAAGTTATTTAATGTTTTTTTTATTTGGTACACTTTTTTAAAGTTTCATTTCACCACTTTTTCACATAGCACTCTATTTCATTTTTGTGGATAACGGAGCAGAAATGGGAACTTACCCATCCAACTTGAGCATGAAACGGTTAGTTATTTTATAATGAAAATTTATATTCAAATGTAAAATTCCAATAAAATATTTAAAACTATCAAAAAGCTATTCTAAACTATTAATATGCCGTAGATAATATAGCTGCAATTAAGCAAATAATTAATCAGTAGTTTTATATTAAATATCTTGTACCGAAATTTCAAGGCTAGATAAGAGAATATTTAAATAAATTCATTCAGATACAATACGAAAATCTCTTATCATCACATTAATTAACTTGACTACCCAGGAATACTATTAAGGAAATGTGGAAATAATAAAAAAAAGACCTGACCTTTAAAAACGTCAAAATTTGTTAAATAAGTTCTTTCCGATAAAAAAAGTTTTGCAGTAACAAAAAAGTGAGGCCATTTTAAATTATATTGGAATATATTTATTGGGTAATAATAAATGAATTATCGGAAAGATTTTTTTTTTGCAACGCTTTTATTCTAAATAGATATTTATTGGTTTTTCTTGAAACAGGGAATCATTTATCAACTGTGGTATGGATGTTGCTGTAAAACTAAAAAGATTGTCTAAAAAATTAAATGTTTTTTGCTTTTAATGACATCGTATCACCTTTCGGTGAAGTCTTAATAAAAGTTTTGAAACTGGAGTAGGTCGCATTGAAAAGAATGACTCTCAAGTGGAAGACATTCTTTAGAATAATAGAATTATTTGGAGAAATTTATTCATTTAATAACTTGCTTAGTCCGAAAATTAGTGTACCTTCACAAAAGGGATAATTTAAAAACCTTATTATATGCTAAATTAGTGAAAACAAACGAATAAATAATTAATTACATCTAAATTATTTTCTTGAATTATAGAGAACTTGCATGGTAAATGATTATTGGAATTTATTATTTTTTTAATTTCAAACTACTTTAGAAATCATATTCAGTCACATTCAAATTTTAATATTTTATTATGAGTAAGAAAATATACTTTCATTTTGTATATGTTTTTCAAAAAAATTAATCTTATTAAAAGTTAATGTTATATAACAACATTATAGGAAAAATAAAGTGATGTTTTAAATCAGCATTGTTTTTACCTTTATTTATTCTTTTCATTGAAAATTAGCATGAAAATATTTAATAAAGTTTATCTGCAGTACTAGATATTTTTAGATTATTCCTTTACTAATAAATGCTTTGATAACATAATAAAGCAGTTATATGTTTTCGAAAAATAGACATAAATTATTCAGTTAGAATATTTTTGATTCAATATTTTTAAAAAAATGTCTTAAAAAGAGACGTAATGGGTGAAACACAGCCAGTAGTTAGAGAGTAGAGGAAGAGTTAGAACATAAAAATATAACAATAAAATTGAGCATAAATAAAAAATAATCTTGTTTTAATACAAATTATCAATTTATTTTTAATTTAATTTATGAATAAATAACTGCTAGATATTTATAGAAAAATAGATATTTATAGAAAAAGCTATGAATAGTAGACTATTTATAGCTTTTGAAGCATAAAAAATCAATACATTTTTAATAAATAATTCAATTTAGAATAACTACTTCAGATTAACTATTTGTGAGGAAGTCGTATTTAAAAAAGAAAGACATTTCATCAGGCGATGGAGAATTGGAATCACTGAGAATGCTACTAAATATATAAGTGAAAAGCAATATGGTCTTTACAACATTATCTAACATAACTGTTCTATAATTTCGTTTCTGATGTCACAACTGTATGACGATACAGTTAATTGCAAGTGAAAACTGTATTTAAACAAAAAAATAAACACCTAAACGGATTTTATAACAAATTTGTTAAGGGATGAAAAACATTCCATTGATACAAGAAATGAAGAATTAAGATCATAAAGTTTATTAATAAAACTTGATGATTTAAAAAATAATCTAGTTTATATAAGAAATCTCAAGTTAATTTCAATAAACACTGATGAATACATAAAAGCACTATACTTTTAGAAAAATACTTTAATATTAATCTATTTTGAATCATGTAAAAGCAATATGTCTTTCCCCGCGCTAAATAAATTTAAACAGAAATAACTCAGTTTAGATTGATTAATGCAGGATTGACTAATTGTGAAGAAAGTAATTAAAAAACTAATGAATGAATAAAGGTATATAGTCAAGGAAATGAAGACCTGGAACCACTGAATATATTACTGAATATATTTAAAAAGCAACATGATTTTTACTCAAAATCTCAAATTAATTTATCTTTAATTTTATTTGAGATTATACAACTGCATGATAATATAGTTAAATTATAGGCGAAAAATTGTATTTGTATTAAAATTTAAACCTATAATATAATTATGTGATGCATCTATTAATGGGTGGAAAACAGTCTATTTAGCCAGGATAAGAAGAGCTAGAACAGGGAGGTATGATGATCAAATTGAGTATCTTTGAAAATTAATCTGTTTTTTGTACAAAATCAAGTTAATTCCATTTTTATTTCAATTTCAGAATTGCTCTAATTATCATTATATAAGAAACCACTTTACTATTCATCACTTTTGAAGTAAAAAGAAAAGATAATATATTTTTTCTTATGTTACATAAATTTAAACAAATTATTTAAATCTACTAATTTTGAAGAATATGGCTCAAAAAAGACATAAGGAAAGAAAAACAATTTATTTCGACAGACAATGAGGAATTGAAATTATTCAGTATATTACTGTATATATTTGAAAAGCAATACTGCCTTTATAAAAATACTCAAATAATTTTCCTGCAATTTCATTTGTAATGATACCATTGCATGAACATATAATAAATCATGGGAAAAATTTGCATTCAAACAAAAAATAAACTCAAAAAGTGATTATATAAGAAATATGTTGTCGAATCGAATACAATCTATTTTGTCAGGAGAACTTGTACCACTGAATATGTTACTGAATATATTTAAAAAGAAATATTATTGTACCGATGTACTTTTACGATGATCAGAACGTGCATATGCAGCTGTGGAATAAATTTCCAAGAAAAATTTAGGTGCAGCTGTTGACTTCGAATTTTAGTGGGGACCCCTGCGAATGAGTTATAGATCACGGAGTGGCACAAGTGTAACGGCCAAGCCAGACCGGGATGTAGCCATGAGATATGAGAGCAGGGGCTACGAAATAATGCCAGCTTTCCCAAAAAAGCCTATTTTAATTACCCCACCTGCACGCCCGAAGGGGTTTCGGATGTGGGAAAATTTCACAAACAAGAGATTGGCAAGGAAGAAAAAGGGGCGTTAAAACCGAGGTGATGAGTTGTGAAAGAGAGTGAAGAAATAGGAGTCGAAGTCGGGATTCAAGAGTTACTGGACATCGAAATCCCGTGCCTGTATGTCCGCACGCACGCACTGACTTTCTGTACGCCCGGACACCCGCACCGACATACAACATGATAACTGCTCTAGCCTTCTCTCCTGTAATTACTGGAGGTAAACTTGATAATTATTCATACCAATTACCTTGAGTCTCAGAATCTTTTAATTAAGGAATAACGTATAAAAACAGAAAGAAAATTGTAATGAATTGTGTTATAATGATAAATGAAGAATAATGAATTATATATATGTTAATCCAAAAATAACGTCTGTAATTAATTTTTGTACATAATAAATGTTTTTAGTTCAAATATAAGATATATTTTTACCGTGTTTCCACTTAACGAACACTGGTGTTCGCATTGTAAGTACGTTACGACAGATCTACTAATTCTGAAGAACATGGCTCAAAAACGACATAAGGAAAGAAAAACAGTTTATTTCGACAGAAAATAAAGAATTGAAATCATTCAGCATATTACTGGATATATTTGAATATATATAATAAAAATTCTCACATAATATTCCTGCACTTTCATTTGTATGAACAATTGCATGAACATATAATAAATCACAGAAAATATTTGCATTCAAACAAAAAATAAACTCACAAAGTGAATATATAAGAAATATGTTGTTGAATCGATTACAATCTATTTTGTCAGAACTAAAAAAGAAATATTGTCTTTATAGAGTCTTAAATTAAATTCTCTTTAATTTCACCTGTAATTACACAATTGCAAGATGATTATATTACTGCTATTTAGTGATATTTAAGCTATAGGAAAAAATTTCAGTCACACGAAAATATAAATACATAAAGCAATTGTATAATAACTATATTAAGTCAGAATAACTTTAAACACTGAGTATATTAAAAAAAAACAATTTAGTCTTTATTCGAAATCTCAAGTTAATTCATCTTTAATTCAATTTGTGACTGCATAACTACAGGAAGATACAGTAAAATTATGGAGGAAAAAAATTGCATTCAAATAAAATACGCGTAAAATAATTATGAAATAAATCTAATGGCAAAAAATCTCAACTCGCATTACACAAAGCGTTATATAAGAAATATGTTGTTGAATCGAATACAATCTATTTTGTCAGAACTTGTACCACTGACTATATTATTGAATTTATTTCAAAAGCAATATTGCCTTTACAGAGTCTTAAATTAAATCCTCTTTAATTTCATTTGTGATTATACAACTGCATGATGATTATATTTCAGATATTTAGTGATATTTTAGTTATAGGAGAAAATTTCAGTCACAGAAAAAAATAAATATATAAAAGAACTGTGTAATAAATCTATTAAGTCAAAAGAACTGGAACCACTAAGTATATTGAAAAAACAATTAAGTCTTTATTCGATATCTCAACTTAATTCTTCTTTAATTCAATTTTTGACTACACAACTATATGAAGATACAGTTAAATTACAGAGTAAAAATATTACGTGCAAACAAATAACGCGTAAAATAATTATGTAATAAATCCGTTGGCGAAAAACCGCAACTCGCATTACACACAAAGTGATTATATAAGAAATATATTGTTGAATATAATACAATCTATTTTGTCAGAACTTGTACCACTGACTATATATATTATTGAATATGTTTAAAAAGCAATATTATCTTTACAAAAAGTCTTAAATTAAATCCTCTTTAATTTCACTTGTGATTATACAACTGCATGATGATTATGTTACTGATATTTAAGTTATAAGAAAAATTTCAGTGAAACGAAAAAATAAATACATAAAACAACTGTATAATAAATCTATTAAGTCAGAAGAACACGAAACACTGAGTATATTGAAAAAATAATTTAGACTTTATTTGAAATCTCAACTAAATTCCTCTTTAATTCAATTTGTGACTGCACAACTACATGAAGATAGAGTTAAATTATAGAGAAAAAAATACATGCAAACAAAAAACGCGTAAAATAATTATGTAATAAATCTGAAGGCGAAAAACTGCAACTCGCATTACACACAAAGTGATTATATAAGAATTATGTTGTTGAATCGAATACAATCTATTTTGTCAGAACTTGTACCACTGACTATATTATTGAATATGTTTAAATAGCAATATTATCTTTAGAGAGTCTTAAATTAAATCCTCTTTAAATTCACCTGTGATTATACAACTGCATGATGATTATGTTACTGATATTTAAGTTATAAGAGAAAATTTCAGTGAAACGAAAAAATAAATACATAAAACAACTGTATAATAAATCTATTAAGTCAGAATAACTAGAACCACTAAGTATATTGAAAAAATAATTTAGACTTTATCCGAAATCTCAAGTTAATTCCTCTGTAGTTGTGTAGTTACAAATTGTTAATTCAATTTGTAACTACACAACTATATGAAGATACAGTTAAATTACAGAGGAAAAAAAATACATTCAACCAAAATCGCGTAAAATAATTATGTAATAAATCTGATGGCGAAAAACTGCAACTCGCATTACACAGACAGTGATTATATAAGAAATATGTTGTTGAATCGAATACAATCTATTTTGCCAGAACTTGTACCACTGATTATATATATTACTGAATATGTTTAAAAAGCAATGTTATCTTTACAGAAAGTCTTAAATTAAATCCTCTTTAATTTCACTTGTGATTATAAAATTACATGATGATTATGTTTTCTATATTGTATGATATTTAAATTATAAGAGAAACCTTTAGTCACACGAAAAAAATAAATACATAAAACAACTGTATAATGAATCTATTAAGTCAGAAGAACTGAAACCACTAAGTATATTGAAAAAATAATTTAGCCTTTATTCGAAATCTCAACTTAATTCCTCTTTAATTCAATTTGTGACTACACAGTTCCATGAAGATACAGTTAAATTATAGAGAAAAAAATACATGCAAACAAAAAACGCGTAAAATAATTATGTAATAAATCTGAAGGCGAAAAACGGCAACTCGCATTACACACAAAGTGATTATATAAGAAATATGATATTGAATTGAATACAATCTATTTTGTTAGACCTTGTACCTTTTTACAAAAAGTCTTAAATTAAATCCTCTTTAATTTCACTTGTGATTATACAACTGAATGATGATTAAGTTACTGATATTGCATGGTATTTAAGTTATAGGAGAAAATACCATTGAAACGAAGAGATAATTACATAAAACAACTGTATAATAAATCTATTAAGTCAGAAGAACTGAAACCACTAAGTATATTGAAAAAAAATTAGTCTTTATTCGAAATCTCAAGTTAATTCCTCTTTAATTCAATTTGTGACTACAAAGCTACACGAAGATGCAGTTAAATTATAGAGAAAAAAAATTACATTCAAACAAAAAAAGCGTAAAATAATTATGTAATAAATTTGATGGCGAAAAACCGTAACTCGCAGTAAACACAAAGTGATTATATAAGAAATATGTTGTTGAATCGAATACAATCTATTTTGTCAGAACTTGTACCACTGACTATATTATTGAATTTATTTCAAAAGCAATATTACCTTTACAGAGTCTTAAATTAAATCCTCTTTAATTTCACTTGTGATTATACAACTGCAGGATGATTATATTACCGATATTGCATGATATTTAAGTTATAAGAGAAAATTTCAGTCACACGAAAAAATAAATACATAAAACAACTGTATAATAAATCTATTAAGTCAGAAGAACTCGAAACATTGAGTATATTGAAAAAAAATTAGTCTTTATTCGAAATCTCAAGTTAATTCCTCTTTAATTCAATTTGTGACTACAAAGCTACACGAAGATGCAGTTAAATTATAGAGAAAAAAAATTACATTCAAACAAAAAAAGCGTAAAATAATTATGTAATAAATCTGATGGTGAAAAACCGTAAATTGCATTACACACAAAGTGATTATATAAAAAATATGTTATTGAATCGAATACAATCTATTTCGTCAGAACTTGTACCACTGACTATATTAATGAATATATTTAAAAAGCAATATTGCCTTTAGAGAGTCTTAAATTAAATCCTCTTTAATTTCACTTGTGATTATACAACTGCAGGATGATTATATTACCGATATTGCATGATATTTAAGTTATAAGAGAAAATTTCAGTCACACGAAAAAATAAATACATAAAACAACTGTATAATAAATCTATTAAGTCAGAAGAACTGGAACCACTAAGTATATTGAAAAAATAATTTAGTCTTTATTCGAAATCTCAACTTAATTCCTCTTTAATTCAATTTGTAACTACACAACTACATGAAGATACAATTAAATTACAGAGGGAAAAATATTACATGCAAACAAAAAACGCGTAAAATAATTATGTAATAAATCTGATGGTGAAAAACCGTAAATTGCATTACACACAAAGTGATTATATAAAAAATATGTTATTGAATCGAATACAATCTATTTCGTCAGAACTTGTACCACTGACTATATTAATGAATATATTTAAAAAGCAATATTGCCTTTAGAGAGTCTTAAATTAAATCCTCTTTAATTTCATTTGTCATTTTACAACTGCATGATAATTATGTTACTAGTATTTAAGTTATAAAAGAAAATTTCTGTCACACGAAAAAATAAATACATAAAACAACTGTATAATAAATCTATTAAGCTAGAAGAACACGAAACACGAGTATATTGAAAAAATAATTTAGTCTTTATTCGAAATCTAAACTTAATTCCTCTTTAATTCAATTTGTAACTACACAACTACATGAAGATACAGTTAAATTATAGAGGAAAAAAATTACATTCAAACAAAAAGCGCGTAAAATAATTATGTAATAAATCTAATGGCGAAAAACCGTAACATGCATTACACACAAAGTGATTATATAAGAAATATGTTATTGAATCGAATACAATGTATTTTGTCAGAACTCGTACCACTGACTATATTAATGAATATATTTAAAAAGCAATATTGCCTTTACAGAGTCTTAAAATAAATCCTCTTTAATTTCATTTGGGATTCTACAACTGCATGATGATTATGTTACTGATATTGCATGATATTTAAGATATAGGAGAAAATTTCAGTCACACGAAAAAATAAATACATAAAACAACTGTATAATAAATCTATTAAGTCAGAAGAACTCGAAACACTGAGTACACTGAAAAAAAATCTAGCTTTATTCGAAATCTCAAATTAATTCTTCTTTAATTCAATTTGTAACTACACAACTACATGAAGATACAGTTAAATTACAGAGGGAAAAATTACACTTAAACACAAAAAGGAGTAAAATAATTATGTAATAAATCTGATGGCGAAAAACCGCAAATTGCATTGCACACAAAGTGCTTCTATAAGAAATATGTTGTTGAATCGAATACAATATATTTGGTTAGAACTTCTACCATTGACTATATTACTGAATATATTTAAAA
Organism: Pardosa pseudoannulata; assembly: GCA_032207245.1. NCBI lineage: Eukaryota > Metazoa > Arthropoda > Arachnida > Araneae > Lycosidae > Pardosa > Pardosa pseudoannulata. Next base: position 115,279,032 of record CM063508.1, read on the forward strand.
AACAATATTGTCTTTACAGAGTCTTAAATTAAATCCTCTTTAATTTCACCTGTGATTATACAACTGCATGATGATTATGTTACCGATATTGCAGGATATTTAAGTTATAAGAGAAAATTTCAGTCACACGAAAAAATAAATACATAAAACAACTGTATAATAAATCTATTAAGTCAGAAGAACTGGAACGACTAAGTATATTAAAAAAATAATTTAGTCTTTATTCGAAATCTCAAATTAATTCTTCTTTAATTCAATTTGTAACTACACAACTACATGAAGATACAGTTAAATTACAGAGGGAAAAATTACACTTAAACACAAAAACGCGTAAAATAATTATGTAATAAATTTGATGGCGAAAAACCGTAACTCGCAGTAAACACAAAGTGATTATATAAGAAATATGTTGTTGAATCAAATACAATCTATTTTGTCAGAACTTGTACCACTGACTATATATATATATTACTGAATATGTTTAAAAAGCAATATTATTTTTACAGAAAGTCTTAAATTAAATCCTCTTTAATTTCACTTGTGATTATACAACTGCATGATGATTATATTACCGATATTTAAGTTATAAGAGAAAATTTCAGTTACACGAAAATATAAATACATAAAACAACTGTATAATAAATCTATTAAGTCAGAAGAACTGGAACGACTAAGTATATTGAAAGAATAATTTAGTCTTTATTCGAAATCTCAACTTAATTCCTCTTTAATTCAATTTGTAACTACACAACTACATGAAGATACAGTTAAATTATAGAGGAAAAAATTACATTCAAATAAAATACGTGTAAAATAATTATGTAATAAATCTGATGGCGAAAAACGGCAACTCGCATTACAAAGTGATTATATAAGAAATATGATATTGAATTGAATACAATCTATTTTGTTAGACCTTGTACCTTTTTACAAAAAGTCTTAAATTAAATCCTCTTTAATTTCACTTGTGATTATACAACTGAATGATGATTAAGTTACTGATATTGCATGGTATTTAAGTTATAGGAGAAAATACCATTGAAACGAAGAGATAATTACATAAAACAACTGTATAATAAATCTATTAAGTCAGAAGAACTCGAAACATTGAGTATATTGAAAAAAAATTAGTCTTTATTCGAAATCTCAAGTTAATTCCTCTTTAATTCAATTTGTGACTACAAAGCTACACGAAGATGCAGTTAAATTATAGAGAAAAAAAATTACATTCAAACAAAAAAAGCGTAAAATAATTATGTAATAAATTTGATGGCGAAAAACCGTAACTCGCAGTAAACACAAAGTGATTATATAAGAAATATGTTGTTGAATCAAATACAATCTATTTTGTCAGAACTTGTACCACTGACTATATATATATATTACTGAATATGTTTAAAAAGCAATATTATTTTTACAGAAAGTCTTAAATTAAATCCTCTTTAATTTCACTTGTGATTATACAACTGCATGATGATTATATTACCGATATTTAAGTTATAAGAGAAAATTTCAGTTACACGAAAATATAAATACATAAAACAACTGTATAATAAATCTATTAAGTCAGAAGAACTCGAAACATTGAGTATATTGAAAAAAAATTAGTCTTTATTCGAAATCTCAAGTTAATTCCTCTTTAATTCAATTTGTGACTACAAAGCTACACGAAGATGCAGTTAAATTATAGAGAAAAAAAATTACATTCAAACAAAAAAAGCGTAAAATAATTATGTAATAAATTTGATGGCGAAAAACCGTAACTCGCAGTAAACACAAAGTGATTATATAAGAAATATGTTGTTGAATCAAATACAATCTATTTTGTCAGAACTTGTACCACTGACTATATATATATATTACTGAATATGTTTAAAAAGCAATATTATTTTTACAGAAAGTCTTAAATTAAATCCTCTTTAATTTCACTTGTGATTATACAACTGCATGATGATTATATTACCGATATTTAAGTTATAAGAGAAAATTTCAGTTACACGAAAATATAAATACATAAAACAACTGTATAATAAATCTATTAAGTCAGAAGAACTGGAACGACTAAGTATATTGAAAAAATAATTTAGTCTTTATTCGAAATCTCAACTTAATTCCTCTTTAATTCAATTTGTAACTACACAACTACATGAAGATACAGTTAAATTACAGAGGGAAAAAAATTACATTCAACCAAAAAACGCGTAAAATAATTATGTAATAAATCTGATGGCGAAAAACCGCAACTCGCATTAGGCTAGAACATACATTTTAGAACAAAGTGGAAGAAAATGTCAGAAAAAGTGCAAATATTTGTTTTTTGACTACCTGATTAATTTCTCCTTTTCGCCTGCAGTTCTTTCTGTTTCTTCCCCTTTTTCAGTTGGCACTAGTTCAATATTTTGTATTCATAAGTAGCTGGCATTAGGGATAAAGAAAGACTAAAAACGAAATGCTAATAAGATACATACAAATGAGAGCAGTAATGCGTTTTTAAAAACGCTCAGCACTTTTACACTGAGGTTTTTATTATTCTTTGCTGACTAAGCGTTCAAGAAACCCAGTTCCTCCAAAGCTGTGATAGAGAAAATTACATAAAATAACATATTATACTTTATAATTTATAGTGCATAAATTTATTCATATTGACGAATAAAAGATAGTTTTAAAGAATTTATCGTCCGACATCTTTTAAAATTTCATCATTTTAAAAGGCGAATATGTCTCGACTTTTGCAGAGAACATATTTGTCAGCTAAAGAACTGGAAATTTTATGTTAATCAAATGAGTAAATGATGGAAGTTCACACGTGGCGTAATGTTTCGTAGGTTTTGTCAATAAAATATGCGTCAACTGATGGAATTTAAATTCGTTTAATCTGCATCGATAAAGTGAGATGCAATTCTTATTTATTTATTTTTCGTGTGATCTTCGAAGGTCAAACTTCAATACCAAGTAACTCATTAAAGCAAATTTTGTTAAATAAATATTTTGCCTCTTTAAAAATAATCTTTTACTTTGGTTCATTTTAGTTATTGATTACATTTTGAAGTGTTTTTTTTTCCTGTTTAAATTTTCTAAGTAGTAATTGAAAAAACATGAACTCGACAAAATTTAAAATTAATTAGTTTTCTTTATGGATAAAATTAAACTTACATACAATTTTGGATATATATGATCCAGCTAAATAATTATCTTGTGTATTTATTCTGTGTATATTTGAAAAGATTTTGACTGTTTTAATCAGTAAATGACTTTGATACTACATGAGTGCTCATTGAATATTAAATCGAATTCTTAAAATTGACCAATGGTTAGTTCAAACCCATTAACAAAGGTAATAAAATGCTATAAATGTACATAAAATTGTATACTTTGAAAACTTCTGAAATGTTATTTGAAAAGGAAACTCTAAGTTTTGATGCTTAAACAATGTTCGTTATCATGTTATTATTTTTTTAATAATTGCTAAGACCGTTAACCTGTAACTGATGTGGTATTTTGTAAATTACAACTACCTACAGTTGTTCTTTTCAATTAAATTTCAACTTATTTGTAATATAGTAAGTGATAATGACAGCAGTCTGTTAGAGGATGCCGAGAAAATCACGGATCATTTATAATTTAGTTGGAATAAAATCCTTAGGCATGAATTCTATGAGAAAACAGTAGTTATACAGGGTGCCTCCTCTCAAAACAACTGCATTCTCTGCACAGCTAGATTCATCGTTTTAGTTATTGATTAAAACTACTCAAATGTTCCTGTTCCATAGTTTACGAGAAAAATACGAAAAACAAAGTATGATGTCACTGCCCATGCAAGAAAAAAAAACACTTTACTGGACATATCAACAACAGTATTATCATGTATTTCCAGACGATAATGTCTAAAACGTTCGCCACGCATATCGTGTCACGCATGCGTGCACCATGGAATGACGTTAAGCCGGCGTAGAAGTGGTATTTAAAAGGCTGTATGTTGCAGCTACCGGTAGTCTTCGTATGGTGCCCATGTATTCCGTTCGTGACTACTGCGACATGTAACTGATGTACGTCCGATGTAATGGAAATGCCTTACATACTGTTTGGGAGTATGGCCGTGTATATATTGCTGTTGATATATTCAATAAAGTGTTTTTTTCTTGCAACCGGCAGTGATGTCGTACTTTGTTGTGCGATTTTTTTTTTTCAGATTGTATAACTGGAAGGATAATGGTTTAAAAAAGAGATATAAAGAAGTAAAATAGTCTATTTCGTAAAGCGATGTAGAACTGGTACCACTGTGTATGCTACTTGATACATTTAAAAAGCAATATGATCTTTACACAAAATCTCAAGCAATTTTTCTGTAATTTTATTTTTAAATACTCAACTACATGATGATTTTTAGTTAGTAACACATACGTTAGTAGACACATAAAATGATTGTATAATAAATCCATTAATGCACGTAACACAATCTATTAAGCCAAGAGATGAAAAAAGGAACCATGGAGTACCTTAATAAAATTGAGTATACATAAAAAAATAATATATTTTTTGTACTAAATCTCAATTCCTTTTTAATTAAGTTTGGGAATACGCAACTACTAATTATTTGTAAAAAATGACAGTAATATGCTAGAAGGAGATGAAAAAAATCACGGATCGTTTATAATTTAGTGGGATTAAAATCCTTAGGCATGAAGCCTATGAGACCTTACAACAGTAGGTATATTCAATTATTCAATTTTGATTGATTCAGATTAAAAAATTAAGGAGATAATGGCTTAAAAAAGAGATATAAAGAAGAAAAATAGTCTATTTCGTAAGGTGATGTAGAACTGATATCACTGAGTATGCCACTGAATACATTTGAAAAGCAATATGACCTTTACGAAATATTTCAATGAATTTTTCTGTAATTTCATTTTTAATGATGATTTTTAGTTAGTAACAAATACGTTAATAAACACATAAAATGACTATATAATAAATCGATTAATGTATGTAACACAATGCATTAACTCAAGAGATGGAAAAGTGGAACCACGAAGTACTTTAATAAAATTGAGTATACATAAAAAATAATATATTTTTTGTACTAAAGATCAAGTCCTTTTTAATTAAGTTTGGGAATACACAACTGCTAGTTATTTGTGGAAAATGACAGTAATCTGCTAGAAGGTGATAAAAAAATCACGGATTGCTTATAATTTAGTAGGATTAAAATCCTTAGGTATGAAGCCTATGAGACCTTACAACAGTAGTTATATTCAATTTTTCAACTTCGATTGGTTCAGATTGCATAATTAAGGGAATAATGGCTTAAAAAGAGATATAAAGGAGAAAAATAGTCTATTTCGTAAGGTGATGTAGAACTGGTAGCACTGAGTATGCTACTGGATACATTTGAAAAGTAATATGACCTTTACACAAAATTTTCAATTCAATTTTTTTGTAATTTCATTTTTAATTACTCAACTACACAATGATTTTTAGTTAGTAACAAATACGTTAATAAATACATAAAATTATTACTTAGTAAATCGATTAATGTATATAACACAATATATTAACTCAAAATTTAAAAAATAAAGTATTTACCCCAGTCATATTTTTTTTAAATATTATTTGAAAGCCTTATCTGTAGCAATATCTGTTTACTTGTAAACTTAATGATAATACTTTCTTTAAAACTTATTTGTATATATTTAAAAATAGTTTTATAAGAGAAAGAGTATAAAAGAGGATGAGCTATATAGAAACTTAGGTCATTTTCCTCTTAGTTATAAATATTTTTTAAAATTTACTCTTCACTTTAAAGTTATTTTCATTTTACTAATGCTTTCTGACTAATTTCTGAATACTGACTGTAGAGATAGGATGCTATATTATGACACCGGAGTTAATGGGTTTGAATTCCATTGCTATTTATAGCTTTTGAAGCATAAAAATTAAATACATTTTTAATAAATAATCCAATTTAGATTAATTACTTCAGATTAACTATTTGTTAGGAAATCGGATTTAAAAAAGAAAGACGGTCGATTTTATCAGGAGATGATGAATTGGAACTACTGAGATTGTTACTAAATATATAAGTGAAAAGCAATATGGTGTTTACAACATTATATAACATAACTGTTCTAAAATTTCGATTCTGATGTCCCAACTGTATGACGATACAGTTAACTGCAGGTGAAAACTGTATTTAAACAAAGAAATAAACTCTTAAACGGATTTTATAACAAATTTGTTAAGTGATGAAAAACATTCTATTGATACAAGAAATGAAGACTTTAGGTCTTAAAGTTTATTAATAAAGCTGGATGATTTAAAAATTAATCTAGTTTATATAAGAAATCTCAAATTAATTTCAATAAACACTGGTGAATACATCATAGCACTATAATTTTAGAAAAATACTTTATTATTAATCTATTTTGAATCGTGTAAAAACAATATAATTTTCCCACGCTAAATAAATTTAAACAGAGATAACTCAGTTTAGATTGACTAATTCAGGATTGACTAATTGTGAAGAAAGTTATTAAAAAAATAATGAATGAAGACAGCCTATATAGCCAAGGAAATGAAGATCTGGAATCATTGAGTATATTACTGAATATATTGAGAATATTTTTCCCTTAGCTCTACATTCATCGCTATCTAAAAAACACAATGATTTCTTTTTAAGTTGAAATAGGTATTCAAAGCAATTTAGAAAATGGAGTAGTTCACCCAGTCATATTTTATATAAAAAATGTTATTTGAAAGTCTTATCTGTAGCAATATCTGTTTATTTGTATACTTAATGAAAATTAATTTTTTAAACTTATTTAAACATAAAAATGGTTTAATAAAAGAAATAGTATAAACACGGATGAGCTGTATAGAAACTAAAGTCATTTTCATCTTAGTTAAAAACATTTTTAAAATTTACTCTTCACTTTAAAGGTGTTTTCATTTTAGTAATGCTTTCTGACTAATTTCTGAATACTGAATGTAGAGATAGGATGCTATATTATGACACCGGAGTTAATGGGTTTGAATTCCATTGCTATTTAAAATAGGTGGCTGTAGAATTGAAACTGAAGTGTATGCGGAAGATCGCAACTAATTAGGCTCTGTGTATCTAAAATGGGATAGTCATGTTTACAATCAAACAAACCTTTGTGATTGACTAGTTGTAACTCACTTGATATTTTTTATGATTTATTTTACTTTTATATACTTAATGATAATACTTTCTTTAAAACATATATGTATATATAAAAATAGTTTTATAAGTGAAATAGTATAACAAATGATGAGCTATATAGAAACTAAGGTTATTTTTATATCAGTTATAAACATTTTTAAAATTTACTTTTCACTTAAAGGTATTTTCATTTTACTAATGCTTTCTGACTAATTTCTGAATACTGACTGTAGAGATAAGATTCTATATTATGACACCAGAATTAGTGGATTTGAATTCCATTGCTATTTAAAATAGGTGGTTGTAAAATCGGTAATGAAGTGTATGTAGATCGCAACTAATTAATTTCTGTGTATCTAAAATGGGATAGTCACGTTTACAATCAAACAAAACTTTGTGATTGACTAGTTGTAATTCACTTGGTATTTTTATGATTTATTTTACTTTTATATATTTAATGATAATACTTTCTTTAAAATTTAGTTATGTATGTTTGAAAATAGTTTTATAAGAGAAATTAGTATAAAAAAGGATGAACTATATAGAAACTAAGGTTATTTTCATTTTAGTTATAAACATTTTTAAAATTTACTCTTCACTTTACAGGTATTTTCATTTTACTAATGCTTTCTGACTAATGTATGAATACTCACTGTACAGACTATATTATGACACCAGAATTAGTGGATTTGAATTTCACTGCTATTTAAAATAGGTGGCTGTAGAATCGGTAATGAAGTATATGTAGATTGCAACTAATTAGTCTCTGTGTATCTAAAATGGGATAGTCACGTTTACAATAAAACAAAACTTTGTGATTGACTAGTTGTAATTCACTTGATATTTTTTATGATTTATTTTACTTTTATATTCTTAATGATAATACTTTCTTTAAAGCATGTATGTATATATAAAAATAGTTTTATAAGAAAAATAGTATAAAGAGGATGAGCTATATAGAAACTAAGGTGATTTTCATCTTAGTTAAAAAAAATTTTAAATTTACTTTTCACTTAAATTTATTTTCATTTTACTAATGCTTTCTGACTAATTTCTGAATACTGACTGTAGAGATAAGATGCTATATTATGACACCAGAATTAGAGTATTTGAATTCCATTGCTATTTAAAATAGGTGGCTGTAGAATTGGCAATGAAGTATATGTAGATCGCAACTAATTCATCTCTGTGTATCTAAAATGGGATAGTCACGTTTACAATCAAACAAACCTATGTGATTGACTAGTTGTAACTCACTTTATGTTTTATGATTTATTTTACTTTTATATATTTAATGATAATACTTTCTTTAAAACTTATTTATGTACATATAAAAATAGTATAAAAGAACGAGAGATGATATGACGAGAATTAAAAACCAAATACTATACAGGTATGAATCACTACCCAAAAAAATTTACAGTTGTACAAATTACAGTTCAAAAAAAAGAAAAAACAGTTTATTCCTTTTATCACAAAACATCTTTGCAACTCTTAAAAATAAAGCTAACCAAACAGTTAAAACCATAATATGAATAACACAAAATTTTATTAAAAACACTGTTCAGAAGAACACTACACAATCATTATCTACAATAAGATAATCTATCCTCTAAGTTCTCAGTCAATACCTCTAGGGGTGGCAGGCCAAGCCTATGGGTTGTAGCATCACGCTACTGGAAAACTAATTTTATTTGTATTTGTTTGTGTATTACTGCTCGCTCTGACGTCAGTCGAACGTGTTTTTACTATCGGGGGGGGGGGGGGCTTGCCTCCATTCTCTCCTCCCTAACCTCGCCTCTAGAAGACAGAGATAGAGGTGTGGGGGATTACGAGTGACGTCACGAGGGCCAAGCGTCGTTTGGTGTGGGAGAAGACACTGAGAGTTGTTGTCCGGCGGGAGAGAATGAATGAGCCTTGCCGAGAATGTAAATGATGTAAATATTTGTATATACCAGAATAAATCCTTCTTTCATCTCCACCTCGCTTGTGTTCGATGTGTCATCGTCATGACGCCTATGAAGAACCCTGCTCTACCATAACGCTACCAAGTTACCTTTTTTAGAGCTGCGACGTTACAGGGTCTTCTGCTAATCCCTGCTTCTAAATTACGAGGACTCACTTGAGCAAGAAGTAATACTTTCACCAAGGTACTCGTTAAAACAAAAGGCGTGCCTCTTTGCCTTAATACGAGTAGCGAATGAATCAACTGTGCTTGGCTTGACCGAGTGGCACAAGACAACAACAACAACAGCAAGATAATCATAAAATGACAAGCTAAAATTACCTTGAAAACAGCAAACAATCATAAAATAAGTGTAACTTAATTTATTATAAATTGCATTAACTTCCATTTGGTTTGGAGTGCTACAGTCTATTGTTATGGAGCACCGAGAGATAATGAGCCCGAGATCCACAGCTTAAAGCCGATTCCAAACAATTGCGAATACCCAAGCTTGAAGCGGGATTTGAAGACACGAACTTCAGTACCGAAGAGAAGCATTTTACCCATTCAACCATAATTCTGCTTCTCCATAAATAATAATTTAGTTTAATTGTTGTTTTGAGACTGTTGTAGTGTAGTGCATTGCATAGTCATTTCGAAGATATTGATAACCCCAAGTTGCTTTGCATTGCTTTTAATTATAGCATAGTACCACTGTTCTATATTACAATGATCAAAATTAGAAGAAACGACAAGAAAATGTGCAATATATATATATATATATATATATATATATATATATATATATATATATATATATATATAAAGTAAAAAGTAAAAGGAGCACTCCACGTGCTACGCCTCAAAACAAATTGCCAATGTCCAAGAGAACGCTGCATTCTTTTCCTTCCTTCTTTCGACTCAGGCAACCCTACACTTTTTCCATTATCCTGTTCGTTCTTCCATTGTCCTTTTTACAATGTCCTTTTTACATTTCCGGCTCTGCCCAGAAGGACCGGGACTCCAAGGGTGGTCCTGAATCGCCTCCTGGAAACCAATCACAACTTGGTGAAGTTTAAGTGCACTTATTTTCTCTGGCCACACCACACGCTTCTTGGAGTTGCGAAAAAAACTTGGGCATTCAACCCACAACGTGTGAGTGCGGCGAGCTAATCAGTTTCGGAAACCTAAACATAGCTGCACTCTCACAGAGACTACAAAGGAGCTTCTTTCACTTTGCAAAACAAAAATAATTGAAGACAGCTAGATGATACAGAGGAAACCTTTCGCTTGTTTTACATTAAAAACATTACGGAATTTAGATTTTTCTATTTATTTTGTACTCTTCGTAAAAATTTCTCTGTGTAGTGAAGACTAAACAGCTAGGAAAATGCAGTAAGAACCATTTTATTCTGTATTGTTCGTAAAAATTTCTTTGCACAGTGATGACCAAATAGCTAGAGCGCTAGTATTAGGACCAATGACAGTGCCCTAGTTATTTGTGCGTCATAGACAAATACTAATTCTGTTGGTACAAGGCTCGTTACTGTTATGACTGCTTGTAATCAAGAGCTAAAATCCTCTTTGAGTTGTTGTTGCATATGACACTTGGTCAAACCAAGCACGATTAATCCGGAGTCTACTCGTAACAAGGCAAGGGAGTGCGCCTTTCGTCATTGACGATCATCTCAAGAGTTAAAGTACGACTTAAGATCAAGTGAGTCTTCTTAATTTTGAAGCAGGGACCAAGCAGAAGACCTAGAGGATTGGCCTGCCACTCCCAGAGGTGTTGATTGAGAACTTGGAGGATATTGTGACCACGAACCTATTTTAAGTGCCCCAATCACCTTTAACGAACAAGGCGGATCTTAGGTTTCGAACCTGCAACCGTCCAGTTACGAGAGCGTTGTCTTTGCCGACTGATCTACCGCGGCTCACTTTTTTAATAGGTTTAATCATTCTTGGAATAGGAAAATAGAAACGTCTCATTAGCCTTAGTGAAGCTAAAGAGCAGACCGTAGTACTCTAAACCAAACCAAACCAAAATAGAAATATTAGAGGCATTAGCTTAATATCACCCAGATACAGGCTGTGACATAGAATTTCCCTGTTTGTCGGTGATGGTAAATTAAATTCTTAAAAATCTTGAATAACCTTAATATCTTGAGAAACAACTGATAATTGTACGCTATATTCTTAGAATAATAAATATTTTTGATCCGTTATAATGATATGAAACTTAAATTTCTTTAAAGTGCATTAAAAATCTTGAGTTGTCAAGCAATGAAATATAAATGCAAAAAACAATGTCTTATTATCTGATAAACTTAATTATTACCACGCGCTTCCTACTTTGGTAAAATTAAAAGTATTTTTGGTAATTTTCAGTATTTTTTCAGTGTATCTTGACAAATTGTTTTTTAGATCCTCTAGTTATTTTTCAGTGACTGGCAGTGTGAGAACATTTTATTCCATATTAATATATTTCAAACAGTCAACTAGTTTCAGGCTCTGAGAGCCAAGTCACAGAGCTTTGCTTTTAATGTTTTAGAGAGAGATGGTAGTTCCCTACAACAATTTTATATTTACTAAAGCTACCTTCTATGGCATTCCTAGATTTTAAAAAAATCCACATTTGTGTTACACATGAGTAAAAGCCAGACACGCCATACAGTGCTTCCGATCGATTCAGTCTAGAACAGAATTCAATACTGCGCAAATGATGCTCTGTGTATTCTAGACTAAAGTACTCTCACACAGATGACCTTTAATAATTATATTATTAAAATATTCAAATTTCAAGTTCCTTTAGAGTAAAAAGAGTTTATACATACTTATGAGTTTATTTTAGTTTTTACGCGTAAACTAAAACATTTTCATAAATCAAGAAAAATAATGATATTTATTTGTATTCTTATTATATTATTATACTTACGTATTTCTATAAAGTGAAAGGACAGGTGGGGTAGATATAAAGTGTTATCATTCTAATAATAGAGCACTATATTAATTTTGTATGCTCATGAATAAAACATGTTTATACTAAATTAACAAACCAAAAATCAGTTTTCACGATCAAAGAAATTCAAAATTAAAGGAATAAATTTTCAAAATCGTTTCAAAATTCTAATCAGGCAAATCATGTAAGAGACATTATATAAGAATTAGTAAAAGAGGATTTTATTAAGAACAAAACTGAAAGAGCCAATATTATTCAGCTTTGTTGTTTGGAAAGTAATCTTCCTCTTTAACTGGAAAGGCGTTTGTTTAATCCCTTTTGAGAGCAAATTTAGCTACATTGTCCAAACAAGAAGGTCTCCAAAGTTTTGCCTCCAAATGCATAAAGAGAGTAACGGAAGAAAATTCCAAGTGCTTTATCTTTCCCCTATCTTGGGAATTCTGGAGATAACTTAATTTTTTTCGGAGTCACGTATTCCTAGTACTCCCAAATCAAAAAACAAACTCCCTGTTCAATTTCTAGTATTGATTTTTTTCAGACACGACTTTCTAAGTAGTGATTCCAAAAACTTGTTTTGCGATAACATCTCCTTAACCAACATAAGGAATTCGGGAGGCTATTATGAGTTAATTTTTTTCTCCTTTTATTTTCTGTATATTTTTCACAGCCCTTTTTATGTTTCTTCGCTTTCCCACTCTATTCTGTTGGAGTTGGTCTGACATTTTCATTTGAGTAGAATGGCGACAATATCAGTTAGACATTTTATTTGAATATATGCACTTTCTTTAACACTACTGTTTAAGATGAAATCTGTTTTCTTGTTTTTAATCAGATTGTAATTTACACGGTTCAATAAAGAATTTTCCATTTGAATTTTTTTAGTTTTTGCAACCAAATTTTTATGAGTACATATCAGTTGAAAGCCGTATATCTGGAGCTATTCCTTTTGAAACTAGGCCAAACTGTGGTCAAATGCTTGGGGCAATACTTTTTCATACCGGCGTCCGTGCGGCATGGCTGTTCGTAGCCATTCGTAATAGGCTTTAACCCGTTTCCGCCCAGCGTCCTATTTATAGGACAGTTCATTTTTAACATTATAAATAAAGTTACTCAACGTTTTGCCTCTTCTCTTTCTACCCCCCGAAGAGTACTGGTTTCACCCTACTTATTTAAACAGGTTTGGACCGGATTGAAGTATTTTTCATCCAGTTGCAAACACTTAAACTTCGCCCTTTTCGTGATTTTTTCTTGCTGAAATTCATTGTAATCGTAAGAAAAGGTTTTAAAGGTAAGTTTAAATATTTTTGCAGAAATTATATTTCAGATATTCTCGCAACAGATATCTTCTAATGTTTTAAAATTATTTTTACTTTTATTAGTTTTAATTACAAATTTAATCTACTGTCCTAAAAATAGGACGCTGGGCGAATTCGTTAAATTTTCTGATATTTAGTTTATTTTATAGGTGCTCAAGATGTCGCAGAAAAAAGTTCTTAAACCTGCCGAGGAAGATGTAGAATATCTATTTTTAGAGGAATTAGAGTCCGATATGATTGCTTTGCCACTGGAATGGGATGAATTAACAGATGAAGAAGGTTTTGATGACACTGAAACTCTTGACACATCTGTAAGAGACGTTGCAGGTAGTATTGAAATTTTAAATTGTAAAAAAAATACTTCAGCCAGTCACTGATCCTAAAAGTCATATACTTTATATTGATAATTTTTTAATTCCTAAAATTTTTTAGTTGAATTAAGAAAGAGTGGATTCATAGATCGAGATTCATAGAATTATACTGCTTTTAATTTATATAAATTATTGAGTACTATCTTTTCTCTTTTCTTGTTTTTCTAACCTAATTTCTATGACTTATTTTTCTTTTAAAATACATCGGTTGGTGACCAAATATCTGTAGCTCTAGCTTTCAAAATTAAATTTTGCAGGATCGAATCTATCAGTCTAGTTGATGAGATATATACAAGGTTATTTCTTAAATTAATAAAAATAATTTATGAATGTGCACTTCAGGAGAAAACCATTGGCTCTAGAAGTTGTGAGAACCTTATGCTTTACAGTGTGAAATTAAATACGAATTCATTTGGATACGAATAGTTAATGTCAGCGAGCAGGTTTTAAAGTGCATCACTGCATGGTAAATCAATCGGAAATCAACTCAACTGGATTTTGTAACTTATTTGTTTATTTTATTATTATGTAATGCACTGCTTAACTGACTGATTTTAGTTTATTAAATTCAAAACACTGAAATTAGTATTTTTGAAAATTTGTTTGGTCAATGGTTTGTTTGAAGGTTTTAGAAAAGAAAAACAAGCTAAGTAGGCCGCCACATTCAGTTAGTCTACACGTTGGCTGTGCTTAGTGACGGAATATAGCCATTATAAATCAGGAAATTTAGGGATAAAAACAAAAAACAAACAGGAACTTCACGGGGCTTCTCCCTCTACTTAGAAAAAGGACTAGTCCTCTGAAATACTGTGTTCAAGGAAAAATTCTGGAGTTAATCAAAATATGAAGCTTTCCGTTCTTAAGGTATCTGTCTACGTTCGAAGAACTTTTTTCTTTAAACGTAGAAACTAGTTCATGTTTTCACATTTTTAGATTTATTTTTTATATTATCATAAAGAATTGCACTTAAAAAATTATTCCTGGAGAGATTTTTATAAAATTTCTAAAAAATGAGAAAATTTAGTAAAAAAAATCGGGTTTTTTCAAAAGGTCTAATTTTTTAATAAATAAAACTATTCCAATATTTTTTGATGCAACACATTTCTTATACACTGAACTAGTGAATCACCTAAAATCTTTGCTTAATTTACATCTGATAAAAAATTTTAGTCCTTCATACACATTGAATTTTTAACGAATTTTCATTTCCTTTATATCTAACTATGAGTGTAACATCATTAAAGATTATCCAAATTTAAAGCTTTTAGGTTATTCACTAGTAAATACTATTAAAATAATTCATAATAATTTTCAACAGAATATTTTAAGAACTTTTTGAGAAATCACATTTCAAGTTTAAACATTGTATTAAAAATACCGTTCTGGGAGAAACGCATTTGAAGTTTATGAAAGCAACTTTAAACTACTAAAAAATTAAAATACATGTTTAAAATTCCCCAAAATTTCTTGCTTCAAAACTTTCTAATTGCCTAGTTGCTAATTATTAAAAATAGTAGAAAAATGTTTAAACTAATCTTCATGAAAATTTAAAAACTTTTGTCCAAAAAATGCTCTTTAAAAGGCTTTAAATTCACAACTTCCGGTTCCGAAGTCGCTACTTCCGTTTTGTTTAGACACTGGTGTTTAAACAGCTGTAACCTTTCTTTAAAATGCAGTAGAAACAAAACAAAGCAGATTTAGAAGCCTAAAAGTTGAAATTTTGCAATAGAGAAATAAAAAAATTATGATTTTTGGCAAAAAAAATGAGGTTTTTAAAGTAGACGGCTACCTTAAAATTACATCGTTATAGCAATCCTCATTTAGTCCTTTTTTATACACATGCTTGCTTGTGACAACAAAATCTGTCTAATTAAGAGATGAATTTAATTTGGTACTTTTACATGCTCTAATATTTACCCTTACGTTTTGTCACAAATTTTCTTTTTCACATTACGATTTATTTAAGGTTGTTAACCGTTTAATAAATCTTTTCATATAGGCTATATTAATGAAGAATATTAGCGTATATGTTTGTGTTAAGACATTTTTTTTCACTAAATCTTCTTCATGGAAAGTGAAAACTTTTTGAATAAACTTTTTCTCTTTTTTTATTTTTTAATCTTCTTTCATATTTTCTGAAGATGTTTAAAAAAAAAGATTTTTTAAAGAAACCCTTAAGAATATTTATTCAAATTACCATGCAGATTTAAATGTATCTAGCATATTAAAAAATAAAGAAAATGAAAATGAAAACTTCCTCTGGCGACGGTAAATGCAGATTTCCTTTAAACCTGGTAAAAATCTTAACATATTCATGAGATAACATCCGAAGTATCGTGTCGGAGTATTTATTTTTATTACCAAGGTATCTTTCATTTTTAAAGTAAAAAAAATGTATCTTTTTACTTGTTTGGCAGGGATCCATAAAAAAATATTTTTCGTACACGATTTGGAGCTTAAAGGACGAATTAGAAAAAATTAAAAGTGTTAATAAAAACTGAACAAAATGAATGTCATTAACGATTTTTCATTAAGTTTACTAAATATGAAAGATTTGCATTTAGGATTCTCATTTTTTTTTCTCTACCGAAAAGATAATTAAGTCTATATGCGTCAATATACATACATACATATATATATATATATATATATATATAAAAGTATATGTATATATATAGATATATATATATATATACGTATATATATATATATATATATATATATATATATATATATATATATATATACGTATATGTGTATATATATATATATAAAAGCATATATATATACGTATATATATATATATATATATATATATATATATATATATATATATATACATATACGTCAGGTGCAGAGGGGAAACGGCTTTAAGCAGTAGGTCCCGGTCTCATTAGCCCTCGTGTTGCAAAAAGTAGACCGTAGCGCTCCAAAACCAAAACATAAATACCTAGTATACCTAAATACATAAATACCTGATATACTTAAATACATAAATATATTAATACCTAATATACATAAATACATAAATGCATACCTAAATATATATACCTATACCTAAATCTTCACATGTACCTATTTCCCGAACAACTTCTTAAACGTGTCCAGAATCGTCAAATATGGCCTGAACCATCAAACCTCATCTTTGGTAAGACAACATCTGTCTTTCATGGTAATTCATAGATAAATGTAATTATTAGTTTATTCTTATTAATTCAGACACATCTGTTCTTTTCTTCACCAAATCCCGTATATAATAATAGCGTAAGTTATCTGTCTATCTGTCCTCGAATTTATGAAACGATTGGATCTGGAATGAAGAGAGGCATCCATCTTGGAATCTTAATCAGTTAGGGTTAGCAAAATTCAAAGCGAGTAAAGTTTATCTTCTCCTAAACTATTGATCCGATTCTAAAATAAATTGGTATAAATATACTTCATATCACAGCAAAAAATACTGTCGTCTTTAAAACGTTCGAAATTCACCCCTTCCTCCTTTTTGAGCATTTAATGCCATTATTTCAAGCTATATTTTCCCAGGTTAAGAGCAGGCGATTAAATTTATCAATTTATCACATAACAAATAAGTAAAAAATAACATTTTTTCTAGGCTTATGACGTCATTCCTCTCATTCCTCACATTTCTTATTTTAAATTATTTAAATATCATCTGAATTGTTTTCATATGTTTTATCACTGAACTTAGATATTACGTAAATAATTTTCTTTTATATTTCGCTTAAATAATAGATTAGGTACATATGTGATAATTGTAAATTTAATAATCGATTATTTTTTGTTGTAAGATAATTCTAAACCAAAACAAAAACTTTTTTTTACCTGCCTCCTAGGGTATTTCACAAGTCTGGAAAATTAAAAATTTTACTGATCCCGTCATATGATGGGCTATATGTTAGTCAAACAAGAATAGACTGTTCCTACTTAATATACTTCAGACATACAGAAGCATGAGCAAAAAGACCAAAAAACGTCTAGAAAAACATTAATCTACGGTTTACAACCATTTATACTGAGAGATCCATTGATCTTCTAAAACGTAGATGTTGATTAATATATGCAAATATAAATGAACAACTCTGTATACTTCCAATACTCACACACACGGATTCATATTATATGTGTGTCTACGAGTGTGTGTACTTCTATACATGCATGTATATATGTAATGATTCAAGATTATTATACTTAAACTATCTTTTACAGATTTTTATTTTCCCATTATTAATTTTTTCATAGCTATTTTTCCAGCCACAAAATCTGAGAATTAAAAAAAGTGTACGTGACTTGAATTCTTCCAACCATTTCCAAAATCTAGCTCTAAAATAAATGCCAATTATCTGTTCATAAGCCACGTGTGTGAATGTATATATATAACCATATATATATATATATATATATAATATATATATATATATATATATATATATATATATATATATATATATGTGTGTGTGTGTGTGTGTGTGTGTGTGTGTGTGTGTGCTGTATATATGTGTATGCTTGGGTATATTCTGTACGTCTGGTGTACTTAAGTGTCTAATGCAACTCGGTAACTGAGTATTTAGATATTCAGCAGGTTTCATTCAGTAAAAACGTTAGAAAACAAATTATATATATATATATATATATATATATATATATATATATATATATATATATATATATATATATATATATATATATATATATATATATATATATATATGTATATATATATATATATATATATATATTATATATATATATATATGTATATATATATATGTATATATATATATATATATATATATGTATATATATGTATATATATATATATATATATATATATATATATATATATATATATATATATATATATATATATATATATATATATATATATATATATATATATATATATATATATATATATATATATATATATATATATATATATATATATATATATATATATATATATATATATATATATATATATATATATATATATATACAGTAAGACCCCGCTTAACACTATTTCGTTTAGCGCTGTTACGGTTTAGCGCTCTTTTATTTCATCCCGGGGAATCCCCGAAATTGCTACATATCCGACAGTGTAGTTGTGTTTCTTGTTTGGTGCGGTGCAGTATGGAAGCATTTTTATCGTTTGAAGCATTTGTTGACATTATTGTAACTATAAATTTATACAATACTATAACGATTAATACAGTGACAAATATTATCTGTGATCTTTAGTTTTTATCATGGGGGATAACAAAAAACAAGAAAAGATAAAAATAAATGTGGAAGACGTCGAAGAAATAGTTCAAGAAACAGCAGCTAGTGTTTCTAATGATTAGCTTAAGGAAACTGAGCAAGAATAAAACGAAAATATTGATAATAGTGATTTCGAAGAAGAGCAAACAGAACTTTCGATGGCGTTTGTAAAAACTAGTTTGACCACTATAACTGAAATTATGGACCAATTTGTTTAAAAGGATCCAAATTTTGACAGGAGTTCAAAGGCAAAACAGGATGTTATAGATGCTTTATCCGCTTATCAACAACTTCTAACAGAATGCAAAAGAAAAACGCAAACTACATTAGATGCCTTGTTGACAAAAAGGCAGAAAATTGGAAACACAGAATAGACTGAATGATCTGACTGACTTAGAATTTTATTTGTTTTTATGAGTATATTTGTTTATATTGTTTTTATTTTCGTAAGAAATAAATGTTTGGTTTTATCTTTATTTAAAAAATTATCAAATTGAATACCTAGCCAATTTTTCTATCCATTTTCCCCTAATCCCATTATTTACATGTTAAGACAGCCTCGTTTAGCGCTGTTTCGCATTACGCTCTACTTTGATGGAACGTTAAGCGGGGTCTTACCGTATATCTATCTATCTATCTATCTATCTATCTATCTATCTATCTATCTATATATATATATATATATATATATATATATATATATATATATATATATATATATATATATATATATATAAATATATATATATATATATATATAATATATATATATACATATATTATATATATATATATATATATATATATATATATATATATATATATATATATATATATATATATATATATATATACAAACACATATACATATATATATATATATAAATAAATAAATAAATAAATATATATATATATATATATATATATATATATAAATAAATAAATATATAAAAACACATATATATACACATATATGCATATATACATGTATATATACATATATATACACATACATACATATATATACATATATATATACATATATATATATATATATATATATATAAATATATATATATATATACACATATATATACATATACAATATACAAATATATATACATATATATATATACACACACACATATATATATATTATATACATTTATATATATATATATATATATATATATATATAATGTATTTGTGAATTAATGTATTATTAATACAAAATTATTTAATAAACTGAGAGATAAGAATTCCTCAGTTTAAAGTCTATCCACCAACTTAGCGAAAGAGGGATATAGAGGGTATTACCCCCAGCGGTAAGGATTGATGAATTTATGTATTATAAATGTAAGGGTAGTTGTATTAATTTTGATATATGAACAGGGATAACCTTCATTCCTAACTATGCTCCTATGTATGGCGATTTATAAGCATTAGATTTATAGCTATAACGCAAAGATATATTCTACATAGCGATATACGGAAATCATATTTATAGATAGTTGTTCATTCTTGCCATTAGGCAAAGGTAATCCATATAGATGGAATAGTACTGAGGTATTTCATGTCGATCGGTATGCTTGATACCTAATCTGCTATATATAACCTCTAAAAAATATTTAAAGACTATTAAACTTTAAGAGATTATAAAGGCTGCTATTGAACTATATATACAAAATATAAGAATAGAACTAAATATTAAATACTAAAAATCAAACAGCGAAAAAGAAATATATTGCTTGAAATTCCAATAGATGCTAGCGTGTCAGTTCTTACTAGAGTACTACATCAAACTTGTATTTGGAAAGAACGAAATGTACCTAGAATCTACAAAGACAGATTATGGCCCAATAGATAAGAATTTCCAAACTAGACTCTGCAGATTCGAATCCTATTATTGATAAGAATATTTACAATCACTTGTAAGTGAGGGAATATTTGAGGGATTTTTAATGACCTTTTCCTAATTCGTATGGTGATGTTTTGTTTTACCCTTGAATATTAAACCATTGTCTTACCAAACAACAAACTAGAAATATTTAGTTAATAAGAATTAACAAATTACCACCAACTTTCTTTGAAATTCACACACAAAATTTTCCTTTAAAAATATTATAAATTATTTAAAGTATTTAATTGATTGTTCTTTTGCCTTAAAGAGATAAATCATAATTTCTAAACAGCTTGCACTGCCCTAATTCAATAAACGAAATTTTTAACAACTAATCAAAATCAATTTAGTATAATGAATGAATTCCAAAACTGAAGATAATGCATCATTTTTGCCCCTAGGAGAAACTGAGTAATTTTTCTCTAGCACGAACTACATTTATAACCCCGAACTCTTGGATGGGAAGGAAATTTTTCCCTGCTCTTATGCACGTCACAACAAAAGTGCAATTTCTTATGCATGAAACACTCAAAACAAAAAATAAAAATGTAAAATTGTCCTCCTCCAACAACTGTAATTAAATGCAACCGAGCAATAGCATGTGGTTTTATTCTCACAAGCTGTGCCAACTTTCCATTGTCAATCCGAACATGAGCAGCAAAATTATGGATATCATTTTGGAAATAGAACCATATGTCTGTGGTGAAAAAGTAAAAAATATAAAAGGGCACATCAAGAGTGACCTTTAATTTTAGTTTTATAGAAAGAGTTAAATTATTCTTTACATGCATATAGGACTTCTGTACATGCGTGAACATGTGAGATACATATATCATTTGCTTTTTGTATACTTTGTAGATGCATACATTAAAGATTACGCATTCCTCATCACCAAAAACCGTGTATTGATTTCAATTTTTCATTTCTATATCGAAGGTTGTTCTTGTTGTTGCTTCTAATCGTAATCTACCTAATTTTAATCCTAATCGAGTAGATAACTCTGTAGACACCCAAGATATTTATAAAATTCAGAGCCATTGGTATGCCTAAAGCTCATTAAAAGAAAAATTTAGGTACTTGATAAAATTAATGAGAAAGGACTGCCCAGTACTGCCCATCAGTACTGCCCATTTTACATAACTGTAAATATCTATTGGCCATGTACAAACGGTAGACATTTATGTCTGGTCGATTAACGGCTAACCGCGAATAACCCATGACGCCAACGAATGGTGGGACGCAATTCTCCGTTTAAGAAGAGATTAATTGCGGTTAACCGTGAAACGAGTTTGGTGATACCGGCCCTTAAAGTTTCCACTGGCAAAATAATAAAAAGACATTTACTGACTTCTGGTTCTCCTACACTAAAAGCCCTTCCTAGATCCTAATTCAATGGCCTCTATCTGGCCCAAGGCAAGAAGAACACTCAAGATTATTGTAGAACATTTCTAATTTTTACTACAGTTTTACTATTTTTTGTGGTTCCCTCTTATTTAATTGCCTGTTATAAAAATTAGGGTAATATTAGAAAATTTTCTTTTCTTCTTAAAATTGAACTTTAAAGTATTGCTGTCTCGTAGCCAATTTTGGATCTCCCACTCGTTTCCTCATTTTGTATTGTCATTGAGTGTATGCGTATGATTTTTTAATAGATTAGTCTCTAAAAGAGGTACAATAAAACCTTATACCAGCATTGGAAAGTTGTTCCTTCTGAGAACTATACAGTCCTTCCCGGAAAGTTTTAAAATACCAAGAATGGGTAAGAGATTGCTTCAAAATCTACTAGTGATAATTTTTCTAAGACTAGAGATTTCTAAAAAGGTACAAATAAAGTTGCTTGACCTGAGTTCAAGCAAAAAAAAAATACATCACAGATCTCGTTACTACTAACAGCAATTTGCAAAGGAATTCCATTGTAAGTAAACAATCGAAGGTTTTAGAATTTACTATCTATTCTAACCTCATTTATTTCACAATATCTACTACTTTTAGGAAGACCTCTTTCTAAGTCCTCTTACGGTATAATTATCTGCATTCAAATAATTCAAACTGTATGCAAAACTTGCTTAACGGTCTCCTTCCTTTTGATACGATGTTTTCTGTCAAAGTATGATTCATAAAAGTTTGCCTTATTACTTATTTTGTAATGGAGTGTGACATATGACAACTAAATATATGCACATGTATATTTACGTGTGCATATATTTAGCCTTATAGCATTTCAAAAAATTTACTGTAGTACACCAAACCAATTTCAACCATTATTTTTCCTTGTATTTGCCTGTTTTCTTTCCTTTTTCTTCACATTCTCCCCTTTGTCTCTCACTCTCCTTCTTTTCCCTCCTTTCCTAATATTCTACTCTCTTTCATCTTTTTATCCCTTCTTCGCTTTCTTTCTCTTCCCTTATATCGCTCCCCTTTTCTCAATCTTCCTCTTTCTCCTACTTTCTCTCCATCACTTTCTATCCTTGTCATTCATTTTCCCACTTATTCTCTCTGACCTTCTTTATATCTTCCCCTTTTTAGCCCATCTCACTCTCATCCACACTTCCTCTTTGTTAATCTTTCTATTTCTCTCTCTTATTCCCCTCTCTTTCTCTATCTTACCTTCCTTTTCTATTCTCACTTTTTTATTTCTCCTCTCACTCACTCCCATCTCACTCTTTCTCTCTATCTTTCCCCTTTTACTCCGTCCCTACATACCTTTCTTCTTATTTCTTCTCGTTCCATCTCACTCCTTCCTCTTCTCGCCTTATCTATTTCTCTCACTCCCTATTTTTTCTACCTTTCTCCCTTTTTTACCACCACTATCTCTCTCCTTCCTTCTCCAACTCACTCCTTCTTTATCTCACCTTCTCTATTTCTCCCCCTTTCTTGACCCCTCCCTCGTGTGTCTCCCTCCATCTTTCTTTCACTTTACCTTGATTTCTCTCCCTATATCTTCCCTTCACTCTATCTATCTCTTTATCTTCCCACATTTTCCTTCCTCCTTCTCTATCTCTCCCACTCTGTTTCCCCCTTTCCTTCTATATCACTTTATCCCTTCCCTCCTGTTCTTCCACTCTTTTTTATATCTCCTCTTATCTCTCTGTCCTTCTTTATATATCTCCCAATCTTTTTCTTTTGTCTATTCCTTTCTTTCTACCTCCCACTTATTTTTCCCTCTCTTTCCCATCGTCTTCCTCTCTTTCCCTCATTCTTTTTTCCTTTCTCTTTTTCCCTCCCCATCTCACTTCTAATATTTTTCTCACTTCCCTCCTCTATATGCATCCCATTTTCTTAACTTACTCCCTATCTCTTTTCTTTCCCTACTCCCTTCTCCTTCCCATTTCTCAATCTCCCTCACCCCCACTCTCTTCTTCTTTATATATTTCTTCTTCATCTCTCCTCTAAGTTTGGTAAATAATTTAAGCCACATAGCATTAGACTATTAGTATAAAATTTTCAATTTATCAAGGAACATTGTCCCTGTTTACTCCCCTCCTTGTATCAATGTTTAAACATGTTACTCCTTTGTCTCTGTCAGGAGATCATTTGTTTTTGTTTTTTAACTATGCATTTTGTTCTCAACTCGACGAGCAGGTGTTCGCCTTCAAAGTGTTTTATTGTGATTCTTTTTTATTTTCGAGTAGGCTGTGTATTTTTCTAGTCAGTATTTTAGTCTTATAAAGAACTGGATACTGCGGTGTGATAAAGTAGTGTCTAAGTAAAACTTTCGATCTTATTAAATAAAAATTCAGAAACGAATACTAAAAGAAAACAAATCAAATCATCTGCAATGAAAGTCGCAGGATTTTGAGTAAAAAAAGAAATAATACACCTCCCAATGTTCCTGGGTGTATTACATAAATAGGTCTATCTCTATTTTTCATTGTAATATATTACTAAACAAACGAACGTTAAACAGAAATATTATCAGCTTGATAAATGCACTATACATCGAATTTGTTACCCTGGTATTTGTAATTGGGTCAAAGGTTTTTAAATCTTTTCAAATTTATTATCTTGTGTTTCTGCCTGATACAATGTTTCTCGCTTGAACACAAATAATTTCAGATATTTTTATTGGGTCGATCGCCAAAAAGGTTTAGAAACGAGGTCTGAGATCGAGCAATTCAATATGACTGGTACCCCATACACCTTAAGGATATTTTTTAATACTACACGTAAAATTAATTTACTAGCTTTGCAAAATACCAGCCGTAACTTAATGGACATTCCTGCATAATCCTTGCACGAAATTTTACACTTATTTTTTTCCATCACAGAAAATATGCATATTCACCTCAAGATAATTTTTTCAAGGAAATAAACTTGGAGTAGTTTGAGGAAAATCATTATATGAAATAACCTCACATAACTTTTAAAAAAATCAGAAGAAAATTTATCGATTTTTCTATGTAGTTTTCATGTGAATTCTGACTTATTTTTGGCAAGGTACAAAAAAATATAAAGATTTTCCTTGAGTTCTCTTTTGCTTAAAAACAAAGCACAGCATGAGAAATATCAGATGTAAAGCAAATTCCTAAGCAGAGTATAATAATCATAAGTAAATTTATCTAACTTTTGACACTTATAATAGCCCAAACCAGTACAGTAAATTTTCTATTTGCTTCAATTTTATTTAATTTTTATGTAGAAAGTAAATTAAGCATAGTTTAACACAGACCACATGTGATTAAAGTTCTCTGTTTATGTAAAGTGGTAGGAAAAAAAATAATTTGAGACGTTGCAGCATTTTTTAGGTACATAATCTTTAAAAATCAAGTTTTTTGTGCATATTCACCCCCAGATAATTCCTCTTTAAGTAAATTTATAATCCATAGTTTGAGATAGGTCATATATGGAATAAATTCATTTAACTAAAATAATCAGACCAAAATTTATAGATTTTCTATAAAATATTCTTTCTAACTTTCTCACTCTCTCTCTCTTTTTTTGGTTTGAAGAGGAATACAAAGAAAACGTAAAGACTTTCCTTTACCTCGCTTTTGCCTAGAGACAGAAAACAGCATAAGGAAGATCAGAAATTCACAAGTTAGTAAATTCAAAAGTTGAAAATAAAAATCAGGCCGAAATTAATCTAACATCTTACACACATAATTACATGAGCCTGTAAAACAAATTTTCTTTATACTTAAATTTTACTTAATTACAAGTGTGGAAAATAAAGTAAACATAATTTGATAAAGACTACATGTGAATAAGATTCAGTAGGTAGGAAAAAATAATTGTGATTTTATAGAACTTTCTAACCATTAAATAACCTTTTTTTGTTTCTATTTACCTCCAGATAATTTTTTTTTCTAGTAACTGAACAAAGCTTTGTTTTAGAAAGGTCTTGTATAAAATAAACTCATTTAATTAAAATATTGAGACCAAAATTTATGGCCTTTTCTATGAGGTTTCCATGTTAACTTTATCTTACTATTATTTTCTTTTTTGAAGGGAGGTGGGAAAAATGTAAAGATTTTCATCTAGCTCATTTTTGTCTAGAAACAAAGCATAAGATGAGAAAGACCAGATGTAAGCTCACAAAGTGAAAATTTATCTAACTTCTTACACGCATAATTATATACACCTGTACATTAAATTTTCTTTATGCTTAAATTTTATTTAATTTGTATGCAGAAAACAAAGTAAGCATAGTTTGATAAAGACTACATATGAATAAAATTCAGTTGGTAGGAAAAAAATATTTAAGACTGTAGAATTTTCTAATCTTTAAATTGCCTTTTTTTGTGCCTATTTACCTCCAGGTAATTTTTCTTCTAGCAGTTGAACTAAGATTCGTTTGAAAAAGGTTATGTATAAAATAAATTCATTTAATTAAAATATTGAGACCAAAATGTATGGCCTTTTCTATGAGGTTTCCATGTTGACTCTATCTTATTATTATTTTCTTTTTTGAAGGGAGGTGGGAAAAAATGTAAAGATTTTCATCTAGATCATTTTTGTCTAGAAACAAAGCACAAGATGAGAAAGACCAGGAGTAAGCTCACAAGGTGAAAATTTATCTAACTTCTTACACCCATAATTCTATACACCTGTACATTAAATTTTCTTTATGCTTAAATTTTATTTCATTTGTATACAGAAAATAAAGTAAGCATAGTTTGATAAAGACTACATGTGAATAAAATTCGGATGGTAGGAAAAAATATTTGACAATTTATAGAACTTTCTAACCTTTAAATAACCTTTTTTGTGCCAATTTACATCCAGATAATTTTTCTTTTAGTAATTCAACTAACCTTAGATTGAGAAAGTTTTTGCATAAAATAAACTCATTTAATTAAAATATTGAGTCCAAATTGTATGGGCTTTTCTATCAGGTTTCATGTTAACTATATCTTATTATTATTTTCTCTTTAGAAAGGAGGTGGAAAAAATGTAAATATTTTCATCTAGCTCACTTTTATCTAGAAATAAAGCACAAGATGAGAAAGATCAGATGTAAATTCACAAGATGAAAATTTATCTAACTTCTTACATAATTATATCCACCTATATATTAAATTTTCTTTATGCTTAAATCTTATTTAATTTGTATGCAAAAAATAAAGTAAGCCTAGTTTGATAAAGACTACATGTGAATAAAATTCAATTAGTAGGAAAAAAATATTTGAGATTTTGTAGAACTTTCTAACTTATAAATAACTTTTTTGTATCTATTTACCTACAGATAATTTTTCTTCTAGTCATTAAACTAAGATTAGTTCGAGAAAGGTCATGTATAAAATAAACTCATCTAATTAAAATACTGAGACCAAAATTTATGGACTTTTCTATGATGTTGACTCTATCTTATTATTATTATTTTCTTTTTTGAAAGGAAGTGGAAAACAATGTAAAGATTTTCATTTAGCTCATTTTTGTCTAGAAACAAAGCACAAGATACGAAGGATCAGATGTAAATTCACAAGATGAAAATTTATGTAACTTCTTAGTTGCATATACACTGAACATTAAATTTTCTTTATGTCTAAATTTTATTCAATTTGTATGCGGAAAATAAAGTAAACATAGTTTGATAAAGACATGTGAATAAAATTCAATTGGTAGGAAAAAATATTTGAGACTTTATAGAATTTTCTAAACATTAAATAGCCTTTTTTGTACCTATTTACCTACAGATAATTTTCTTAAAGTAACTGAACTAAGATTAGTTTGAGAAAGGTTATGTATAAAATGAACTCATTTAATTAAAATATTGAGATAGAAATTTATGGATTTTTCTATGATGTTGACTCTATCTTATTATTATTTCCTTTTTTGAAGAGAGGTGGAAAAAATCTAAAGATTTTCATCTAGCTCATTTTTGTCTAGAAACAAAGCACAAGATGAGAAAGATCAGATGTAAATTCGTAATCTGTAAATAAAAATCAGATGAAAATTTATCTAACTTCTTACACGCATAAATCTATACACCTGTACAGGAAATTTTCTTTATGCTTAAATTTTATTTAATTTGTATACAGAAAATAAAGTAAGCATAGTTTGATAAAGACTACGGGGGATTAAAATTCAGTTAATAGAAAAATCATATTTGAGACTTTATAGAAATTTCTAACCTTTAAACAACCTTTTTCGTGCCTATTTAGCACTAGGTAGTTTTTCTTCTAGTAATTGAACTAATCTAATCTTAGTTTGAGAAAGGTTTTGCATAAAATAAACTCATTTAATTAAAATTTTGAGACCAAAATTTATGCACTTTTCTATGAGGTTTCCATGTTGATTCTATCTTATTATTATTTTCTTTTTTGAAGGGAGGTGGAAAAAATGTAAAGATTTTTCTCTAGCTCACTTTTGTCTAGAAACAAAGCCCAAGATGAGAACGTTCAGATGTAAATTCACAATTTGAGAATAAAAATAAGATAAAAATTTATCTAACTTCTTACATGCATAATTCTATACACCTATACATTAAATTTTCTTTATGATTAAATTTTATTTAATTTTTATGCAGAAAATAAAGTAAGCATAGTTTGATAAAGACCACATGTGAATGAAATTTACTCGGTAAGAAAAGAAATCTTATGAGACATTATCGAACTTACTAAGTACGTAACCTTTACATAACCCTGCGCAGTAAGTTCTTTTTTTACGCTTCAAGTTTATTTAATTTGTCCCGAGGAAATTTATACCAAATCTAAAAGTGTAAACCCGAGAACAACAAAATCTAAGAAATACTCTTTCATCGCCCTTTTTCAGTTTCCAAGAATACAGACGGCAAATTCATTGGTTCCATTTCCAGCGAAAAATTGGGCTCGGAAAAGAAGGAAATAAATAGAGAAAAGAGAGAGAGCAGTATTTTAGGGAGAAGATGGGAAAAAATTGTGGAATGCGTGACATTTGAAGCTTGGTATCGACGAAGAATGGATCACCGAAATAACTTTCGACGATCAATCGATTGATAATGTGGATAGAAAAAAAATGTCGTCCAAAAAGCTTGGATTTGAGTCGAAAATATTTGAGCTATTCATTCCCAAGTAAAATATTTATTTTGCTTTAAGCACGCGTCATTCGCGGTTAAAACTTGGAGAGTCACTCTTCCATTTAGAAAAGACGATAACGCACGTACATGTCAGAAAGAGTTGAAGCGTTTAACGACGGATCGATTAAGCTTTCGTTATTGAATTTGCTTAATAAATAAAAAAAATGAATCACTTGTCGATATAAGATTTATGCATGAGAGTAGTAAGGTGAATTCTAGGTTTCCAGGTTTATGGAATAAAATGTTTAAATCTAATTTTCATAGTCTGCTCTTTTTTCTATTAAAAATTACTTTTTAAGGTTTAGACATTAACCTTTTAGTACCATTTCAATGTACTGAACCTATGCTAAGAATTCAATTCTGGTTTCACAAATTCGGTAAGTTTTGGAAAAAATCTCAAAAAAATAAGAATGATGTTTACAGAATTCAGCATGCAGTATATTACACAATAAAGAGAACAAATTAATTTCAAATATATTTCAATATTTGCTGAAATTCACTCGAATAACATCAGCATAAAACTATGAAAAACAGAAAATTCAATTATCCTATGCAAAAAGAATTTGCACATAAGACAAAAAAATGTTTGGTCACAGTTTTATATAGATCACGTAATATTAAATATAAATATTGCGATAATGTTATCAAGAATATAGTTAATGTCGAAGGAATTTTTATCTTATCGCTGTAACATATATGCAATGTCGCCATCTAGAAGCATGAAATATAACAAAAATTATTCTACGTTAAAAAAGAAACCTTCTTAAGTACGACATTAAATTAATCTGAACCTGTGAGACTTATCTCACCTATTTTGTCTTCTTCTACACCATTTTAAATGCATTCTGGTATTTTTGCTGGAAATTGAAGGTTTTCTATTAGACAAACAGGGTTTATATTTATTCTCTGTTGTTATTTATCTGCAGTTTTATGCAAAACAGTAGACATCCATTGTTCTCTAATGTATATTTCTTATGAGACACCGCTGATCATAATTTGATTTAGTATTTCTGACTCACAATCAATTATATTCAGCAGGAAACTGCAGGTTCTATTGAAAACATTTAATCACCTTCAAAAATATCATGTAGGTTTTTTTTCCAAAAATAATGGCTTCTTTTCAAATAAGCTGCAACAATAGGTTATTCTTAGAACAGTTGAAAGTTTGTAGTCAATTTTTTTTATTTATCACTTTTTGTGAATTGTACAACATTTGAATATCAATTTATGCATCATATGTCAAATACAAGTAAATTTCGCATGATCATAGCCATCACTATTACTCATAAGTTTCTAATTAATACACAATACGTGATAATTAACTTATGATTGTAATAGAATGGATAAATAAAGTGTATACAAAATCTGTTCAATAAATACCCAAATTAGTGTTATAAAATCTTTATTTTACCAAAGGAAGGGTACATCAATCTTATCCTTTTCAAAATACTCCCAATATACTCTTAAAAATGCACCAGTCCCCTTATCATGTTTATTGTTAAAAACATCTGTGGATGTTTTCATAAGACGGCTTTTCAGGTATCATGTCGTTTCGTGTTTTATTGTCTCCAAATTATCCCACTACCACTCCACAAGATCCTTTTATACTTCGGGAACAAAAAAGATATTCCTTGGGCCTAAGTTTGGTGAGTCGAGAGTTGGATCGACTTACGGATCAGGAACTCGAAAACAATCCCCGATGAATGTGCAGACGAATTGTCCTGTTTTAACAGCCATCAATTCATAATCACACATATATTTTGTTGAAATAATGTGGACAGATGATTTTCCTAAACTAAGTTGTTGAGCAATCAACCGGACAGTTAATCGACAATCAGAAATTACAAGAAACCGCACCGCCCTCCTTCGCTGTTCACATCAGTACAAGAGGTTGGTGGTCTTGCATTATCTTGAAGATTTCACGATTCTCTTGAAATGCTTGATCCATTTAAATAATCCTGTGAGCTATTCAGCCCTCAATATGAGTTTATTGAGAGAAAAATTTGACGTTGATTCGTTGTTACATTTTTCATCAATCATCAAGAGAAAAGAATGGACATCACGAAAGAATGATGCCTCTATCTGTATGCTCATATTGACAGTGTGGTGGTTGCTGGTGCTTAAAAAGGGTGCTCCATAAACAGAGAAGCTATTGTACATATCCAAACATCAAATCAAGTCCCTTCTAGTATCTCAGTTAGAGAATTTACTGAAATACTACATATGTAAACAATTGCAGTATTTGTTATTTAGTGTCAATGATGGGGGACTAAACAATTTGAAATACTGTTTGCCCTTGCATTTAAAGGCAAAACAAATTTCTCTTTCCGTAAAGCTAATGAAAATCAGAAGATCAATTATCATGTTTTTAAGTATTTCCACAAACTTAGAAAATTACTAATTATTTCGATGAAATACTGAGAGGGTTGAAACAATCTTAGTACAAACTATTATAATATTTTGTACAACCTTCAAGAAAGTATAACAGATTAGAAAGTTTAGGTCTTGTCACTTTGATTGGGCAACGAGAGCCAAAATAGAAATATTCTTAAATATTCTGGACAGTAACTCAATCTTCATAAAATGAGAACAGAATCTGTACAGAGTCTACATGGCAGGCATGTCCGGCGTCTGAAAACATATTTACAGAGCTAGAAACAGATAGCCAGGAAATACCCCATTTCTTCCCATCCCTTATAGGATAAAAACTTTTTTTCCCTTGAGAGAGGGAAGGGATGATCATGTACTTTTTGACATCTGGCAAGAGTTCAATATTTTTGTTCTTCAAAAACGGTAGGCTCAAGAAAAAACACCGGAGAAAGATGTAAAACTGGGGAGTTAAAATTGCTTTGTTTCATGTGTACGTAAAAATGATATCATTTTTGGAAATTTTTACCATTGTTTCAAAGCCATATCTTCAAATCCTTGACATAATTTTTCTAGGACAAATATTATCAAGGGAAATTACTTTTGTTTAATATGCCAATTAGATTTTAAAAATGTATTTCTATCTTAACAAAATGTGTATTCTTTATATTCTTTCATTTGCTTTCACTTGTATTGTTTTTCTTTTAGTTTTGGACCTATTTATCTTCGTATTTACAAGTCTGCTTCCATATCAGAATTTAAAAATCAAGCTTAATTTTTTCCTAAAATGTCACACACGCTTTCTGCGAACTTAAATAACTTAACCAAACTTATTTATTTGAGTAAAAGACTGGTCATCCCACACAATAAATGAAAATGATATTAAAAGTCCTAATAAACCTTGGCTTACTATACCAGCACAAAACTGTCTTTTTAATACGAATTACTTTCTGTTTGATACAAATAATTACGCAATATCATTTTAAGATTAATTCATACTAGAAAGTCTAATTTAATGTACCTCCCTTAAGAGACACTTATAATTAGCTGACATTTTTGCAATTCTCAGTCCACCGAACGATGGCCGAATGGTTAGATTACTGATCTTCGGTATAGGAGTTCGTGGGTTTGAATACCACTGTGGCATGGATGTTCGTAGCCGTTTGGATCTCCACAAGTTCCAGGTCTCAGATAGCTCATCGGGAGATTGTGTCTGCGGTGCACTCGGTGACTCCAATCACTATCTGCACGATTGCCCTTTGACACACGACTTGCATCATAAGAAACCCTCTGACAGATCCAAGGAACTCTGGGCAGAGAGCCTAATCAAAAACCCGGTACTGATAAGGAAGGCCGGGAGCCTGGTTGGCTGGCTCACCACTAACCAAGGCGCCATCATGCGGCCATGAATTTAACCTAATACCACACCGCAAGGGTCAAAGTACCCCTTCACGAATGGCACACACCATCACAACTGCCCTGTGCAGATATTGCTTAACTCGCAAACACCTGCTCTCATGTCAGAAAGTTTCAAGTAGTACACCGGTTCAACCGGACTTTTAACCTGGGAAGGACTCCTGCGGAGTATCCCCCGCACTTTCTTAAACTGTATCAGTTGTACATATTAGTCTAGATTTTCTACATTTATATATATTTTTATTTTTTCTTTCTTTTGTTATTTTAAATATTATGGGCTTGCTTGATTGGCCTAATGCTGACTTGGACCCTGCTTAACGATTGTTGCCGGACGGCCAGACCGAACCAGCAATTCAACACCCTACACCCGACTTCGGGTGGGTGGCTGGTTACAGGTAGTACACGGCTTTAAGCTTTAGGTCTCAGTATCGTCAGCCTTCGTATAGCAAAAAAGTAGACCATAGTGCTCCAAAACCAATTCTATGTCCTAGAATACAGGGTTGTTTGTGTTATTCACTTTGAAAAATGGACACTCCGAATAGCAGATAACGAACCAACAGTCATTTTCAAATTTATTCGAAACGCTAGCTAATAGTGCCTGTTTCGTCCATAGAATACCTCTTCTTTATTCTACTCTGTGATAGGAATGCGTTCGTAAAGAATTCTTGCATCTCTTTAATGGAATCCATCCACATCCCAACCATTTTCTAGGCATTTTTCATATTCAGTTTAACCCTCTGGCTGCTTATCCCGCGATTTCCACGGGCATTTGTTTTTCTTCCTTTTTTAAGAAGCGCATCCCATTTTTTCACCGTTTAACCAGTGAAATAAATTATATACATTATTAGACGTTTAATTGTGTAATAAATAGAATGAGTAGAACTATAGTTATATTAGATAATATAATTATATTTATATTATGAAATAAATCGAAATTAACTGTAACTCAATTGGAATTTATTAAATTTTTTTTCTTGTGATAACATCTGAAAGAGTTTTTTTTATACTTTAAATTCTCACGATAAAATTCTATATAAAAAATCTTTTCTAGAAAGAAAAAGTACATAGACCATTCTTTCAATATATATAGATTTAAAATGTAACTTTTGAACCGATTTTGATCTACAAATTGAGCAGTCAGAAGGTTAAAGGGTCCTGAATCCGTTTTAATGTGTTTTAAAAAAGTGGGACTTGTAAGTTCGAATTTGTGTAGTAGCAGTGGGTTGTAGCAAAACTGTAGAAAAAACAAAGAGCTTCGTTTCTTCTTGTAACAAGCCTAGATTCTAATGTTAGAACTGAATAATACTTCAAAATTAACGTTGATTTGTGCGTAGAGGAAGAGGTTTGAACGTTTCCAATTTCATTCTTAGAGACAATAAAGAAAATTTAAATTTTTCTGAAGAGAATTAAATTTCTGTGGTAGAAATTCATGTACAAATTAAGGACTTTTCAGAAGCAGGGAGATAGATTGGACAACTTCAAAAGTTTCTGTTAAGCAACGGGGATGATGAGGGCTTTTAAAAAGTAAATATTTAAAAAATTTACCCAGAAAAAAACTTGCAGTGTAAAAGATTTAATAAAATTCTGGTAAGAGATCAGTTTAATTATATTTATTTTGACACAAAGTTTGATGAAATTAATTGTTTATTGGGTATAGTACTATTACAGTTATATTTTGATAACTTTTAACATTGTCTTAATTCAGGCTTTTTTATGATGCAAATCTCATACAATTATTTTTGTAAGTACTTTCTTTGAAGGTGTTTTGGTATGTATTAGTAAAAGTAATTATTTTTTAATATGCCCTGTTACAAGTCGAATACAAGTTTTCCTTTCTCAAATTTACTACTGTATTTACTTTTGTTTTACTGTACTTACTCCGATCGTGGTATTATTATTCTTCAATATAAAAAAAGACGAATATATACGAGACGGTAACATATAGCCTTTGTGCCAGAATATAGCAACAAATGTGAAAAGAATGTAAGTAAGATACAAATAGAAAAGCTTGGAGTAATAATATATTTAAACATAATTATCTCACTTTAATGCCATAAAGCAGAGGCTACTGTGACGACTTCAATATTCTCGAGTGAGAGGTAACGTGAATAATGGATCACAGTCAAGATATAATTGGAAAATTCTTTTATTATTGATTAACTACGGCTATTTACAAAGGAATGTTAATTACCAAATCATTTAGAACTGCAAAGGATGGTTGCCCGTTTAACTTCCTCACGACGATCACAGTCGAAAGAAAAACGAGATTTGATAATCTCTTACAAGTGGGGAGGCTTTTCAGGGTGCAATCAAACCCAATTTATACTCCGTTCGGTATCCGAGACTCTGCCGCTCCCTATATGAGCGGACTTTACGAATATCCCGAACTAGAAAGCTGGCTCCGGTAACAAAACGCGAAAGCCTCCACGAGGTCAACACACCTCGTAAAAAAGCCCTGAGTCACAAAATTGTAGGTTTTTTATACCTGGAGGTCAGTTACGGTTCTGCCAACTGTTTTTTGGGTCGGTTAAGATCCCAGTTACTTGAGAACTCCAGCTAAAGTTACAGTTAGATTTTTTAGCTAAATTCTCATTCTCTGGCTGTCCCTTTCCGGAATTCCCGAACATTCATTAACGAGATCCATCAGGGGCGTATTTGTCTATTCAATCCGATTGTCAAGATCCCAGACTCTGCGACGCCACGTTATTGTCCTGGTAAACAGGTGGGCTTTGATCAGCTGTTTTGGCACGTGCTCGGACAAAAGGGAGTCTTTACACTGCATATGCCTTGGTTGTCCAAAGAAGATACGTAACTAAGGGAAGAATCTTTACACCCAGTATCGCTTTGGGACAAAAACTTCGTCGTAAAGTCAAAATTCAGAAATATGACCATCGGGATGAAATATTAGATCTGTAAACTAGCCGCTAACAGAAAAATAAAAAAAATTCAGAAGACTGGGAATTCGCCACTTAAAGGGAATAAAACCAGGGTTGGAGAAGATCATATATTCTTTTGCTTTGCCTTGCAATCAGGGATTGTCCTCAACGGAATATCTATGATTTCAGTTGCATCCAGATAGCTGAGGTTGTATGAGCTGTATATTAGGCCATTTGATTATGTTATCCAAGGACATGATAACACCAACCAATCATAAATTAGATAAAAAGGGAGGTTGTCTTGTGCTAAAAACACAAAATTTAGAAACAAAATTATCTAGAAGCTTAATAGAATGTACATAAAAAGTGACATTTTTACTAGACTTATTAAATTAGAAGACGTTGGCGACTGGTTTTAAATTTGTTTACGGTTCTTTTTAGACCTGAAAAGTTGAATATGTTACTATGAATAATAAGAGGGAAATTTCGTGATAATCCATACCTTAGGGCGATTTATTTTATTGTCACTACAATATTCTATTGATGATATTGAAATAATAGATAAAGATCTTAATATACCATCAACTAATTAAAGTGGTTCTTTTTAACACGTATTTGAACTACATACAGTGAAAGCTTTCCCACAGCACCCTATTCCCGAACTACCAGTTTAAATCTAGTTCTTATATGCTCATATTGTACTTGAGTGCAATACATTGAATGCTTCTGTTATAAAACATTTGACTTCTGTCTCATCTTACAAATTCTGTGCAGGCTGTTTTTCAATGTTTTCTTAGCAAGGATTTTAGTTGGCAAAATGTTAAGGATGATTGCAATTTTAGTTTCCAGTCTTTTCTTTGTTTATTATATATATAGATACCAATAAAATACAAAAATAAAATTAAATTATTAATATTGCAAAAAATATTTGAAAATTTAAACTGTCATCAATTAACAAAAAGACACCAAATGCAATGCACTGCATTTTCCCAAATTACTGAATATTTTCTCCAATAATATTTATTCAATAAAATTTAAGAACTCAAATATTTGAAAATGTCTAATGTCCAAATAATAAACTTTTAAAATAGCAATTGTCTTACATTCTCTTTAAAACTAGTCATTTTAGCTAGTAAATATTTTGTTTGTACGCTAATATTCTCATTTATATCTCTTTCATCTACGGTATTGGTCTGTTTTCATCAAACTAATGTTATCTTAAGATGCAATATTAGCTGTAATTAAATTCAGAAAAAAAAGAAATAGTTTATAGTTTATAGTTTATAAATTCAAGAACATTGATTCGATGAAAAAGAATACACAGCCTCTGCTTTTAAGTAAACACTTTATATTTTTATTCTTGTCTGGTTTTGTAATCAGTTCAATACATCAATCTACAAAACCGGTAAAATACGGTATTCATAGCAATGATTTTATTTAAAATATCTATGATGTAGACATAGTCTGGGAGTTTTTTCACATACATCTGTGTACCCATATGTAAATACATGCTTATCTATTTCACCTCTTCGTCAGGAAATTGAACAAGAAACTGAATTGTCAAATTGAAACGGAAGGTAGAAGTACCGTCTAAACGGAATAAAAACAAACTTATTTTGTATTATGATGCCACACTGTCAAATTTTAGGATGGGTGTGCCTTATTCATAGGCTTTTTTATTTTTTTATAGGAAACAAAACATCTTTCATGACCTTACAACACTCAAATTTTAGATGGCAAGAAAATTTACATATGTTTTTCGAGATTTGTGCAACTAATATTACATTGGTTATTATTAGATACCCTTAAATTTCTTAAATAAGGCATTCTTACTGCTTTGGATAACAAAGGAAATATTATTTAATCCTTGAGGCTGGCCAGATTATGTTTTTACGTGTCAACACTTTAAACATAAAGCTATATCTATATAACTATTATAGATAATTTATAACTTATATAGAAAATTATATCTCGAGATTTGTGCAACTAATATTGCCTTGTTTATTATTAGATACCCTTAAATTAGACATTTTTAATTCTTTGGCTAACAAAGGAAATATTATTTAATCCTTGAGGCTGTCCGGATTATATTTTTACGTGTCAATACTTTAAACATAAAGCTATATCTATGTAACTATTATAGATAATTTATAACGTATATAGAAAATTATATCTCGAGATTTGTGCAACTAATATTGCCTTGTTTATTATTAGATACCCTTAAATTAGACATTTTTAATTCTTTGGATAACAAAGGAAATATTATTTAATCCTTGAGGCTGTCCGGATTATATGTTTACGTGTCAACACTTTAAACATAAAGCTATATCTATGTAACTAATATAGATAATTTATAACTTATATACAAAATTATATCTCGAGATTTGTGCAACTAATATTACCTTGTTTATTATTAGATACCCTTAAATTAGACATTCTTAATTCTTTGGATAACAAAGGAAATATTATTTAATCCTTGAGACTGTCCGGATTATATTTTACGTGTCAACACTTTAAACATAAAGCTATATCTATGTAACTAATATAGATAATTTATAACTTATATAGAAAATTGTATATAATATATAGGTACAATACCACCAATTCAATGGGTGATAGGTGGTTTGAATTAGTACAGAAGTGTGAGCCTTTCGTTGTTAACGAACACCGTTAGGGTGAAAGTCCAACTTTGCTTGAATATACTCGAACACAACCTTTTGGGGGGCGGGTCGAACTCATTCATACAATCATTCATCCATCCGCAAATCAGAATTTATATCCAAACCAGAAACCGACTCATGCCCGATCCAGTACCCCCAGAGGTATAATTTGGTGTGGGAACGTTGAGGACTTTGCAGTCACGGCATTATTAATGTGCCCCAACTGACATTAGCAACACGGTGGTCTTTGGCCGAGACGAGGACAGAACTGGCCACCTTTCGGTTACAAGACTGACGTAATCCCTTTCAAAAAGATATGATAATTTTGTATATTTGTGTATAACTTGTTCTCCTTTATAATGGGATCAAAACTTACATCTATTTCCTAAAATTGAGAGATTTATTGAATTAAAAAACTATGAACCAACATGGTTTCAAAATAAAATCCCTCATTTGGATATACTTGTTTCTACTACTTTCGTATGTTTATAGACATTATTTCTTTCCTATTACCTCAAAGACATTTATAGAGCTTAACAGTAAAAGTGTCCCAACTCGACCAAATCTATAAAGAAAAATCTTTATTGTAATCACCTATTAAATTTAAAATCTGTGACATTGTTCCTTTTACTTCATATGTACAGATATAGACTAATATATGTTATAATTAGTATATGAACCATCATTTTATGAAGGGAACATTACCATATATCAATAAAATTTTGTATAATTTTTTTCAAAAGGCATATCCCCATTTAATTTATATCCAATTCAAATTTTAGATTAATTTGATCAAAAGTTCTTTTTCTACAGCTTTCTGGAAATGTAACTTTAATTATAATCTTCCGGTACGTGAATTAAATAATTAAAAACCAAAATTTAAAAAAACTAATACGCAAGTGAAGTTTTAAAAACTAAGTACTTTTTAAAACTGAATTTTTTTATCTAATATTCAAATTTTTCGACTTGTGATTTATTAGTCGGGGTTTATGTTTGGTTTGGTTTGGAACGCTACGGTCTACTTTTTGCAACAAGAGAGTTAATGAGACCCGGATTTGCTGCTTAAAGCTGATTCCGAACAGCTACGAACATCCATGGGACATTGGGATTCTAACTACGAACTCCGGTTCCGAAGGCCAGCATCCTAACTAATCGGCCATCGTTCAGCTTAGTCGAGGTTCGAGGTTTAATAGTCTTATTTTAGTGTATATCTGAACAAAGAGTCATAAGTTAATAATATCCAGAAAAGCTAACAGCATTCAACATCTTTTCTAAACCCCCAATAGGAAAAAATATGCTGAATAATTTGTTAATTATAGAAGGATTTCATTTCTTTATTTGAAACATGGCCTTGACGGAAACAAATCAACTTTGCAATAATACTCACAATTTCGATTAAATATAAAACGTTTCTGGATTCAAAAAAAGAAAAAACGATTATGATATTAAGAGCGCAAGTATTGAATTTCCATTACGCACGTTTTTTATGACAAAAGCTTCACGAAACATTAATAACATAAAACTGTAATAAAACTTACAGAGTGTGAATGAAATGTTTGTCCACTCCCAAAAACTGTATTTCTAGAATCGTAAAAAAAAAATTTGCAGGAAATATCCTTTTTCCCGTACGGATTTGAAGCTGAAAACATATTTTCAAGAGAACGACTGCGATATTTGTCTGGTTTGTTTGTTTGATTCTTGCATTTGGCTCGAATTCAACGTTTTCATGGCCCTCGAAAGGTGGTTTTTAAAATACCGGAGTTGAAATATGTAAAAGAAATGAGGTCGTTTTCGAAATTGCGTGAAATGCACGTGCATCTTTCATATTATTTAGGGGGAAAGGAAAAAGAAAATCTCTTAAAATCTAACGCATACAAAATGTACGAAAGCCGACAAACTGCGCAGATATGTAGATTAAAACTCGGAATTTATGGTGATAAAAAAACATAAAAACTGTTTGTGAAAATTGGTTTGGTTTGGTTTGGAGAGCTACGGTCTACTGTTTTGCACACGAGGGCTAATGAGACCGGGATACAGTTTAAAGCCGATTCCGACGGCTACAAACATCCATGCCATCAGCGGGATTCGAACCCGCGAACTCCGGTTCCGAAGAGCAGCGCTCTACCATTCGGCCATCGTTCGGCTTGTGAAAATTGATTCCATAAAAACTGCCAGTATTTTTTCACCATTAAAATATAAAGAAGGTATTCAAAAGAAATATATAAACTAGATAAAAATTGTTTGTTTGAAAATAGAAGAGAGAGACCATTTTATAAAATAATACATGGAAAACTTTTGCTCCACCTCACTGGCTGAGAACTGCAAGTTCCCTCTTAAAAAAGTCCAAAAAGTGGTTCGCTTTTGCAGTTTTTATGCAACTGATTTTTTTTTTTTTTTTTTTTTTACTTTTCCATCCTGAAAAAGAAAATTTTCCATCTTTTATACCTTGGACGTATTCTGTGGGATAAAACTATCATCACTTGTTCATTTCAACTAGTTGTTAACCAGTTTAAAACTTGGTAATGGATCTGGACAGCAATGTACAGGAAGATTTTGAGAAAGAGGTGAATCAATTATGATTAACACTAGATTTACGGACCGAGCCAATTTGACTCATTAAAAATTTGATCACTATATATCTATCTATCTATCTATCTATATATATATATATATATATATATATATATATATATATATATATATATATATATATATATATATATACATATATATACATATATATATACATATATACATATATATATACATATATACATACATATATATACATATATATATATACATATATATATACATATATACATATATATATATACATACATATATATACATATATATATATACATATATATACATATATATACATATATATATATATATATATACATATATATACATATATATATATATATATATATATATATATATATATATATATATATATATATATATATACATATATATATATATATATATATATATACATATACATATATATATATATATATATATAAAACTTTAATATCACTTTTCAAAAACATACGTTGGTTTTTAGTTAAGTAATAGAATATATGTAAACTTTCATTCCTCTTCCCTGCAGACCCCTTCATTTCGCATTATCAAATGTGGTATACCTATTTTCACGGTTGTGAGACAATTTGACTCATAGAATGGTTTAACAGTTAATCGCATAACATGAAATTTATTGGTCCTACCAGGCCTGGGCAACAGTCAAGATTTTATTTTCCAATTGGCTGAAGAGACAAAAAGTAAATATAGAGAAGAAGTCGGGAACACTTCCATTCTAATGACAGAAATTCATGCTACTGACGCACCGAAGAATATTGTCAAGTTCAACAATCATACAAAAGAAACAGATGTAGAAACCATTGTTCTAAATGTAATAGAAATATCTGCGGAAAATGTATTTCAAAAACAAATTTTTATAGGTAAAAAATGTTTTACATGATTTTTTTATAATAAACATTTTATTTAAATAAATTTGGAACTATTTTCTTTGCAATAAAATTCAATTTTCTTGTATGAGTCAAATTGGCTTACTTCAGTAAAAATAGGTATAGGATCAACGTCCTGAAATCTAGTGTTAAAAGGGAATGGCTAGGTATGAACGTAGTGGAATCTCGGAGACAGCACAACAGCAGTTATTGGTTACATTTAGAAAATCATACTGATTCGCTTTGCTTCTTATTATTTGTGCATTTTAAAC
The DNA here is from genome assembly GCA_032207245.1 of Pardosa pseudoannulata. Classification (NCBI taxonomy): domain Eukaryota; kingdom Metazoa; phylum Arthropoda; class Arachnida; order Araneae; family Lycosidae; genus Pardosa; species Pardosa pseudoannulata. The sequence goes on from CM063508.1 coordinate 115,321,544, forward strand.
TCTATCTTTTCTTATTTTCAACAGAAGATTGTTCGAAAGAATTTTAAAACCCTACACCTATCTGTTTTACCACTCGAAGGCTAATTAAACCCATTACTTATTTCATAATGCCTAAACCTAAAGACTGCGGCAACCAATTCCTATAATGGGACTTCAATCCATAAATCTTCATTTAAGAAGCCATAAAATTCAAAGTTACAAAATATAAAACCACTGGGGAGTTGATTCTCTACCTAATGATTTATAAATCTTGTAACTTTGAATTTTATTCAATTCGTACTCGAATGGTGAAAGATACTGTGCAACTCTGTTTACGTGTATATATATATATGTATAAGTATATATGTGTGTATATATAAGTATTCGTGTTTTGAAAACTAATAATAACCGTTTACCTTTCATTCCTGTTCCTTTGGGGTTCTTCTCCAATATTAATTATAGCTTCTACTTTAAACTTGACTTACGTCCTTATAAGCCCTTCGTAATTGGTAGAGGGTAAACTGTTTCATGTTTTCTGTTAAAGATAAAGTATTTAATAACTTCAAAATCTTTCAAGGGTATGCTGGGGGGGGAATAGACATTTCTTATTGAAAAAGGGAAGTGTGAATTCAAATAACAAAGATTTAATGAACTACTTACTCAAACAAAAAACAACACAGCAAGAATTTTTCTAAACGTAAATATAAAGCTTCTGTTAGTAACTCAAACTTAATGGGTTCTGTATCAGTGAATCCACTCATATGTTTATGAAAGCCTAGGAATATATATGAAAGTAGAATCAAAATAGTCCTAACTTTATGACCTTTACAATGCCAGAGGCCAAACTATGGCCGAATGGTTAGGGTGCTGGCCTTCGGACCCGGAGTTCATGGGTTCGAATCCCACTGTGACATGGATGTTCGTAGCCGTTTGGAATCGGCTTTAAGCAGTAGGTCCCGATCTCGTTAGCCCTCGTGTTGCAAAAAGTAGACCGTAGTGCTCCAAACCAAACCTAAATTTAAACAACTTCAGAGATTCATATATACACACACGCGCGCATGCTCACAAATACACTAAAATATGCCAGTTTCATTTCTTGATATCTGAAACCGACACGATCCCTTATACAGCCGGTATATGGAATTATCCTTGGCTTTCTATTACTGTATTTCTCCTGTATGAAAGGTCCAAACCACTTAGTTCCCAACTATACAGAGTGAGACAGGTATGTGTAACAGATAGAGGATGAGATGTTATTGTCCAGAAATATGGGCGCATATTCAGTTGGTCCAGTTATTCGTCTGCCTTAACCCCTCTTTGGAATACTGCTTTATTTAGTGGTGTAACATTCGTAATATCAAGCCTGAAAACACACCTTTCTTGAGATCGACTTCTTATGATCATTAAAAATTTCACCTCTTTTTCTAAAAAAGCTCATTACATGAATATTTCAGACCAGTTGGATAACTTCTTTATCAGAACATTCATGACCAGTAAATTTTTTTCTAATACTAATTACCATGTCTAATACTAATTACCAGCAGAAATAGTGAAATTCTAAAGTTGGTTGCTTCAAACTTTTACCACTAAGGCAAAGATAAAAATTTAATAGTAATGAGTTCAATAATGTAAGCTCTTAAATATCAAAATGCAACCTAAATCATACAATAACTGAATTATGTAACAAATTTCTCTTCCTATTACAATTTTCTTGTGATAACATATATATATGATGAAGATGATGATTCAGAAAAAGAAATTGCAGGATGTGAATTCACGTCAGTGGCAACCAAGATGTGAATTTTCGTCCTGCAATTTCTTTTTCTAAACTGGCAACAACAACACATCTATGTGTTATCATAAGAAAATAATTCTTTCGAAACATTAAATACTATTAACTATTTAGTAAAGAATTAAATATAATGTGAAGTACAATTATTTGTTAATTCAACACTCAGCTTTTGATTTAGTAATATTTAAACAATCTTTAATTTTTAATGCACAAATGGGTTCATTTTAGAATTACATCTCAGAATCACTCAAGGCTTGGTAATAATTGAATTATTTATAGACATGCAGATTTTAAATAGCTATAGATATCCTTACTATTCTAAAGAATGTTTTCCATTTCAAATAAGCCCTCTACTTATTTCTATAATTCATGTTGTAGCTATACAGAATCAGGTTGTACATGGATCTGTCGTTAATTTATTTCTATTCACATATTCATTCATATTCTTGTTCATTACAACAGCATCATCTTGTCGGATTCTAAGAGTGCGTTTCAAACTTTTTTGAGTAAATAAAATAGTTCCTTGAGAATTTTAGAATGTAGGCCTTTCCTTCAGACACAAACATATAGAATTTCTTTCCAGTGAACTCCTGATCATTTTGAAATTTTGAGCAATGAAAAGGCTAATACACTGGCTAGAAAGAGAACCTTGATAGATAAACGCATAAACAGTCCTCGTTCATTTCACACAACTAAATTGTTTGTTAATCTGACTCTTAAGAAAACTCTTAAACACCACGGCAGGAAAGTGTAAACAATCCTATAGGGTCTTATGACCCTGTAAGATTGTTTATACAGTACAGGACAACTCATTTACTTTCATTTAGCTAGACATTTAACTAATGACATTTAAAAAGCAACAAAAATCATTCATTATATAGAATATATTAGTATTCATTACTATCGAATTTAATCTGAAAGTAGGTCTCAAAATTGATACTGGTTGGGCGGATTTATCAACATTGATAATCGAAACAATTAGTCAATATTTTAATAGCTTTCTATGAGCGTAAGAGCGTTCTTAATGTAAGATAATTTACAAATGAGAATATAAAAACCTTAAGAAATGATGATATAGAACCTCAAATAAAACATCTCTCAGAAAAATCAATATTTCGATTCAAGAGTTTTTCTAGTATCGTAATTTTTGGCAGTTAATTGTTTCTCTGATTACATAAAGTAATTGTGAACAATTCAAATGCATTATGGTCTGCATTGCAGAATGAAATCTTCACATTGTGTAACTGGGAGGAAAAATTCGAGTGTTGCATGTCATTTGATTTTCTTTTCTCTTATTGTACCGGGCTAGCATATAGCCCGTCATATGACGGGATCAGTAAAATTTTTAATTTTCCAGAATTGAAAAGTACCCTGTGACGCAAGTAAAAAAAATTGGTTGTTTTTTGGCTCAGAGTTATCTGATATACTCTCAGTAATTTGTTTATCTTCCTGCTGCTCTAAAGTCTCTCGATACTGTGAATGCTGTTTGGAATCACGTTGAATTCGTTTAGAAAGATAGTTGATCCCCGCGGAATGTAGTTGGCTCTAAAATGTGGGTTCGGGGAAGATCTTCCGAATTTTGCCGAAGTTCAACAGCGATACTTGGACAGTGATGTCAAATAACGAGGGGCTAGTTAAATCCCATACAGACAGCGATCTAGATCTGTGATACAGGGATCAGAGATTAACGATGGGGTTGTTTGAATGCCCCCTATAGTTCAATGTACATTGATTGAATCAAATAAATCTTTGATATTGAAGATCCCGATTACATATCATTCCGGTTCACTATCATTCCGGTTCACTTATGTTTGAAACAGTCTTTTAGACTGTTTCAAACATAAGATACGAAAGTGATCGAAATAAACATGATCCGTCCTCAACTATTGGAAGGACTGTATGAGGAACCCCTTTTATATTTAATAAATATTGTTCATTTTACAATAAGGCAATTTCTCGCTACGTCACAAACTGCTATAATGCCCTTCCGATTCATTTTCATTTTTTACAACAGCCAATAGACAAAAAATAAATTGCCCTTCCGTTTGAATCTAAATCCAGAATTGTCATAATTAGAATTTGCCCTACTGCGTGATATCGCCTTATTGGTTGCTTATGAGCAATTATACACATGGAAATGAATGGGAAGTGCATTAAAGTAGCTCGTGACGTTATATGAAATCGATCTATTAGAGTTACTATCTCCAGGAAGTAACATTAACAATTCTTACAATAAAAGTGTTTTAGTTTATTCGAATGGGTAGATAGATAACTTGATATCGCATTGGGTTTATTATTAACATTTCTTTTTACAAAAGTGGTAAAATCAACTTTTGAAAAACAAAAATCATTTATTGAATAAATTTCTACAGATAACTTTATTATTCCAATGAATACCATGCACTCGAAATAATTCTTTTCAAAGCAAAATACAGTAGTTTCCAAACTTTTATTAAGACTTCTCGAAAATGTGAGATAATGCTATTAAACGGAAAACATTTAGTTTTATATTTTTCTTGTTAAAGCTATTCAACTTTCCAGTCAAATTCATACAACGGGAGATAAATGAGTGCTTTGTTTTAAGTTAAACCGATCAATATTTATTAGAATAAAAAGCTTATAAAAATAATAATTCTTTCGAGTAATGCAGTTATTATAGCCCGATATATATAATGAGCAGTATAGTTTAAAATTTTCTATTTTTGGTGGTAGCAGATTGTTTTTTTTTTATTTTTTTACTGGAAATAATTTTTATTACTGAATTTTTATAATGTTTTTATAACACAGAAGCATTTCGAGATAAAAATAAATTGATCCGACATTAAAGTTTTTCTATGTAAGTGGAAAAATAAATTAAAACTACCATAAAATATTTTTCTTTTTTAATAACATCACAATTTTATCACAGGACAATTAATTCAAAAAATGGATAGGTTAATTATTCCCTTGTACGATATTAAAGATGTATTGTAATCGTCAAAATTCAACGAAATAACACATTTTGCATATTCTAAATGAATTTTTAACTAGCTATGTCTGTAGATATGTATGGTCAATAAAATATAATGTTGAAAGTTTAAATATAAATTTTGATTCTTCCTGAATGTACTTTATTAGCATTGCCATGACGTCTGTATTTTCATATGTATATACTCACATAAATCAACAACAATTAGTCATAAAATGTGTAAACTTTTTATTTTGGATTAGTATCACTCCCTTCCATAGCCCATTCACTCCCATGGAATTTTAACAATCAACAAAAACATCAAAAAATTCGAAAAGAATACTATTACATAAGCAAAAAAGCTACAGGCAAACAATATTTTACATTTTTTTTCAATTGTAGATTTATAAAACAAATTTAACCCCTTCCGGTACGATTTAATAATGAAAAACTGTGCGTGAAGTAACCATTTATTTTTTATTTAAAAAACTTGTTTCATTTTACAATTCTTATATATTCCTAATTAAAATCCACTTTTTACATAGTGTTAAATAATATCAGAAAAGGTATAATTAAGAAAATATCAAAGCAAAACATTAATAAGGTATACAGATAATAGTCTTCAAGATAGTGGTACTTTTCAAAACAAAGTGCAAAGGAATACTGAATTGTTTACACCGCTAGGGAGTTTAACTTCTAATTTGATTCTTGTACCACACACGGCATTTCTTAGTAGGTTTTCTTTTATTCTGACTCATCAATTTGGCAGTGACTTGTACCAAGAAATTCTAAGTAAACAATATGCAATAGTGACTTGTGATTTTCACAAGTGATAAAAGTGTTGCCAAATTCAGTACACTAGAAATTTTAAACTAAATTAATTATCATATTTAACAGTAACTTTAGTCGCATGACGAGTGTAGCTCGTCATTGTGCGGTATGGAATGAAAAACCAATGACGAGCTAGACTCGTCATTTTACCGGAAGGGGTTAACCATTAAATAAAAATTCATTACAAATTAAGACAAAACACGTTTATAATCACACGACATGTAATTACATAATAGTGAAACCGGTTTCAGTTGTCAGTAATACGTCGTTAGAATCACACTAATTTTTTTTGTCTTGCTTATCAGTGTGACAGTGACAAATCGATAACATTTTGAATATGGTGTTCCCCCACATAAAAGGCATAATTTAATATTAGTTTCAAACTATTACACTGCAACATCAAAGAAATTTATTATCAAATTTACAAGCAGGGTGGGAAATTCAGACAAAGAGGCGGCAGAGCACCATTTTCAGAAACCACGTCACTTTAATAACGTTCGTGTCTTGGAGCGTCCCATATGCTTATGAATGAATAGAGATAAGACAACGTTCATCTAAGAGAAAATAATTCCAATGATCGAAGGGAACACACCTCTCCATGATAATTAAGAAAAAGAGAAAAGGAGATGCACGTTAGTCGGGTTTTTTTAGGAGGGGGAGCTAAGGTCTATTGTTTTGCTACACTAGGACTAATGAAACCATTTAAAGCCGATTTCGAACGGCTACGGGCATCCATGTCATGAGCAGGATTCAAACCCCCAAACTACGGTATCATGGAGCAGCTCCTTAGACATTCGGTCATCGCTTGGCAAAAGGAGATACAATAGAGAGTAAAAAGAGAATTAAAAGAGGAAAGAAGATAAGAGAGAGAGAGAGCTAGCAGTCAAAAATCAAAAGTTTTAATCATGATGACAGCTGTAACAAAGTCCTGCAGAGACTGTCAGACAATAATATTAAGCTTATAACGCACAAATATCAGGTTTCAGGCTAAATGTCATAGTCTGTGACAACATAGTTTCTTATGAACATGTAGTACAGTCTATAAAATACTCACTCTACAGTCACTACAGCAAAATAAACAATTAAACTAAATAAGCAGTAGCCTTCATATTATGAATAGCAACGAGATCTGCTCAACTGTCAGCTCGGTTGCTACTTACTAAATGTCAACTCCATGTCATAGTCTGTGACAACATAGTTTCTTATGAACATGTAGTACAGTCTATAAAATACTCCCTCTACAGTCACTACAGCAAACAGTATGTTTTTTTTTTTTGTTTTTTTTTTTGCACATAACTTTTTATCACTCAAAATCGCTAAAATTGTTACCAAATAAGGGATAGCTTACAATCATGAGAGTACCAACCATGTATTGCGCATTTTGCGGTTTATTAAGGGTGCATTTCCGGAAAACAATCTGGATTTAACAAGAGAGCTATTTAAACTGTCAAAAAGTTAAGCTGCTGGCAAAGAGAAAAGTTTAAGAAGTCCAATTCTAGTCTGTTATATTGAAATTAAACAATTTTTAACTGCTTCTTTTCATTTTAACTATAACTGTTATTCTCTTTGTTTATATATGCTTGTAAGAACGACCGGGACTGTTTAGATATTATCAAGCTTATGAATAGCAGTAATAATTTATTGAAATAAAACTACATCTAATTTTTCTCTTTCTCTTAAAAGCTTTTGAGCTAACAGTAGAACTTGAAATATTAAAAAAAATATTAAGTTTTTTAATTTATAAGTTTTTACACTCATTAATATTCCGCAATCTCTTCCGAAAATTACTCTCAGATGTCCTACTTTTGGACCACATATATTATGCCTTGTTTGCTGCATTTAAAACATATCATAATCTACATTAATGAGTCCCCGTATAATCACAAGATCTCAAATGCCCAAAAATGCAATAAAAATCCTCGTGTCCTCAATTACATTTTTTTACCACCTACCATAAAATTTTCTGTGAGAGTAATGAGGGAGTGGATACCTTTTAATAAAAGTTTTTTTTATATTTTAAATATACAATCTTGAAGGTTTTCTATGCACTCGTACTTTTTGGCTCGACTTCAACATTTTTATGATCTCGGACCGGTGGGTTTTAAAATTTCACAGAAATCCAGAGACGTAAAAATGAGGTCGCCTGAATTTCTATGTGGAAGTCGGAAGACAAGGTCGAAAGTAAATATACGTGTACATTTTTCTTAGTTCTGACAAAGGGAATTTTAAATAATGAATCTACTCTCTTCGCGATATACGCATTTGAATAATAAAATTATAATGCCAGAAAATAATAGCAAAACGAAAGTAGTTCAGGTTTTTTGTAATGGGAATCTGTTTTATTATTAATAGAACAAAGTATTTTTTATGCATTCTAGGCACCGTAGTTATTTCTTTAATGGGTATTTAAAGACTCAGTTCAACAAGTTTAGATTACGCGGAAGACTATTCTCTATAGTATTATAATAAAAGCATTTTGAAGCGAAATATTTTATTAAGAAGTAAGTTAAAGGCATAAACTTCTTTTTCTTAATAAGTTTGTGACAGTAATAGTTTTACTGGTTCAAATTATTAAAAAAATATATTGATGCAGTATGACTATTAAAATCACAATATATTTAAATAAAATATACACAATATAGTGACATTTAAAGAATATAATGTATTAGCATTATTTTATGTCAAAATATATTGATTAAGAAAAAGATAATAACTATTTAATTTATGTTAATTTTGAAATATGTTTGTTCTTTTTTTATGAAGATTTATCGATAAAATAATAATTTTTTTTCAAATTAATAACCGTACAGATGTACTAATAGCCATCTACGTTGCACAAGTAGGTCTATAACACAAGGGCCGAACCATGGTCGAATGGTTAGGCCGCTGATCTTCTGTTCTTGGGTTCAAATCCCACTGTCGCATGTATGTTCGTAGCCGTTGGGAATCGGCTTTAAGCAGTAGGTCCCAATCTCATTAGCCCTAGTATGGCAAAAAGGTAGACTGTAGCGCTTCAAACCAAACCAAACTGCAACACAAGCAGGGTCGTATGACCTTGAGGCCACATGCACCCTTCATAAAAGCGTTAATTAACATTTAATTATATAAATTACGATAATTTGAAAATTCAGAAATTAAAAAAAGAACTGCATAAATGTAAGTCTCAGTGACCTCTAGTAGTAATATCCAACCATACCCATGCAGTGCTATAATAGAGAGAGGCAGCCACATCCGGTGGTACCATAAGGGGCGCCATAAACATTAAGATCAAATTATTAAGAGGAGGCATTTCAAAGACTTGCATCAGTGTGAGAAAATTCACCACACGGTCCTGTATCCATTGTATATTTTAAATGCTATAACATATGCAAAATACCAGTATTTGAATGGTTATTTATATACGTAGTAGTTTATTAAAAAATAATAAAAGGTTAGTATTATAACAAGTTCTTACCCTTAAGAAATGTGAATACCCTTGTGAATACGAAAATATTTTATATTTTAAATTTTTATGTTAATTAATTAATAAAATGTTTAATTTTCATTTATTACTTCTATATAATACAATAAAGTGGTGAAGCCATACAAAAAATTATACTTCCCCAAGCGTTGCATTTATAAGTACTTGTGATGTGTGGGAATAATGTTACTTTGATTTAGTGTTTAAAAACAAAACATTAAAAAACACTCATAATATGTCTTGATTAAATGATTTTATACAATTAAATGCCTAAGAAATACATCAGGAATACAACTTATCGCTTGTAGATGGGGAAGACTCCTCTGGACTCGACGTCGGTCTCGCAAAACAAGTGTCGCTTTTTTCTTTGTCTTGTGTCGCTCCAAAATGTCTATCCCGCAAGCAGCGGATGCCAGCAGCGTTTTTTACCTTTTTCTTTCCTCTGGTAACAACCTTGCCCTCTAAAAAAATCAGACTGCCCCTCGGAGAAAGAAAAGGGGTCCACTCAATAACGGAGGGGTCAGAATCCCACCAAACCAACGGACGCTTCTATTGATTGGGAGAAGTCCGAAGTTTCTTCCTAGTTCAAACTGGTCCTGTTCTGTATGTCTTTGAACGAAGGCTCAAAGACATACAGAACAGGTGACGAAGGCTTACAAGGAAAGGTAAAAAAAAAAGTTGAAGTACTTCGAATGTAACTTATTGTTACATGATGCTATCTTTATTACAGCATAATTTAAATATGGCCTCTAATGGAAAAAAAGCACACCTTTAAATGATTTTTTCACAATAATAAATTGAGAATTTATACATTAAATTCATTGATAGGACAGATAGAACATCTTCGTCACAATATATAGCCGGGACCCGATTTACTGTAGTGAGTTTGGTTCACATGCTCCTTTAAAAGGACCGTCATTTCCCCCAATGTCATTACAACGGAGATGTATGTCTGTTAATTACTGAAGAGAAAATATATTTTACTCAACCTTTTTATGTCGAACGATGGCCGAATGGTTAGAGTGCTGGCCTTCGGAACCGGAGTTCGTGGGTTCGAATCCTACTATGGCATGGATGTTCGTAGCCGTTCGGAATCGTCTTTAAGCAGTAGGTCCCGGTCTCATTAGCCCTTTTGTTGCAAAAAGTAGACCGTAGCACTCCAAAACCAAACCAATCAAACTTTTTATATAATTATTTATTATACAGAAGGTTACTCATTAAATTAATTTTTAATATGGTTAAGATGATATTATTATGCTTTGGATGATATTTTTAATATGGTTACTAGTACCACAAAGTTATGAAAACACATTAATCTTCAAATGAATTGCTTCAATATCATTAAAAAACCAATAAAAGCCTATATTTCTCTTTGTGTTAGATCCACATTTTTACTCGGTCTCTTACTGCACCTGGCCCATGGACTGCAGTTCACTGGTTTAAGGGATATTAAAGGAAAAAAATATGACGTAGACACTACACGACTTCCTTATAAAACTACTAAATTATACACATATTTTATGTTTTCATTGTTTGAAGAGTCATAAGGATAATGATTTGTAAATTCTCTTAAAGGTTGGAAGTAGGTTCTTTTTTAAGACAAGGGTATTTTTTAAATAAAGCTTGAGTAGTGATATCTGGCGCCGACAGACAGCGCTAAACCGTTGTAATGATATGTTTGTAGTATAGATATTTCGTTATAAATAGAAATTTTTCCCAATTATAAAACCATAAATACTATATAACAGGAAAAAGTTTAAAAAAGTTTTTAAAAATTAAGTTTTAACTTTTAATAGTGAGTTTAAAAAAGCATTCTTTAGACTGCTTAAATATATCGTTTCAACTGCATGGGAATGCATCGATATCTCTCTGTTGTATACGTGTACGGCTCAAGCAGTGCTATCTGGCGAACATTGGTTTCGTTAATTTACAAAACGTTATTTAAAAAATCTAATATATTGAGGTTGCTTGTTATACTGAGTGCGAATTGCAATCGAAAGTAAAATGCATAATTATTTGTTGCAACAATCTTGAATTCAAAGTTTCAGCGTTCAACGGTTAATAGTTTTCGAATTCCACCCAGCAACGTTAATATCCGTTCATTTGATTTTTTTTTTTCATTTTTATAGAGTGTGGGATGCAATCAAACACAGTAGTTTACCAATATATTTTAAAATAGTTTAAATAAAGAATTTCAGCTTCCCACAGTTAGTTGGTTTTGAGCTATGGAAGATCCGTAGATACGTCTGTATGCTGACGTCACGCTGAAACTTGTCAAAATGGATACTTAACACTTGAAAGTTAAAGATTTCTTGCACCTACACATAGACGTATTGATTAAGCCAATCAAAATTGATTCAGACATGGTCAAAAAGATCATTTGCGTTGAAATCTTTATATCAAAAGTATTCATGGTTACAATATTTCATTTACCTCTTTCAAGTAAATAAAAAAGTAACTCATAAAGCATAAACGAGGTTACTTAAAGCATTTACTCTGTTGTTAAACTTTCTGTATTTAGGAAGCAATTTGAATTTTGTTCCGCAATTCCCAGCAGATGTTAATTTTAACTGACAAGACAAACTTTCATCCATCACCAGTGTTTCAAACTTGTCATAAACAAAAGTAACAAACTGAAATTTAGTTCCTGTGGGAGAAGAATAACCTAATTTCTGTGCTTTGCAGAAAAAATATCTTTAATGATTAATTTTATTACTTTTGTTCATTTGGGAGGGGGAAATAAGTGAAATTTTTATATCTTTATAATATGCTTTCCTAATTTGTATATATGTATGAAAAAAAATCTGCAAGAAACTCCGTGATTCTACAAATTTACTTGCTATGTTTGTCGACAGACAAACATCCTTAAACTTTTTCAGATTTGGCTCTAAAAGTCGATATTTCCTACATAATAATAGCCTAAGTTGTCTGTCTATCTGTCCGTCTGTCCGCGAATTTATGAAGCGTTTGTACCTGGAATGGATACAGACATCCATATTGGATTTTTATGAGTTAGGGTTAGCAAAATTCACCGAGTTCGAAATCTACCCTATTCCCCCTTTTCGAGCTTTTAATGTTATTATTTCAAGCCTTATTCTCCCTCTTATTCTATTATAAATTCATTCTTGATAGAATGGCGAGGGCGAAGTGTAATATTTAAATGTCTGAACTGTTTTTACTCGAACCTCATATACTCTAAATAGTTCCTTCACCATGTGTAGGCGCGGCATGTTCGGTAGAGTGTCTGGCCGTTGTACTTCTCGGGTTGACGGTTCTGTCCCAGACGGAGTCAAATTTTTCTAAATGTCCAATTAATTTAATATTTTCTACTTTTTCTTTTAAGTTCTTATACCTAAAGTTGTTTTATTATTTTTAAAATATATTTTTACTATTTTTCAACTTTTTATGATTTTTATTATTTTTATTTTATTAAATTCACGTATTGTTGTACGGATGTCCCTGGCCACATAAACATTTCATGCTTTGTATCCTTAAACTTTCTTCTCGTAATGTAATAATAGCCTAAGTTATCTGTCCGTCTGTCCTCGAATTTTTGAAGCGGTTGGACCTGGAATGGATACAGCATCCATATCGGATTTTCGATGAGGTAGGGTAGAAAAAATTTAAAGCGAGTAAAGTTTGTCTTTTCCTAAACTGTAGATCCAATTCTAAAATAAATTAGTATGAATAAGCTTCGTATCACAGCAAAAAATACTGTCATCTTTAAAACGTTCGAAATCCACACATCTCCCTTTTCGAGCTTTTAATGCCATTATATCAAGCCCCATTTTAAGAGAAGGCGATTAAATTTATCAATTTATCACATAATAAATAGGTGAAAATAACAATTTTTTCTAGCATTATGACGTCATTCCATCTCCTTTAATCCTCTCTTATTTTAAATTATTTAAATATCGTCTGCATTATTTTCATACTTTTTATCACTAAACTTAGATATTACGTAAATAATTTTTTTTTTATTTGGCTTAAATAATAGATTAGGTACGTATGTGATACTTTTAATCTATTATTTTTTTAAACATAATTCTCAGCCAAAAAAACAAACCATTTTTTTTTACCTGCCTGATAGAGTACTTTACAATTCTGGAAAATTAAAAATTTTACTATTCCCGTCATATGACGGGCTATATGCTAGTTTATTATAATACTGGTGTCAAACTTAGTAATATTAATATTACGTTTGTATGTAATTAAGTAATTGATAGACGTGTAATCTGTTATCAAATTTCTTTCATAAAATTCTTATCCTATCCATTAAAACGAAGTTTGAAGCACAAATACATTTTTATTTCTAAATTATGTAATTTTTATTGTTACAACTGTTATTAACTCATTGCTGCTGCCGAACGATGACCGATTGGTTAGGGTGTTGGCCTTCGGTACCGGAGTTCGTTGGTTCGAATCCCACAGTGGCATGGATGTTCGTAGACTTTTGGAATCGGCTTTAAGCTGTAGGTCCCGGTCTCATTAGCCCTCGTGTTGCAAAAAGCAGACCGTAGCACTCCAGACCAAACCAAACGCATTGCTGCTCGCTGACGTTAACTCACGTCATTTTATATTCTGTTTCTGATTGCGGATAATGTGAATTCATATCATTTCAAATTTTATTCCTGATTGCCATGGACAAGCATTCACGTCATTTCAAGTCCTATTCCTAGTTCCTTCCAACTTGAATTTGCCTTCGGTACTGGAGTTCGTGGGTTCAAATCCCAAGTGGCATGGATGTTCGTAACCGTTCGGAATCGGCTTTAAGCTGTAGGTCCCGGTCTCATTAGCCCTCGTGTTGCAAAAAGCAGACCGTAGCACTCCAGACCAAACCAAACGCATTGCTGCTCGCTGACGTTAACTCACGTCATTTTATATTCTGTTTCTGATTGCGGATAATGTGAATTCATATCATTTCAAATTTTATTCCTGATTGCCATGGACAAGCATTCACGTCATTTCAAGTCCTATTCCTAGTTCCTTCCAACTTGAATTTGCCTTCGGTACTGGAGTTCGTGGGTTCAAATCCCAAGTGGCATGGATGTTCGTAACCAATCCAACTTGAATTTATGCATTCCAATATCTGTTTCTAAATGAGACAACATTATCACATGCATGTGTTATCATAAAGAAATAAGAATGGGAGATAACGAGAGAGCTTCATAATTTCATTATTCTATCCGGTTCTTATTATATTATTAATAATATTAATATTACTAAGTTTGACACTAGTATTATAATAAATATCAACTTTTAGAGCAAAATCTGAAAAAAAAAATTAAGGATGTCTGCTTGTAGACAAACACAATCATTCCAGTACTAAATGAGCTAGACGAATGAAATTTTGTAAGTGAATTTGTAGAATCATGGAGTTTCTTGCAGATTTTTTTCATGCACTCCAGAAACTTCGAGGCAATAGGTCAGGGGTGACCAAGCTCCTTAATAGTCCGAGCCATTTTTAAAAATTTGAAATTTTTCGATTAATTACGTATTTAAAATGTATGCAAAAACGGTATTAAAATTTTTTTACAGAAATTATATTTATTGAAAACATATAAATAAAAGTACAAGATATGTATATTGAATTTAGACATTAAAAATTAAACACATTTATTTTATTACTCTTCATAGTTCTTTAAAATTTGGTGAATAATTGGTAACAGCACTTATCAGTAATTCTTTGAGATGCTGGTTAGTTAATATTGGTCTGTGTTTGGATTTCAAGAATTTTAAAGTGATTCACATAATTGGTTTGGTTTGGAGCACTATGGTCTACTTTTTGCAACACTAGGGCTAATGAGACCGGGACCGACTGCTTAAAGCCGATTCCGAACGGCTACGAACATCCATGCCATAGTAGGATTCGAACCCACGAACTCCGGTTCCGAAGGCCAGCACCCTAACCATTCGGCCATCGTTCGACGTAATTCACATAAGTACGTTGTTCCGAATATTAAGATAATTCGACAAGCAGCCATTTTTAATTCAAGTTTACAAATTCAAAATCGGTCTGGATTCGGTCGATTACGCCACCGTTTATGTTCATTCGTGCAGTTTTCTATGAGTCATATCATTCTTAACTTGGACGGAAATAAAATTTGTTATAACGTTGCACTTAGTCTTTCATATTTGTTATCAGTAACTTAAAAGACATTTTGAAACTCATACGAAACGTAATAATTTTTTAAACTATAATAACACAAAAAGGAAAAGAGAATTCGGGTATATTTATCGAAAGCCACAAATGATCCTTCAAAGAGCCGCATGTGGCTCGCGAGTCGCAGGTTGGCCACCCCTGCCATAGGTAGTGGTTATCGGTACCCGAGTCCAAGGGTTCAAATCCATAGCTATCATGAATGTTCACATTCGTTCAGAATGTATTGCTGTAAGCAATAGGTTTCAGTCTAATTTGTCTTCGTGTAGCAAGAAAAATTTACCATAGTACTTAAAACCAAACCAAATCCATGTGTATTCCAGCATGTGATTTGGCTGAGACATGCAGATTGAATCTAAAGAGTTCTTTTGATTGGTTCTTTTTTATTTAACCAAATATTGGCCTTTGTATCACAGGTAAAATAACTAAATTTAATGAGATCTATACGACACATAGGGTGCTACCATATTACAGTCGACATATGTCACTGGTGACTTCTGCGTCATAATGATGTCAGAGAGGAAAATGTATGGCTCAAAATTTCCATCTCTGGCGATTTCTGACGTCATTATGACGTAGAAGTCACCAGTGACATAGGTCGACTGTAATATGGTAGCAGCCATAGTATTTAAAACCAAGCTAAACCCGTGTATAATCTGGCATGGGATTTAACTGAGACACGTAGCTTGAATCTAAAGCGTCCTTTTGAGTAGGCAGATTGGTGATTAGGAATGGGCGATTGGAAACTCTAGGGTCTACTTTTTTTTCAATACTCCATGACTAATGAGACTGGAGCTAACTTCTTAAAGTTAATTTTGAAGAGCTATCATTCCAGTATGAACTTACCAAAAGGCAGCACTCTATCTTCTCGGCTATTGTCTCACTAAATACTTTTGGGTGACTTTTTGAAATAGTTCCAGAATGATTCTACATGCTTCAGCCTTTAAGTTTTTGACATAATTCAAGAACATATAGCTAAATAATCAGTGTATATTTGTTACATTATAATAGCATCTTCATGCAAAAGAAAGTTCCAGTCAGAACTACTGCTATATTTTCTCAAGTGTGCTGCTAAAATACCTACTAAATACCCGGAATTATAAATTATTTTATAGGAATAAGAGCTTTTTTTCCCATAATCGGATTTAAACATAAAATCGCGGATGCAGCACAAAATATTACATCTAGGAGAGTACTATAAAATCCAGTGCATTTGAGTGTAATAAAATTATATTACAAGAAAACGTTTCCTCCGCTAGCGCAGCAGTTCTTTTGCGTCCTATTCCGACATTTTACTGTCTAAATTTCTAGACATTTCAGCGTAAAAATGTAAAATATTTTCTTTATCTTAAGCAGTTTAAATAAGATGTTATCCAGTCTATCCAATGAATTTTTACGGTATCACGAAAATGCATAAGAGAGACACTATTTTATTTTTTCTGTATTTACGTTAAAAATATATATATATATTTCTATGTGTACACATGTATAGTGTATTTTCTTCTCTTTCACTTCTGGCACGAGTTCAATATTTTTATTCTCTCCAAACGGTGATTTCACAACACCCCTAGAGTAAGGAATGATGCGAATTTACGGTAATTTTAAATTTTTCACTTTGAATAAACGTAGGCAAAGGCAATATTTTTATTCTCTCCAAACGGTGATTTCACAACACCCCTAGAGTAAGGAATGATGCGAATTTACGGTAATTTAAATTGCGAAGGGATTCAGAGAAAGGAAATTTTCACGCAATGCTCTCTGGAATACATGTATCTTGTTCTACTGCGCTAGTTGAATAACGTTAGGCAAAGTCTCATTATCCTTCTTATAATAAGGTACTGTTGCTTCTTTAAGATTGAATTTTTTTACCTTTAAATGAAAAACTGTTTATAGTACAGTTGACCAAAAAACTCGCTGAATCATAGAGTTAATTTAAAAACTCATCAATTCAGTTTAGGGGGGGTTGAAAAATAGATTGTTTGAAGAACATTATCTTGGTATTTAAAATTAGATATCCGTATGTATATATATATATATATATATATATATATATATATTATTATATATATTATATATATATAAAAATATAATAATTTATATATATATATATATATATATATATTATTATATATATTATGTATTATATATTAAATATATATCAATATTTGTCACATATATATATATTAATATAAATATATATATTTATATTTATAAAAAAAAAAATATTTTACGAAATATATTTATATATTAAAATATATTTTTATAAATATATATTTGTACATATATATATTAAAATATATATTATTATATAGATATTTATATAAATATTATAATTATACAATATATTTATATTTTATATATAAGTATATATATAAATATTTTATATAGATACATATTCTTTATTGAAAATATAATATAATAACA
Source organism: Pardosa pseudoannulata (assembly GCA_032207245.1). Classification (NCBI taxonomy): domain Eukaryota; kingdom Metazoa; phylum Arthropoda; class Arachnida; order Araneae; family Lycosidae; genus Pardosa; species Pardosa pseudoannulata. The sequence continues at coordinate 115,339,137 of CM063508.1, forward strand.
TATATATTATACAAATTTATATAAAAAATTTGTTCATATAATATTTATATTGCAGCAATATATATATATAAATATTATAATAAAGATATATATATATATATTTATTATAAATAAAAATATATATAGATATATATATTTATAAATATATTTTATATATAAACATATAAAAATATTATTATTATACATATATATACAAAATATACATATATATAGAAATATATATTCACATATATGTATATAAATATAATATAGACATTTATAACATATATATATATATGATATATAATATATATGTGTATGTTTGTATATATACATATATATAAATATATATATATATATATATACATATTATATAATATATAAATATTTTTACATAATATGTATAATATATTATATATATTTTAAATATATGTTTATATTATATATCTATATATTATAAGCTTTAGTGACAAATATGCAATAACTGTAGTTTTAATACATTACATATTAATACTAGAAATAGAAAATCATACCGTTCAAATTTATTTTAATCATAATTTAAATCTAAATAACCGTGTTAATATATTCTTAGAGACAGAGAGGTAATATATAGATAGATATGAATGTGTATTATCTCTTTCTTACTATTTCATCTCTCTCTCTCTCTGTCTCTCTATATGATGTGTGTTTGTGCGTATAATATATTATATATATAATATATATAATAATTATATAATTATATACACATATATATATTATTATAAATATATATAAATATAAATATATATAATATATATATACACGAGAAAATATTTAAACTTATAAAAAAAATTATATTTATATTTTTTATTAAATATTCTAAATTAATATACAATTATAAAAACAAATTATATATTTTATAATTTAAAAATCACGAACTAAATTTATACAGCGCAAAATTTCCTGATTATTGAGATGTATTAGACTTTTCTTTATTTCATATTAAGCTCTCTCAGTGTTTCAAATATAATACGTCCAAATACTGCTAATTGTTTATATATTTTTTATTTTTATTATAACCATCAGTGTCAACTTTATATTAGGGATCTAAATTAAAACTTCATTATCTTTTATAATATTTTCTAATCCCACAAACTAAATTGATGAGTTAAATGAAACTTGATATCGTAAGTTTTTTAGAGATTGCCCTGTATAAGATTTCAAAGACAGATGTCACATAGGCTGTTGAATGAAAATTTTACAACTTCGTTTTAGATGTTACAAGGTTATATTTCGTTAAGGTGTTTCTCTTAGTTTGGATGTTGTTTACCCTATGTATTTTAAAAGTACTGCTAAAGATTTCAACATCTGCCTCCATGCTAAAATCACATCTGAACCCTTTTAGCCCTATACAACTCTTGAGTCTAAGCGTAACGTCACAATATATATATATATTATATATATAAAAAAATTCTTATCTATTATAATGTCTTGATATTTTTTAAATGTTATATTATATATAATGAATTTGTTTACAATTTTATAAAGTTTCTACCTTGAATATATACATATAATTTCTTGAATCTTACATTTTTTTAAATAAATCTGTTGAAATATTATAAAATTTTAAATCAGAATTATTTTCTTTACATTTTAGTAATTAATCTGTATCTAAGGATTACATAAGTAAGACACACCTCACTGGTCGGCATTTGAAAGTGCAAGAAAATACTGCTTCACAACTTCGTTTTTAGATAATAGGCAAGGTTATCTGTACGTCTGTCCTCGATTTTATGAAGCGGTTGGACCTGGAATGGATAGAGGCATCCATAGTTAGCATTCAAGATCTTAAAGTTTATCTTCTCCTAAACTATCGATCCGATTCTAAAATAAATATGCTTCATATCACAGCGAAAAATACTGTCGACTTTAAAACGTTCGAAATCCACCCCTTCCCCTCTTTTCGAGCTTTTAAGCCCTATTTTCCCGGTTAAGAGCAGGCGATTAAATTTATCAATTTATCCCATAATAAATAGGTAAAAATAACATTTTTCTAGCATTATGACGTCATTCCTTTAACCATCTCATTGAATCATTTCTTATTTTAAATTATTTAAATTATGCCTTATTTTCATACGTTTTATCATTGAACTTAGATATTACGTAAATAATTTTCTTTTATATTTGGCTTAAATAATAGATTAGGTACATATGTGATAATTTTAAATTGAATCATCGATTATTTTTTGTTGCAAGATAATTCTCAGCCAAACAACAAACCATTTTTTTACCTGCCTCATAAGGTACTTTAGAATTTTGGAAAATTAAAAATTTTACTGATCCCGTCATATGAAGTGCAAATATATAATGTTTATAATATAATAATAATAATACATACTATCATTTTTGTCAACATTTGTGTATACTTAGATGCATATGCATATGCATAATCTCGCAGTTCTGAAAGGACAAACATGCAGTATGCACCAGTACTCCTTCAGAAGGTATGACACATTTTAAGCGTCAGTGTTCTTTCCACTTTACACTGAAGTGACGTGTTACTTACTCTCATACATGCTCTGAGCAAACTTCGGTGAGCAAAACAATTCCATTAAGCAGGTAAAAATGCTTGATCATCAATTCATCCTTCAACATAAATATGGATAAATTGTCGTAGGCAATACTTGTAGTTCATGAAAATAAAATTTGAAGGAAATAAAATATCAGACGCTCTAATTAATTAGAAACAATCCTCTTCCCGGTGCTACAGCCCAACTAGTGGAACCAGGGTTTAAAGTGCCAGTCCCCGTTTTCGAGACCGCGAGTCCTGAAGTGCAAAACATATGTCTTGGTGAAGTGGTCAATCTTAGGTAGATTACCTAGTGTTAAGTTCCCAAGCTTGCTTGATCCTCAGTTTGTCTACCCATTGAAGGGATGAAAGGCTAAGTCAACCTTGCCCAGCCCATGGATCGAACCTCGAACATGGGCTTTGAGAACTCGAAGCGCTACCCTGATGTCACTGGGATAAATTAAATTGAATGCTTTTATCCTAATATTAGGGGTCTTCAGCTGCAGTAGAAGAACAATAAAAATCCTTGATATATATATATATATATATATATATATATATATATTGTGTGTGTATATATATTCAGTATTGTATAAATGCATATATATGTATATATATATATATAATATATATATATATATATATATATATATAATATATTATATATATATATATATATATTATATATATATATATATATATATTGTTTATATAAATATATATATATATATATATTTATATAGTGTATATATATGTATATATATAAATATATTAATATATATATATATATATATATATATATATATGTATGTATTGTGTGTAATAAGACGGACTTCACAATGGGGGGTTGCAGTCGTGGCCCATAAAAAGGACACCGTTTTTGTTAAAGACCTTTATTAGCAGAACGCTGGAGGACGGGTTCCCACGTCATAATAGGGACAGGACAAAATGGTGGGTCAGCTTACATGAAGTTATAAGTAAAAGGTGCTAAACACCTAGGTCAACATCTCAGTCAAAATCTGTGGGAAAATCTCTAGAAAAATCTGCCTCCGATAGCGTACATCTCCTTTTTATTTGGAAATTTCCTAAATTGTCTGCTAAGGTAATGTAGAATGATAATTGGTTAGAACCCTTCTCTTAGGGCGTAAACTGTAGGCCGAGTGGACAATTTAAATTAGGGGTTAAAAAGGGGAAAGCAAAAGGACGCGGGAATTTTCGCCCTTGACTTAAGATTTGAAAACCCCTGAGAATTTTCTTAGGCCGTCTTTGGGGTTTTATACAAAATGTCTACATTATTTTCCCAATCTAGTTTACTTTTCCTTACATATATATATATATATATATATATATATATATATATATATATATATATATATATATATATATATATATATATATATATATATATATATATATATATATATATATATATATATATATATATATATATATATATATATATATATGTATATATGTATGTATATATAAATGTATATATATGTATATATATATATATATATATATATATATATATATATATATATATATATATATATATATATATATATATATATATATATATATGAGAAGATTAAAGGAAAAAAATTGCCAATATAGTCAACCTTTTACAAAAAATTCATTTTTTAGGGATAATCATCTCCAACAAAACAACAAGCTGAATGTAAAATTTCCTTTCCACATATTAAAAAAATTGTTATACATATAAACATGTGTATGTGTTTAGCGCAAGCAGAACTTCATCCTTTTTATGTTTGAGGTCTTTAGACTAAAGAAATCCCGCAACCTTTCTCACTGCCCCAGGATACGCTAATATTGATTAGCATACCAAGTAAAATGAGGAACATCTTCCCTAATTGCTTAGATTCCCCATAAAAGCAATGAAAGAGGACTTTTCTTAAGCAATGTAGGAGTTAAATCTATATTGCACATATAAATATTTTACTACTCTGTGAGTAAACCCTTGTACCTTTGATCTCAAGGATTTGCTCACAAATTCTTCTGAGTCGTATTTCAGTTGAAGTCTAATCTTAAAATAAAACGATAAAAAAAAACGAGGAGAATGAAGAAACATACATCCATTCAAGTAAACAATGTCCGACGACTGAAATCAATAAAACCATTACTAGCTAAATCCAGAGTAGACTGATCTGTTCTGCGGGAATATAAATGCAATGATGCAAGCAGCCACTTACTCGCGTTATGACCTAAAACTTTTACTCTATAAGGATAATCAATCAATCAATCAATCAATCAAGCGCAAACCGGGCACCGAGCCGTGAAGCCCTCCAGTCTTATCCCGGCTGCGGTGGGCAGATCGCAAGTATGGGGCCAACCCACCCTGCACTAGACACTTCGAAGTGCCGGGCACACGCCCGTCGTGCTGCAGTCGTCGCTTGCGGGTGAACACAGTAGAGGTGCACTGCTAAGGAGAGGAAATTTGGAATACGACTGGATGCTTAGCGGACCTCCTGACGCCGGAATTAGTGGAGATGGAGCGAACCAATCAGGAGAATACGAAACCAAAGATGAGAACTCGTTGCACCCAGGACGGGAAACCGAGGTGGCCGAAAAGGAGAGACAGGAAATTTAGAGAGGCGGCACTCGCAATCCTGGGCCTCAGGACCATCACTCAGGGGGTCATTGTGACGGAACATTTTGGCCCACCCTGCGGAACCCCCGTGACTCGGCGTGCTCGAAAAAAGGAAACTCTGGGGCCTCGCATACCCGGACGAGAAAAACCAACCTAATGGGGACAAATTTTGGATAACACTGACCGTTGACCAAATAAGCAGACGCCAAAAAAGAATTAAAAATTTAAAAAGGATGCATCGCAATCTCTATCCCTCCCCTATTCACTTTATTAATACGGATTATTATTGAGGACAGGGCCTTAAAAAAAGGAAAATGTAAGCTCAAAATATCAACCTAATGGAGCACACTGAAAAAAATCTAGCTACCACTGAGGAAAAAGCTTTCAGTTAAGGAGCCCAAAATAGGCAGGACGAATCTCTTCGATACCGGAGTTCATGGGTTCAAATCCCACAGCTGTCATGGATGTTTTTAGCAATTCGTAATTAGCTTTAAGCAGTAGGTCCCAGTCGTATTAGCCCTCTTACA
>CM063508.1:115347301-115357301 GCA_032207245.1 Pardosa pseudoannulata
GTTCGTTCATTCTCATTTTCAACTTCTATCATACTTACGTATATATATATATATATATATATATATATATATATATATATATATATATGTGTGTGTGTGTGTGTGTGTGTGTGTGTGTGTGTGTGTGTGTGTGTGTGTGTGTGTGTGCGTGCGTATGTGTGTGTTTGTCATGCTTAAAAACTTTGCACACTTAATTTGGAGAAAATATCAATCGTTATTAGGTTTGCCATGTCCAGGGTCGATGATGTCTCTACTTTCAAGAAGACATAAAAAAAGTACAGAAATTGTTAAGCTAATTAAACTCAGGCTCTGTTTCATCAAGAATGAGGAATTAATATCAGTGAAAATAATTTAGCTAATTAGGATAATTTGTAATATATTACACATATTTGTCTCAGCTGCTCAGTTGATAAAGGCAACGCTCTCGTAACTAGAGGGTTGTGGGTTCGGAACCCAAGCCGGCCTAAGATCCGCCGTGTTCATCAAAGGTGACTGGGGCACGTAAAATATGTTCGTGGTCACAATGTCCTCCAAGTTCTCAATCAATACTTCTGGGGGGTGGCGGCAAAGCCTATGGGTCTTCTGCTTGGTTCCTACTTTAAAATTGTGAGGATCCACTTGAGCAAAAGGTCTACTTTCACCCTTGAGGTGCTCGTTAAAACTAAGAACACCCTTTTGCCTTAATACGAGTAACGTATGGTTCAATCGTGCTTGGTTTGACCAAGGGGCATAAAAAACAACAACAACATATTTGTATGTTTTTTTTCTATTGGTTATTTTAGATTACAATATATATTTTATATTTATTCTGTAAATCTACTGTTCCTGTTTTATCAAAAAGGGAATAGAAAATCGAAAATTGAATATACTAATAAATAACATTAAATTTTTTATGTATTTCATAAATTTAAATGATTATTTTATATTTAAATTTGATGTATTTTCTGTTTCAACTTATAAGAATTACAGAAATAAAGTTAAATATTTTTTTTAATTCATTCTCATCTTTTGCAAAACTATTAAATACATAATTAAAAATTATATTGTGTATTCAAATTTGCCTGATGATGAGTTTGATCAGTTATTAATTAACAATAATTTTTAAAGTAATTCCTCGAAAATACAAAACTCTCACTACATTCAAGAAATAGATCGTTTACTGAGTCTACAGATTAGTTGTAAGCTTTCAATTTTACTTTTGTTTTTGTGCCTTAAACATGTTGACTTTTCCATATTTTTCAGTATACTTCGGCTTGAAGTCTTTGCCTTGTCTAATATTTTCTCCCTTATCTATATTCGCTCTGTAATAAGACTCATTTTACTCGACATTTTATTGTCTAGAAAACTACTCATCGAGATGATAGTTTCTTTGAAATCAAATAAATATTTGTGACTATTAACAGCAGTAGCCGATGGATGGCTGGTAGAGACTAATATGCCAATATGTCACGAGATTAAACGCAAACTTGTATCGCGTCGCCTCAATCATCACGAACATGCAAGGGTACATATTGCTGATTACGCACTAACATTTTATTGAACAATAACGTGGATTACCACACATTATATGTAGTCATGATCTCTTAAATTCTATTTCTGACTCTTTCTTTAGCTAAAGAAACCTCTAAAAGGTACTTGTTCTGAAAGCATATCTGCGAAGACAACTTTGAAACAATTCTCAACAAACGGAATTTCTTTTGTGTTTAAGAAATGGATAGAACGTTAAAACAAATACATTGCATCTCACTGTAGTTAATTTGAAATATAACACTTAAATAATGACGATTGTTAGAAACTTGCAAGCTTACTTGCATAGCTTGCATTGGTTACTTGCAAGGTTACCTTGCGTAGTCAAGGGGGAGGGATTCGGGGACTAGTCCCCTCTCGAAATTCTGAAAGACCATTTCGTCAAAAAAAAAAAAAAATGTCCCAAGTGTGTGTAGGTGTCATCTGCTTAGCTGTATAAAAACATGTTTAAAAAAACACCTTTGGCTATAAAATGTTTTGCCGAGCCGCTGTCCGAAAATGTAACACATTCTGCTTATTTTGCCTTTTCTCCTTAGGAAGATAACAATGTCATCAAATCTTTTTAATTATTTGAGTTAAAAACGGATAATTATCAAACCTCATCCATACCTTAACACCTTAACGTGCACGCTCGAGGTAACTCGAGAGCTCTAAACTAGCCAGACTGTGTACACTCGAGATAATTCGAGCTGCTTTGTACTTTATGTTGCTATAATTTTTCAAGCTCTAATGCAATCGAGAATTGAAAATAACAATGTGAAAGAAAAAAAACAATCGTTGTTTTATTGATATTTATCATCTACATGAGATCACAATCCAAAATTGCAATAAATATTTTGATCATTTTTGTAATTTTCTTAGCAAGACAACGTTCTAAATTGTGTTTTTTACATTAAAAAAATTGATTTTTTTTTGTCCGGCCTTTTTAAAAAGCTGTGCATTAAGGGTTAATACCTCAATTTGGCTTTACTACAGTATCATTCACAAATAACAATATATTTCCTCTTTGATCCTCCTTCCCCGGAAAATAATTTCTGGCCAAGGCCCTGTTAACTTTTAGACATTCTTTTGTTATATCTTTGCTAAAGACAATGCTTACAAACTTTGTATATTTTTTATCTTTGACTGTATTCCATACTTTTGACTAACAACAGCGAAGACAAAAATATATAGTTAAAAATAAGTTTTGTGATTCTTTTTGAAACCCATCTTCTTCAAAAGGGCTTCAAATAGGGGCACACTATCTATTCTTAAAACGGCTAACAACAAAAGTAACTTCCATTTAATAGCTAACGGCACAAAGGAAGATTAATATAGATATGCGTCTGTGTTATGTCTCGAAATTGAAGAGCAGAGTGATCTTTCACTCGGGTGATTAAATTGAACGGTTCGTGTAACGACGATAATGTCAAACAAATGGAAAGTAGTGTTAGACTGATAGTTCTGATATGTCCTCAAAAGTGAAATATGTAGTTCAGCACTGGATGAACACGGGTATAAATCGGTCCGAAGAATTATTAATAAAAAATGAGCTATCTTTTTTATTCGTCATGTTCGATGAAAAGTCGTAATAGTTATCTTTTTTTTACAGAGTCGCTCGTCCGTAAAGATTCTGGTTAAAAATTCCAAGAGGAATGAAACGTCAGCTAGTAATCTTCGATTCTAACATTTTTTTCTCCGACTGATATTAATTACCATTATTAGATATAACATTTGTTCAATAAAAGTTATTTTTATTCTGCCCTAAAATAATTATGACTGCAATTTTGATTTATTATCCAACAGAATTTATATGACATTAATCAAATTCAAAGCTCCGAGTCTAATGCGCTGAGGTATAATTTACCTTGCTGTATAATAAATTGGAATACGTTCAGAAATAATAGGCATTTGTAAGGAGTTAATTATAAAAAATTTGCTGTCATCAGTTAATATATTTTTTGCTTTAAATCCTTTAAGAGGTTGTTATTCCCTTACAAATTCCGAAAGTAGTTATTTGTTCAATATTACTATACTTATACTATTAGTTAAAACTATGTAGTTATGTGTTCAATATACTATACTTATAATTCCGTAAGTAGTTATTTGTTCAATATTACTATACTTATACTATTAGTTAAAACTATGTAGTTATGTGTTCAATATACTATACTTATAATTCCGTAAGTAGTTATTTGTTCAATATTACTATACTTATACTATTAGTTAAAACTATGTACTTATTTGTTCAATATACAATATACTATACTTATACTTATAATTCCGTAAGTAGTTATTTGTTCAATATTACTATACTTACACTTATAATTCCATAAGTAATTATTTGTTCAATATTACTATACTTATACTATTAGCTAAAACTATGTAGTTATTTGTTCAATATACTATACTTACACTTATAATTCCATAAGTAATTATTTGTTCAATATTACTATACTTATACTATTAGTTAAAACTATGTAGTTATTTGTTCAATATACTATACTTATAATTCCGTAAGTAGTTATTTGTTCAATATTACTATACTTATACTATTAGCTAAAACTATGTAGTTATTTGTTCAATATACTATACTTACACTTATAATTCCGTAAGTAATTATTTGTTCAATATTACTATACTTATACTATTAGCTAAAACTATGTAGTTATTTGTTCAATATATACTATACTTATAATTCCGTAAGTAGTTATTTGTTCAATATTACTATACTTATACTATTAGCTAAAACTATGTAGTTATTTGTTTAATATACTATACTTATAATTCCGTAAGTAGTTATTTGTTCAATATTACTATACTTATACTATTAGTTAAAACTATGTAGTTATTTGTTCAATATACTATACTTATAATTCCGAAAGTAGTTATTTGTTCAATATTACTATACTTATACTATTAGTTAAAACTATGTAGTTATTTGTTCAATATACTATACTTATACTTATAACTCCGTAAGTAGTTGTTTGTTTGCAGTTATGTAGTTCAATAAATTACAAATTTATTGAACTACAGACGGAATTATTTAAATATCGTCTGCATTATTTTCATGCTTTTTATCACTGAACTTAGATATTACGTAAATAATTTTCTTTTATATTTGGCTTAAATAATAGATTAGGTACATATGTGATAATTTTAAATTTAATCATCGATAATTTTTTGTTACAATGAAAATTTTATCACCGGTATTAACAACAAATTCTTTTCATATAAGTCTAGTGGCCGGTCTCACCACAGTCGTTTAACGGTTAACCGCGATTAATCTTTGTTTTAACTGAGAATTGTTAAAACTGAGACTTTGTTTAAACTGAGAATTGAGTCCCGCCATTGGTTAGAACCATGGATTAATCGCGGTTAGCTGTTAAACGACTGAGGCCCTAGGTCTATCAAGAAAGCATCTGTTTAATTTTCTATTAATACAATTATTTATACAAATAAATATTTGTATAAATATTTGTACAAACATTTATACAAATTAATGTAGTTCAATAATTCCGTATGTAATTATTTGTTTTGTTTAAAGGACTTTATTATCTCTAAAGGAGTTTTGCGTTTAGTTTGATCGATAAAATGTTTATAAATCTATATATATAAAAATGAATTTGTGTCTGTCTGTCTGTCTGTACTCAATAGACTCAAAAACCATGCATCCAATCGCCGTGAAAATTTGGGTAATTCTTAGATATATCCGTGGGAAGGTTTTTGTAAATTTTTATCGTTCGAAATCCATTTCTTCCCCCTTTTTCTTGCATTTCATGTCATTATTCCAAGCATTATTTTCCCCGGTTAAAAGCAAACTATTAATTTTTTAATTTATCGCATCATAACTAAGTGAAAGAAGCAATATTTCTAGCAATGTGACGTCATTCCGTTAATTCCACGTAATTGTTTAAAGCACGATTTTCCTCGGTTAAAAGCAGGAAATTAAAATTATCAATTTATCACATGATAAATAGGTGAAAATGATATTTTTCTATCATTATGACGTCATTCCTTTAAATGTCTCATTTATTCATTTCTTATTTTATGTTATTTAAACATCGTCTGCGTAGTATCAATTGGGTTTGACCTGGAAATTTAGATATAAAGTGATTCATTTTCATTTATATGCGACGCAAATTATAGCATTTTTATATAAAAACTAATTTTAAATTTAATTTTCGGTTAATTTTTAAGTTACAATGAAATTTTTATCAACAATATTCTAACAACGAAAAGTACAAATTTCAGTGACCCTCATAGGAAAATAAAAACCTATCATTTGTTATGCACGATAAAAAAAATCTTTGTTTAAAAGTAATTTATTAAGTTCACCGTAGCGAAGTACGGGCATACTTGCTAGTATTTAATAAAAGTATACGAAAGCTTGGGAGATATTTAAGATTTGTTTCAATTTATAGAATTTTGAAGTTAGCTTTCTTAACCCATTAAGCCGAACAATACCTAATAGTTAGGGTACTGGCCTCTGTAGTTCGTGGATTCGAATCCCACTGTGGCACGGATGTTTGTAGCCGTTCGGAATCGGCTTTAAGCAGTAGGTCGTGGTCTCATGTTTTTGAAATGATTGAAAATATTTAATAAAAATAGTGATAATTAAAAAATAAAGTTTTTAAATTTTAAGTCAATAATTCAGTGTGTAAGATTAAAATGAATAATGTCGAAAGGTTTTCCTCACCCGCTTAGGCTTTCGCATCCATAAACCCTTGAGTTGGATGTGGGTGTGAGTCATCTGAGTCGCATTAGCCCTCGTGTTGCAAAAAAAAATAGACCGTAGCGCTCCAAACCAAACTAAATCTTAACCCACTAAAGCATAGTGTTCCTTTTTAAAGAAAGCTAAAAAATAGTTTGTAGAATTTTTGTTTTATATGAACGATGATTCCTTTTTGGCGAAGCTAAATGGCAATTCTATAAACAATCTATAAAATTTTACAAGAATTTTTATTTATAATTTTGTTATTTGAATCAACATTTTATCATCGTTAAGCATCACATATAAATTTGTATCTTCGGTAATAACATCGACTGAAATTAAAACCAATAGCTTCATCTATTATAAAACTTCACCTTACAGTAATATGTTCACATGTAATACCAAATAAATCTGTTATCTCAAAGTTTTTCTTTTTCATAAGTGGCATTCTATGATATTTAAAGTTACAGTCAATCACCTTTGAAAACATACTGTAATTTTCAAAGTTCTTTAAAATTCAAATTTATTTTGTTATGTTCAGTCCATAATAATTTAAATTTAAAATATTCATCAATATAAGTTTGCAAAAAATGACTCGGACATTAATGGGTTATTTGACTAAATTTAAAAAAATTTTGATATAGATCGATTTAAAATTATAAATTATATCATGGTCTGTAAAATTAAAACAGTTCTGCCCGATAAGTAAGCTTAACTTTTAATGCGTATATAGTTGTATTATCTACAGAATTAATATCGGCATTAACAGTCAGGTAATTAAGCATATGTGTTATTTTAATTAAAACAGTTCTGCTCATTAAATAAGCTTAACTTTATATATATATATATATATATATATATATATATATATATATATATATATATATATATAATATATATATATATATATATATATATATATATATATATATATATATATATATATATATATATATATATAGTTGTATTATCTACAGAAGGAATTAATACCGACAGTCACATTCAGGTAATTAAATGTTTAGGTTATTTTAATTAAAACAATTCTGCTCATTAAATAAGTTTAACTCTTGTTGCGTATATAGTTGTATTTTCTACAGAAGGAATTAATACCGGCAGTAACATTCAAGTAATTAAAAATATAGGTTATTTTATTTAAAACAATTCTGCTCATTAAATAAGCTTAACTTTTTACATGTATATAGTTGTATTATCTAGAGAATTAATTAATACCGGCAGTAATATTCAGGTAATTAAACGTATAAATTTTTTTTTAATTTAAACAATTCTGCTCATTAAATAAACTTAACTTTTTATATGTATATAGTTATATTATCTGCAGAATGAAATAATATCGGCAGTAACATACAGGTAATTAAATATATAGGTTATTTTAATTTAAACAATTCTGCTCATTGAATAAGCTTAACTTTTTATATGTACTTAGTTGTATTATCTAAAGAATGATTTAATATCGGCAGTAACATACAGGTAATTAAACATATAGGTTATTTTAATGACTAATTAGTAATAATTTCATTCTAGTAACAGCAGTAAATATTCCCAAAACCCGTTTTCATTTCACTAAAAATATGTTTGATTTTACTTTCTTCTGATCTAGAAACAACCCTTCTTTTTACTGCTAGATTCTCTCATTTCTGATACTGTAGAGAATGTACAAAAGATTAATTGAATAGAACTGAAGCAAAGTGTACCTAACCGACCTACAATATCAAACAGTTAGAAAGTCATTTTTTTAAAACAACTTAAATTAATTAAGTGATTGACCGTATTCTTAAATTTCATATTGAATGCAAAATATGCGTGTATTAACTAATATATAAATTAATTTGGTTCTGTCTTTATATTGAAATGAAATACATTCACATAAACATTTCACTAAAATCATTCTATTTACCTTATTGCAAGGCTGTCCTTGTTCCTAAATTTTACTTAGACTGTTATCATAACTAGCATTTAGCCCGTCTATGACGGGACCGGTAAAACTTTTTAATTTTCCAGAATTATCAAGTACCCTGTGAGGAAGGTAAAAAAATGTATTAATAGAATATTTGTATAATATAAAATATTTATTTGTATAAATATTTGTATTAATAGAAAATTAAACAGATGCTTTCTTGGTATACCTAGGGCCGGATTCACCAAAGTCATTTAATAGCTAAACCTATTAACCCATAGCGTCAACCAATGGCGGTACTCAATTCTCTGTTTAAACCAAGATTAATCGCGATTAGCCGCTAAACGACTTTGATGAGACCGGCCAATACACTTTTATGAAAATAATTTGTAGTTAATAGTGGTGATAAAATTTTCATTGCAACAAAAAATAATCGATGATTAAATTTAAAATTATCACATATGTACTTAATCTCTTATAAGGCGATTTCACGCAGTATGCCAAATTCTCAAATTAAGATAATTCTGGCTTTAGTTTCAAACGGAAGGGCAGTTTATTGTTTGTCTATTGGCTGTTGTAAACACGAAAATGAATGGGAAGGGCATTATAGTAGTTCATGACGTTGCGACAAATTGCCTTATTTAAGCCAAATATAAAAGAAAATTATTTATGTAATATCTAAGTTCAGTGATAAACGTATGAAAGTAATGCAGACGATATTTAAACAATTTTAAATAAGAGATGATTGAGATGGAATGACGTCATAATGCTAGAAAAAAATGTTATTTTTACCTATATATTATGTGATAAATGGATAAATTAAATAGCCTTCTCTTAACAAGGGAAAATAGGGCTTGAAATAAAAGCATTAAGTGCTCGAAAAGAGGTAAGGGGTGGATTTCGAACGTTTTAAATTACGTTTCATTTTTCGCTGTGATATAAAGCATAAGTATACCAATTTATTTTAGAATCGGGTGGATAGTTTAGGAGTAGATACACTCTACTCAATTTGAATTCTGGTAACCCTAACTTATGAAAAATCCAATACTGATGCCTTTATCCATTCCAGGTTCAACCACTTCATAAATTCGAGGGCAGACGGACAGATAAATTAGGCTATTATTATATAGGGGATGTTGAGAAGTGTAAGCATTTCAAGTATGAATGCGCCGTTGATTTCAAAATGCACAAGTCTTAAGGGGATTGTAGATATCCAAACCTCCAAAGTACAACAATTAGTATAAAACTTTAGTTTTATATTCATCGTTATAGTATAGTATATAAGAATTGTTCACATTAAAATTAAGATATAATACATAATTGTACACAAAAATAAATCACAGAAATACATAAAGTGAAAAGTGAAATGATTTCAAGTATGAATTCACCGTTGATTTCAAAATACGCAAGTCTTATGGGGATAGTAGATATCCAAACCTCCAAAGTACAACAATTAGTATAAAACTTTAGTTTTATACTCATCGTTAAGCATAGTATATAAGAATTGTTCACATTAAAATTAAGATATAATACATAGTTGTACACAAAAATAAATCACAGAAATACATAAAGTGAAAAGTGAAATGATTTCAAGTATGAATTCACCGTTGATTTCAAAATACGCAAGTCTTATGGGGATAGTAGATATCCAAACCTCCAAAGTACAACAATTAGTATAAAACTTTAGTTTTATACTCATCGTTAAGCATAGTATATAAGAATTGTTCACATTAAAATTAAGATATAATACATAGTTGTACACAAAAATAAATCACAGAAATACATAAATATATAATCATTTTTACATCTATATTTAGAAAACAAATCGCTGATCTGGAATTGAATCCGGGATTCCAAAGGTAAAG
>CM063508.1:115362301-115447301 GCA_032207245.1 Pardosa pseudoannulata
TTAGCATTGTTTAAAATAGTTAGTAATAACTATCCTAATAGTTTACTGCATGTAAAATTGCTCAGTGTGATAGCTGCATTTCTCAAAAACATAGAGACGAGCGTAAACTCATAACAACCTATAAGGCTCTCTCTCCTTAGAAACATTTAAAAATAATATCGTCAAACAATTATTAGTGTTGTTTAAAATAGTTGGTAAAAATTGGCCCAAGAGTATTGCTTGAAAAATTGCTTATTGTGATAGCAGCATTACCCAAAAAACATAGAGAAGAGAGTAAACTCATAACAACCCATGAGGCTCTCCTTTCTCAGTAGTATTTTAAAATAATATAGTAAAATAATTAGTACTGTTGAAAAATAAGGTTTTTATTACTCAAAACAAAAGGTAATAATTTCAACAGATATTACTTTAAACATTAAAATGTTTTATTTAAATTTTATTTTTGTGTTATTAAAGACATCAAAAGTTAAATTATAATTTTGTATTTATATAGTTGTTTATGTAGAGTTTATGTAGATTTTCTTCGCTTGGTTATTCATGGAATATTAAAAACATCAAAGTTAAAATTAGGATTTTGTATCTATGCAGAATTTATGTAGAGTTTCTCCACTTAGAAGTTCAGGGCATATTAAGAGCAAGAAAGTTAAAATTATGATTTTGTATTTATGTAGTTGTTTATGTAGAGTTTATGTAGATTTTCTTCACTTGGGGATTCATGGAATATTAAAAAACATCAAAGTTAAAATTAGGATTTTGTATTTATGAAAAATATATGTAAAGTTTATCCACTTAGAAGTTAATGGCATATTAAAAGCAACAAAGTTAAAATTATGATTTTGTATTTATGTAGTTGTTTATGTAAAGTTTATGTAGATTTTCTTCACTTGCGGATTCATAGAATATTAAAAACATCAAAGTTAAAATTAGGATTTTGTATTTATGAAAAATATATGTAGAGTTTCTACACTTAGAAGTTCATGGCATATTAAAAGTAACAAAGTTAAAATTATGATTTTGTATTTATGTGGTTATTTATGTATAGTTTATGTAGATTTTTTTCACTTGGGGGTTCATGGAATATTAAAAACAAAGTTAAAATTTGGATTTTGTATTTATGAAAAATATATGTATAGTTTCTCCACTTAGAAGTTCGTGGCATATTAAAAGCAACAAAGTTAAAATTATAATTTTATATTTATGTGGTTGTTTAAAATTACTTCACTTAGGTGTTCATGGCAAGGTGTTTGCTATTAGTAATCCATAGATAAAAATTCTTTAAAAACCAACCACTGTTATAAGTTATAGAGTAACATTTTATATTCTTCTCACATTAAACACCTTATTGTTACATTTATTTCTCAGTATCTACAAGCAGTACAACAAACAATCTCCACTCCACTCCATTTCATTATCTTATTTCAAATTACTCATTTTATATATCCAGTACTGCAGGGTTCTCTCTCGAAGTCATTCCAAATGGAAAAGTTCTCACCTCTTTGATGGACGATATATCGATCCTTTAATTCCACTCTTCAAAAATAGCTCTCATTTTATAATGGAATACATTTATAAAGATTGATGGGTGTCCATCGGTTTAATATTCCCCGGATCTTAATGGACCGACTATTTTCCTCTATTAATCGGGCGAATAACGTTTGAGGATAGATCTTAATAATGTTAGAATGGTTCAAATTCTATGTTATTGCCTTAGTTTTATATTAGAATGGATAAAAGTATTCTCTTTTCTGTCTTCCGACTGAATCGACTAGCGAAACAGTTCAAACATAAAATTACCTCTATTAATCACTATTATTCTTTTAAAACACTGATATGGATATCTTAATACACCAAAGTAAAATACCCATTACTCTCCGGGGTAAGTTTTTTCTTTATTCTTTCTGTTACAGTTTACATGCTTAAAAAGTGTAATGCACGAATGTTTCTTTTATTTTTAAAACACAAACATAAATTTTATGTATTCCCCATATGATTAACACTCTGAAATAAATTGATATATAGCCAGACCGAGGTCGATTGTGTAATGCGCTGCCTTTCTGTAACGGATTCCACGAGGTGGAATCCCGCTGTTGGTATGGTTACTCGAAGTCGATGTTTGGTGCTCTACGGTCTATTTTTTAACGGGGGCTAATGAGACCGGGACCCACTGCTTAAAGACGATTTCAAACAGCTACGAATATTCATTCCAGGAAGAGGATTCGAACCCACGAAGCGCCGACATTAAAGCATGAGATTATTTTCACTTTCGTTTATTTCCGAAGTAGGTGTGGAACAGGCTGAAACGTCAACAATGGCGACGTTACTACCAAATGCATCCATACAGGACAAATGCCACCTTCTTCTTTGACTGCTATTATCTTGGTCTGCTATGGTTGCTTATTTATATATGTAATATATCAAAATTATTTAACTTTAAATATTTCCTTAAAAACCTCCTATCTCCTAGTCCAGGGCTGTCCAACTGCAAAGAGCCCACGGGCCAGAATTCTGGTCACTGATCACCTGGCGGGCCACAGTTTTAAAAGTTGAACAATAACCTCTTACCTCTTATACAATAACAATTAATAGTTGAATTATTAATTACAAAACAATGGAACAGAATGATTATAAAACAATTTGCTTCATTTTAATGGGAAAACTGACACCGATCAGCCTTTACAAGGGCAGGAATGTCAGCATCGATGTTTGTCGTTGCCAACAGAAAAAGGTCTAACAATGAACTGTCGAAGAGAGAGCTCGAAATAATAACTTCTTCTCCGAAAAAGCACTTTCGCATAAATATGTGCTCCCAAACATGGAAGTTATTTTCAGTCCTAAGTCACGCAGATTTGGAAACCGTTCAGTTGAAAGCAACTTGAAGAACTCGCCCCCCCCCCTCCTTTAGGTTCTTGTTTGGAAGAATGGGTCAGCCTAGAGATCACAGAGCACTAATTGTAGGTTGGCCGGTTGTTCTTCAATACTTATTGTGACTGGGTTACTAAACAGAGCCACGTCATTCTTGATGCATTCAAGATCTGAAAATCTCGTGTTGAATTCATCAATAATAGGTACCATAAAATTTCAAACAAAGAAATATGTTGAATAAGAAGTTGGTGGGCCGCACAATATGTGTTGGCGGGCCGCCAGTTGGATAGCACTGTCCTAGTCTAATCCCTTAAAATATTTTTCCCAGAATCTAAATGCCTTAATCAAAGGAGCGTTCTCCACTTAAAATTTTTCGATCCCTTTCCCAAACCTTTCTATCCTATAGATGTAAATTTTCTGTCTATTCAACACGTTTCCCAGCTGTCGCCGGTAAATGACTCCGCGTTTTTTCTAATCTTACACTTAAATTCGTTGTGTAAGTGGGAAAATTCTTTTCTGTCTTCGCTCTTGGGTGCACCTCTGTTCGAGCAGAGTGATTGTGTATTTTTCTTATATGTCGTTCACTAGTAAAGATGTCCGATTTAGCAGCTCTGAAATAAAGTTTTAATTAGATTTGTGCCACCACTTCAAATGTGGCCAGACTACATGGTCCGTTATTACTGCTAGCTGTTTAGCTTTCTCCTTGCCCAGTAGCCTGGGCAAGTAAAAACAATAGGGGCTGCATAATTATTGTGACTAGAGGAAATTAATTTATTACATATATATATGGTTGTTTATGTATCCATCATTGGAAACATTGGAAATAATGGAACGATTAAGGCGAAACGTCGGGGAAACCCCCAAAATTAGGGGATTATTTTTTATGGAGACGCACGTCCCTGCATCGCAAATTTCGTAACATAGAAACTACTCTCACTAATGTAACAGTCGACACTCGAGCACTCACTTTGTAGTTCTGATCTCCTCCCAGGCGATTTCCTTACTTTTAATACTTAATGATAGTCCTTCAAAGGTCGACACTCGAGCACTCACTTTGTAGTTCTGATCTCCTCCCAGGCGATTTCCTTACTTTTAATACTTAATGATAGTCCTTCAAAGGTCGACACTCGAGCACTCACTTTGTAGTTCTGATCTCCTCCCAGGCGATTTCCTTACTTTTAATACTTAAAGTCCTTGAAAGGTCGACGTTTTTCGTTGGATCAAAAAGATTTGAAAAGTTAATATAAATTTCTAATACTAATTTGCTTTTTATGCAATAAAGAGCCACATATAACACATAAAACAAGTTACATCAATTAATTACGTTGTTTAAAACTAAAATATAATATTCATTATATTATTAGTTATAATTTAGATACTTCAAGAGTGTATTTATTGTTTAATTATTAATAAATTATTCGTTAAATCTAAAACTACCAGTTATGTAGTGAAGTTATATATATATATATATATATATATATATATATACGACATGACAGATGTTGTCCTAATTTAAAGCTGTAAATCCAAAAATAATAAAATGTTTTTAAATAAATTATAATTGGAATAAATTATTATTGATGGAAAAGTAAAGAAAAAAATTTTAAAAATACTTGATGCCATCCCGTGTACAGCCATCACAAAGGTAATTAGATCAAATTAAAATTCTCATATCAACTGTATGGGGATTCGATCCTGGGACTTCTCGTGCTGAAGCCCGTTCGCTGACTACTGCGTCCCAGGTACTTTGACAGTGAAGGGTTTCAAATGGCATTATAATAATCTCAATAAGAGCACAATTTTGGATTTCCAATAAAAATAATTTCTGTCGGATAAAAATTGTGAATCTAAACCTGTTGTAATATACTTACAACCTCTACACCAGTGTTCGGTTACAAGGGGGGAAACACAGTAAAAATATAATGCTTTATATTGAGATTCAGATATTTATTATGTACATTCATTTACAAGTTGATCCTTGGTTATCATATATCATAATCATCAATTATTTATATATATATATATTACAGCATATATATACTACAATTCTCTTTATAATGAACTAATTATTCGATTACAAGCTTAAATCATGAATAGAGGCCTAAGTGATTGTAAATATTAGTTTATCTTTACCTCTATTACAGACACAGGGGAGCAGGCAGGGCTTTCCTCACGCGGTGTCGGTCAGGGCGTACGGGACGAGTTGGTGCTGGTGGATCCTTGTTCCACTTCTCTCGACTCCCGACTTCAACTTCCCTCCTTAACTTCGTTTCCAAACTTCTCACCTCGGTTCTAATGCCCCTTTTTGTCTTCCTTTCCAATCGATTGTTTCGGGAAATTTTTCCTCATCTGCACACCCTTCGGGAGTGCAGGTGGGCTCATTAAAGTAGCCCCTTTTGTGCAAGCTGACATTACTTTTTAGCCCCTGCCCCCATAACTCATGGTTACATCTCTGTGCGAGCTTGACCGTTACGCTGCCATTCCGTGATCTATACCTTCTCTGCAGGGGTCCCTAAACTTGACGTAAACAATTGGAGTCCTAAATTCCTCTAGGAAAATCCTCCCACGGCTGTGCATGCATGTGCAGATCACCGTGGGAAAGTACCTCGGTACAAAACCATTCTCAAATCAGCTTAATTACATAGACAAAATTTCATCAAAATCCGTTCAGCCATTTAGGAGTAAATCTATTACAAACACACGGACAGGAGAATTTTATATATAAATATGTGTGTGGGTGTGTGCATGATGCTCTTCCTGTAAAACCCTAGAAGATAACAAAGATATTTGGATGTTACCCTGCTACAAATAAAAATAAAAAAACGTATTTTGAATAAAATGTTTTTAAATAAATTATAAACTGGACCATCCAATATGCAAATTAATATTGGGATGGAGAAAAAAATACTTTGCCGAACGATGGCCGAAGGGTTAGGGTGCTGGTGTTCGGAACCGGAGTTCATGGGTTCAAATCCCACAGTGGTATGGATGTTCTTAGCCGTTCGGAATCGGCTTTAAGCAGTAGGTCCCGGTCTCATTAGCCCTCGTGTTGCAAAAAGTAGACCGTAGTGCTCCAAACCAAATCTAAAAAATACTTGAAGCTATCACGCATACAGTCATCACAAACATAATTAGATTAAATTAAAATTCCCACTTCACCTGTGGTATTATTCAATCCTGCGACTCCTCGTGCTGAAGCCCGTTGCGCTGACCACTGAGCCACAGATACTTTGGCAGAGAAGGGTTTCGAGCGACATTATAATAATCTCAATAAGAGCGAAATTCTGTATTTTTAATTAAAAAACCTTTTCCTTGGGATCAAATTGTGAATCTAAACCCTTCTCGAATCGACTTAATTACATATACAAAATTTCATCAAAATACGTCCAGCCGTTTAGAAGGAGTTCTATTACAAACACGCCGACAGAAGAATTTAATATATATATACATATATATATATATATATATATATATTATATATATATATATATATATATATATATATATATATATATATATATATATATATATATATATATATATATATATATATATATATATGTATATATATATATATATATATATATATATATATATATATTTATATATATATATATATATATATATATATATATATATATATATATATATATATATATATATATATATATATTTATATATATATATATATATATATATATATATATATATATATATATATATATATATATATATATATATATATATATATATATTTATATATATATATATATATATATATATATATATATATATATATATATATATATATATATATATATATATATATATTTATATATATATAATATATATATATATATATATATATATATATATATATATATATATATATATATATATATATATATATATATATATATATATATATATATATATATATATATATATATATATATATATATATATATATATATATATATATATATATATATATATATATATATATATATATATATATATATATATATATATATATATATATATATATATATATATATATATATATGTGTATTTATATATATATATATATGTATGTATGTATTTATATATATGTATATATACATATATATATATATATTTATATATATATATATATATATATATATATATATATATATATATATATTTATATATATATATATATATATATATATATTTATATATATATATATATATATATATATATATATATATATATGTGT
Source organism: Pardosa pseudoannulata (assembly GCA_032207245.1). NCBI lineage: Eukaryota > Metazoa > Arthropoda > Arachnida > Araneae > Lycosidae > Pardosa > Pardosa pseudoannulata. Next base: position 115,369,426 of record CM063508.1, read on the forward strand.
GTGTGTGTGTGTATTTTTATATATATATATATATATATATATATATATATATATGTGTGTGTGTGTGTGTAATAAATGTTTAATTCCAGAAATTTATAATTTTTTAAGTGCAGGTTTTCATCCAAGATTATATCTACGTAACACAAGTTTCTTCCGAGATGTCGCTAACTGTCGTAGTACTAAAACCGTTAATATCCAGTGAAGAATGTTACAAATATATCAATACATAGCGTTCTTAACTGATTTCCGACACACGGAAATTCCGATTTTGCGAATGATTTTCCCGCACGAAACATTGTCATTTCGGCATGTAATTTGAGTCGCTATATCTTATGTAGATGCCGCGGGCAAAATATTACGTTGTCCGGAAAAACGTTTCTAGATTGAATTATGTCTTTTCGTTGATTAGTTTTTGAAACCAATTAGCATTTTTTTCTTTGATGGTATGTCTTTAAAACAACTAAAACACGAAACGTTGATGAGATTTTATGTTTCATAAATGACGCCAAAATAGTATTGCGCCTTCTGTTACGTAAGTGATTCTTATTGATTTATTTTAAGAATTTCGAAAATGGAGCTTATTGTAAAACTATTTCAAAGTATTTGATTATTTTTAGAAGGGTATAAATCAAAAGCTGTAGTTTTTTCGACCGGAAAAATCATTGTTACCTGATAACCATTTTTTGTTTGTTTCGGTTTACATCAGAAATAATTGAAAATAGCTAATAGTTTTATGGAGAAAATGTACAGTGGTGATGGAATCAGAATCTTGTAAAGAACTACATTCTCTTTTTTGTGTCACTATAATATACTAATTATATTTAGGTTCTAAATAACAAAAAGGGCTAGATTTTGTTAGGAAAAAGAATTTTACCTCGCATGCCAGTTGGAAGTTCCACTTTTCACATGTTAGGGGGGGAAATTTGGTATCCTAGAAAATTTGTACTGATGAAAAGACCCCCAGTAGTGTTACCTAAAAGGAGAAGGGAAATCAGCTAAACTTATTCGATTTACCAATAAGTTAAGTCGAGATTGGAACTTGGCTACCAGACAAACAAATGCCGAAATACCATACCTGTAAGTTCTTGGTTCCTGTTGACCAAGAGGTTCAATGAAGCAAAGTTCAAAAACGAAATAGATAGCAATTTTCAATGACTGACTATATTTTGTTTGTACTTAATTTAACTTTTCTTTTTATTCTAATTACTACTGGAGGGGATTCTAATTAGTAGAAGATTTAGGATCGTCCTTCTCTGCCAGGTATGGCAGAACCGAAGTCCTCCAAAAGGTATAAGTCCACATAAGAACCCGTTTAGGAAAGGAAGTTTGAATTTCTGAAAATTTCGTACGGATAACTAACTCAAATTAGTGTTTCAAAAAAGAAAAATCTGATAAATAGTATGACCTAGAAGGTTTTAAAAGACGCCGAATGACAAAAATAGGTAGTAAGATAAACAATAAACGCTTATTAGGTGACATATTTACACAAAAGAATACAACAGCAAGAAGGAAAACAAAAAAAGTTTTCGAATAGAGGAGGAAGGCAAAATTGAAAGGCGTTGTTTAGTGTAGCCAGATCTCGTTTGTGTTTCGTTTTGCCACCATGTGATCCAAGCGTTTTCTTTCTCTTTACACACACACATACATACACACACACACATATATATATGTGTGTGTGTGTGTGTGTGTGTGTGTGTGTGTGTGTGTGTGTCAGGAATCATTAAATGAGAGCCATCTATAGATATATTTTTCCCTTTCATTACTAAGATAAAGTATGACCGATGTGACTGGTACATACTCTGCCAAATTTCAAGCTAGAGATCTGGGGTTATCCTACGGCAATCCACTTGTTTAGGTTTTCAAGGATTCTTTTTACAAGATAAATGGCCTTACTCTCTCTACAAGGGGGACAACGTCTCTCGCGCAATGAGCTAGAGCCGTATGTGTCCTCTGAGTAGTGCTAAATGAACAACCTCAAGGGTTATACCTCCTGTAGATATAAACAGGTGTCACCAGCCTGAGATGCCCTAGTGATCTGGGTCTTCAGTTATTCCTGGTAGTATTGAGCTTACCTTTGTAGAGTTTTCTCCTTACATGATTTAACAAAGTTAAAATTGGACTATGACGGATCTCTCGTAGGTCAGCAGTAGTTCTATAGCTGTTGTGGTTGCTGTCGTGGAGTACTGATCTGAAGTTTGTTGCTTCTATATGTCTTCGGATTGGTCAGCTTAAGAATTGACTTATTCTCTCTACAAAAACGTTTCCCAAACTTTTCTCCTATCCCAAGACTTTTTAAATTCTGAAACTCCTAAAGAACACTGTAGTAAATTTGTGTAAAATGAATGATCACACAGATATATTAGAAAACAAAATAAGCATTAATTCATAAACACTTATACACGATGTTTATGAAAAAAAAACTACAATTTATAAATTTAAGAAACTAACACTTTTAAAATACTAAAACTATCGAATGAGATAAATTTCTTGTGTAATATATAATAGAGGTTCTCAAAATAAAATGATAATTAGCTTCTACTTGATATTAAAAAAATTAGTTTCTAATTTAAAAATTTCAAAAATTATTTTTGATGGTAGGACGATTTCTATTATTTCACTTCGTGTATATATTTTATGTTCTTTTATTAAATTTATTGCTTCATGTAACAAAATTAAATCTTTTTTATAAAGTTGGATCTTTATATGAGACATGGGAAAAACATTAGAATATTAGAAAAATATTAGAATACTAGAATAAAAAATAAGCTGTTTGTTTTAATGACTTTTAACGTCAAGGATGAAATATCCCCTTAATTTAATATGCCATATATCGATACGGTTTTATCACTAAATACATAAAATGCATTAAAATGGAAAAATAACATGCCTTCTTCACAGCGCCATTAAAATGTTATCATAATATTATATAAACTAAACTCCTTGGCTCTACAACCCAACGCGGGGGTCATGGACTACGGTGCCAAATTTCATTTTCGAGATCAATGGCCCTGGTGTATAAAGTATAGGTCCTGGTTAGGTGGTCACCCTTAACCCTCTAAGCAGTTCGCACGTACAATTCCACCAAAGCGATGATGTCTTCAAATCGGTTGTTAAGTACAATTGTTGACCTCCGAAAATGGATGTAATGTACATTTATGCCAGGGTTTTGACCTATGGAGTTTTGAGGTAGGAGGGTCAGGTCGATTGTTTAGGAACTGCACACCTACTCCCTGAGGCACAAAGACGCTGATAGCTTTTCATGGCTTTGTAAATCTCTAGTTCGAAGTAATTCGTTTGCGGTAACAGATGTATCTCTAATTGCACCACTTAAATAGCTTGGATGACTTTCGTAGAAGAGATAGAAATTTTTCTCTTAAAGAATATTTTTATTTGTACTTTTAGAACCCATTATTTCTTATGGGATGATCTTCGAGACTTGATGAGCTTTATGTGCATTGAAAATTAACAATCTATAATGTCTATTTATATATCTATTTATAACCGGAAGTAAAGGGACAGTAACGAGTGTGGGTTTCCCGTATTCCAATCTAGTCGACAAAGGGTGAAGTAAAAAATCATAGAACACTTTGGTCACTGACACAATAAAATTTCAGCGTATTTTTTGGAGACTTTTTTTCCTCGGTGTGTTCCACTCGGAGGGTTAAGTTGAATCTCCAGCGTTTAGTTCCCAAGCATGTTTGGTCCTCAGTTTCTCTACTCACTGAAGGGATGAAAGGCGGAATCAACCTTGCCCAGCCCGAGAATCGAACCTCAGACCTGTATCATGAGAGCTCGAAGCGCTACCCCGACTCCACTAGGTTTTCATAACATTGTATAACCAAACGCAATTCACAAAGAATTGCTGTTCGCAGATTCAGCTAGCCCACCTAAACGAGAAAAATACTTCTAAAAATAGCATTGTAACAAATGACAGAAAGTATTTTTCTCATTACGATTACTCCCACGGGATTATACACATTCTCTATCTACACGAAATTTTAATTAACCCGCAGTGTTCCAAAGCATTACAGCAGAAATTGATAATAGTTTCCAAAATAAACCCCGCCTTTCGCACGCATCCGACATTTTATATTCTGTTTTTTCGTAAGGCAAAATATATGACAAATGTTCCCGAACACATTAAGAAGTAATACGAAGCTGTTTCATTCTATTTCAGCAATAAAAAACGAAGTAGTAAAAGTTAACGAGCCATATATCTTTCTGTCGATAGCGAATAATATGGATACTATAAAAAAATGTTTTTTTTTTCTTTAGGAAAATTCTCGGAATATTATATCGTACTTTTTCTACTTTTGTTTCTGTTATCAATGAATACTGAAATCTCCTATATAATAATAGCCTAAGTTATCTGTATGTCTGTCCTCGGTTTTATGAAGCGGTTGGACCTGGAATGGATAGAGGTATCCATAGTTAGCAAAATTCAAAGAGAGTAATGTTTATCTTCTCCTAAACTATAGATCCGATTTTAAAATAAATTGGTATAAATATGCTTCATATCACAGCGAAAAATACTGCCTTGTTTAAAACATTCGAAATCCGCCCCTTCCCATCTTTTCGAGCTTTATTTCAACTCCTATTTTCCCCGGTTAAGAGCAGATGATTAAATTTATCAATTTATCCCATAATAAATAGGTAAAATTAACATTTTTCTAGCATTATGACTTCATTCCTTTAACCATCTCGTTTAATCATTTCTTATTTTAAATTATTTAAATTTTGCCTTATTTTCATACATTTTATCATTGAACTTAGATATTACTTAAATAATTTTCTTTTATATTCGCTTAAATAGTAAGGCAATTTGTCGCAACGTCACAAACTACTATAATGCCCTTCCCATTCATTTTCATGTTTACAGCAGACAATAGACAAACGATAAACTGCCCTTCCGTTTGAAACTAAAGCCAGAATTATCATAATTTGAGAATTTGCCCTACTGCGTGAAATCGCCTTATAATAGATTAGGTACATATGTGATAATTTTAAATTTAATCATCGATTATTTTTTGTTGCAATGAAAATTTTATCACCACTATTAACAACAAATTATTTTCATAAAAGTCTAGTGGCCGGTCTCACCAAAGTCGTTTAGCGGCTAATCGCGATTAATCTTGGTTTAAACGGAGAATTGAGTCCTGCCATTGGTTGACGCTATGGGTTAATCGCGGTTAGCTATTAAATGACTGGTGATACCGACCCTAGGTATACCAAGAAAGCATCTGTTTAATTTTCTATTAATACAAATATTTATACAAATAAATATTTTAAATTATACAAATATTCTATTACTACATATTTTTTTACCTACCTCATAAGGTACTTGATAATTCTGGAAAATTAAAAAGTTTTACCGGTCCCGTCATAGACGGGCTATATGCTAGTTATATGATAACGGTCTAAGTAAAATTTAGAAACAAGGACTGCGTGAAATCGCCTTATAGATTAGGGACATATGTGATAATTTTAAATTGAATCATCGATTATTTTTTGTTGCAAGATAATTCTCAGCCAAAAAACAAACCATTTTTTTACCTGCCTCATAAGGTACTTTACAATTTTGGAAAGTTAAAAAATTTTACTGATCCCGCTATATGACGGGCTATATGCTAGTTGTAAGATTAATAACATAATAGCTTATTTCGTGGGCTTATTAAATAATGATCTGCATATTTACCATGAAAGTAAATGTGAGAAACATGAAACAGCTACTACCAGCTATTACTGGATGTGTGTGTTACGGTTCAACAGAAATTGCTGCGTTCTGCATTACACGCAAAAACACTTTATAAATATCTGGCAGTAAATAGTCCCAAATCCGAGTTTCCAGTGAGAGCCAGTCACGAACGAAATATAAAGATTGTTTAAACAGGAACAAATAGAATTTTATTATGATTAACACAAAAAAATGGTATTTTATTGGTGTTCTTTAAGAATACAAAGAACCTTGATGCTTATTTTGAAAAATATTCAACATTTAACTGCATGTATTCTTAAAATGGCCAAAAACAATTCAATTACATAAAACCTATAAAATACTAAAATAAGAAAAAAAGCTTGGATTAAAATACGGAATATTTTGTATAAATTAAGTTGTCCAACGATATTTATGAAAAATGTTCCTTTTTTACTGGCACTTCAACCCTTTCTACAACAAGGCCTTCCTTGAAATCATGTTCCATACCGTTCGTTCTGTTTTCCGCAGGGTATTCTATTCGACTAGTCCTGGCGTTTTAAAGTCCTCAACACATTCAACCTACCTTAGTCTAGGACTACTTCTAATTCGGGTACCAATTGGTTTGTAATGGGAGAGTCTAGATACTGAAGAGGAGGGGTCCATACTGCAGATGTGTCTAGCAAATTTAATGTGATTTGCTTTAATGTACTTTATAATATCTACCTCTCTATACAGCATTATACAGTATTATCTCTATAAGTAATATTCTGCAGTTCATTATTGTATAGCCTCCATGTGCCTTTGAAGTTCACTGCTTCCAGAATCTCTCTTAAAGGCTTTCTTTCAAATATAGCTAATCGATCATCAAATGATTTTGTCATTGACCAGATTTCTGATCCACGTGTGAACACAGGTCTAATAATGGTTTTATACAGCATAAATATTTCCCTCGTGTGTGAAAAAAAATAGTCCCATTGTAGCTCTTACAAGTCACAAGAGGCGACTGAAATGGGTACCTTTTGTCCGATACCATGTGCTTGAGTTTTTGTATCAGGAGAGTGATTCCCCATGTTAAGGGTTGATATGTATATATATATATATATATGTGTGTGTATATATATATATATATGTATATATATATATATATATATATATATATATATGTATATATGTATATATATATATATATGTATGTATATATATATATATATATATTATATATATATATATATGTGTGTGTATATATATATATATACATGTATATATATGTATGTATGTATATATAATCATATATATATATATGTATGTATATATATATATATATATATATATATATTTATATGTATGTATATATATATATATATATATATATATATATATATGTATATATATATCAATCGTGCTTGGTTTGTCAAAGTGGCATGAGAAACCACAGAATCAAAATTTGAAAATAAAATTGTTGAGTTAATACAAGAAATCCATCTTTGGTGCTGTCTCGCCAAAACGTTTTCCATTCGCTTATATGGTGGTGTGAAGGCGAAAGTGAACCAACCAATGACAGTGCTAAGAGTATGATACGTGTGGAACGCTATAATTTAAACTAGGTTACGTAAAGGAGTTATATAAGAGTAACTGATCTAAGCAGAAATTAACTTTGGTGTTCTAGGAGTAGCCAAGGGCTACCACAATTAGAGGAGAAATAAAGGCATAGCACCAAGGATTGTAATTTTAGGAATAGGATCGCCAAACATTTATTTTAGAATACAATTATAATTAAGCTGCTTAATTTGGTTAAAATATCAATACATATATATATATATATATATATATGTGTGTGTGTGTGTGTGTGTGTGTGTGTGTGTGTGTGTGTGTGAGTATACGTGTATATTGTTTTTGCAAAAACAAAAATAGAAATTGTTCTGCTAAATAAACAAAAATTATCCTTTTTAACAACTTTAAATTTTTTAACAACTTTATTCACAAATTGTAAGAATAGTGACTTAAAAGATCTAATATTAAAATCTATAATGAACACCTTTCGATTGACGGCCTCAAATTTTTCAATACTTTTTTAAAAGACTTATTTATTTGTATTAATTTTTAATTTATCAGTACCTGAAAATGAGCTAATCAGACACTTTAAAAGTGCTGCAAACGCATTTTCACAAGTTGTGATATTCGTCTTTTCCGTATCGTAGATAAAGTGGCGGAAGTTCGCGCGAATGATGCTTAATATGCTTACGGAATCACTCATATTACAATAAATAGCACTTTACAGCTAGTAAAATTCATTCATTTTTTCCCGGCAAAGTCACTTAAACCCAATGTCATTTCTAAGTATTTCCGTAAACTGAATATGGTTCAGTTTGGAGAGCTACAGTCTACTGTTTTGCTCACGAGGACTAATGAGATGGGACCTACTGCCTAAAGCCGATTCTGAACGGTCATGTACATCAATGCCAGCAGCGGAATTCGAACCCACGAACTCCGGTACCGAAATGCAGCGTTCTACCATTCGGTCATCGTTCAGCCGGTAAACTGGAGAAACCATAGGAATTCCCGTAGAATAGAAACATATATATGTTATAGCTCCCTGAAAGCGCTCGTTCTTAACATTTCTAGGCGGCAATACTCATGAGCAGCCCATGTTAGAGGCATAATATTGCTGACTGAAGATATGTATGGGATGGTACAAGGGAAGTACGAAATTAAAATTTAAGGGAAAAAAAGGTAAATAAATAAAAAAATTTTAAAATATTGTTAGATTGTTAGGGAAGCTGCGCTTCCATATATTTTACATAGCGATTCATCTCTGATTATTACATTTAATAACAAAAATCCCACAAAAGTAAACAACTGACACTTTCTTCTCTAATAATCATGAATATAGAAGTTGATAATTAATCTTCAAGCATGTTGCAATTTTACTTTCAAGCGTTTGACATAATTATAATTAATCCTCGTATCTTTAATCTACAGCAACAACCATCTAATACTGAGCTGTGCGGGGATAGAGAACACTTATTGAATTTCTGATATACCTATTTACTCTGAGAATGTACAATTTAAGCTTCTTATGGTCTTAGATACTGTACTGTTAAGCACATTATTATAGTCTTAAAAAATAAATTAATTACAAAAATACAGATCACTTTTATTTTTACTCAACGCAATTATTTATTTTACTTTAGAAGAAACACTTATTAGATGTTACCAGATTTTATTAATTCGTATAGAGTCCCCGAAAGCAATTTTATACAAAGTTAAAAATGGATTCTCAAACGCATTCATCCATATAAAATTTAAAATCATCCCGATTTACGGAATCCATTTTTCCTGAAAGCTTTAACTGAAATTTTCTATGCTATTCCTGAATCAAATTTGTTCTGCATTTAATTTCTGAGAAAGGAGTGCTTTGCGCAGAATACAGTATTTTCTTGGAAGAAATCAATTACGTCACACCATATTTCCAAATCGCCGAAAGGTGGCAGCATCGTACGATAGTTAAGTAAAGTACAGAAAGTAAAAGTTCGTGTTAAATGTTCTCCGATATTACGCAAGCGTCAGAAGTGAATTTCAGTTTAAACAAATTCCTATGTGTCACTCGGGTTATATATTTTTTTAAATAACAACTAAAATAAGATTTTAATTTTAACATTGTCCTAAAAGACACCTTAAAATGACTTAACAAGTAACTGTAAATGAATTATCTTTTTTACTTATAGTCATTATACAGTTTAAATTTATTAAAACTCAAAAGAAAGGTGAGGAGCTGTGTATATTTTTTAGAAAAAATCTGGTGGAAATAAAAAATGGATTATTTAAGAAATTTAGCACTGATTACAAAAAGTAAAAACATTGCAATTCCTATACTGCTGCCATCTATATTCTCAAATAGAACATAATTTATGATGGCACAAAATATATAAATATCAATAAAATATGATTTTTCTTTGAAAATCATATTTCGAACGAAACAATGAAATAATTTAAAATTAAAATATCTTGGTAAATATAAGGGAGATAAATATTCAATTTTTAATAATGAGAAGAATTTGTTGGCTTAAATTAAAATAACAATTGGAAAAGTTTTCATGTGTTAAATTTTATCCAAAAATAAATAATACAAAATGCTCAAAACATCTCTCTACTCATTCCTAAAGAATATTACGCTGTGAATCAAAATACTCAGTCATCTTCATATAAAATCTTAAAAGTTATATTAATTATAATAAAAATAGGCATAAAACTTTTTTTTCTTTAATCAAATTTCTGGACACGAAAAAAACCACTTGGGTAGTTTGTTTAAAAAAAATGTATAAAAAATATTTGTGTTTAATATTTAGAAGAATATTAACTCAGTGAAAATACTGTAGACATTTTTATAATAACAGTATTATATTTTTATAATAACGGTACATTAAAGTATGAACGCTTTTCATGGAATGTTCAGATATATCAATTCTGAAATACGTTGTATAGTATGCAATTCCTAATGAAATTTATCTTTATATTCATGAAGGAATTAAAGGAAAAGCTTAAAAATGGGGATGAATTAAACTAGGATCTATGGAAGCATTTCACTGAAGCATGAGATGTTGAACAGCTTTATATAGTTCATGATTAAATGTTAACAATATAGCAAATTACGTCAAGGAATTATTTAACAATTTTGAAATTCTTTAATGTTATTCTTATTATTGTTATATACATATATGTTGGTATGACACCTACTCTCCCCCCTCCTTGTCATCAATTTTTTTTTTCAGTCAATAGATTCCTTGATCTAGTCACTCAAACTTTTTTGGAAATAAATAACAACATATACTGTATATTTCCGAATGTAGGCCGATCCGTATATAAGCCGAGAGTACGATTTTTCCTTCAAAAATTTACCCAAAGTTCATAACCCGTATAAAAGTTGAAGTGAAAAAAAAAAAAAACAATTTCTAGAACTTCAAATTTGTCGCCAAGCAGGTAAAGCGGGGGAAATATTTTTCACTCAATTTGTTTTAAATTAAAACATTAAGACCATAGCTTCTCAAACCTTTTTCGACACGGCATCCAATTTAAATACCGCGGAGGTAGAGGTTCGGTCGCACCTCGAGATAATTACAAGGGCATCTCTTAACACGTTTCGAAAGCGGCGAGGAAAAGCAACTTACATTTTAAATTTTAAATAATTCCATGCGTCTTAGTTAATTTCACAATTTACATTAACTTTTCTAGTTTACTGCCGCAGAGGTTTGATAATCGCGGCGCTTGACCATGTGACCAATGGTATTTTTTCTTAGATGCTAACGACAAGTTTCAATTATGGTAACCCTATATAAACATAACTTTTTCTTAAATTTAAGCAATATAAACTTTTAAAAAATGATACATTTTGCAATTTATCGATTGCTTCCGGGCTACGTAGAATTGTGTTTATTAGAAATTTAGCCGATCTGCTATCGTTATAGTATTGTTGTTTAGGAGTGCTTATAAGACAGTTAAAAGAGTTAACACAGATAAGAGTCATTTTAAATTTATCTCTTAATTTTTATGTTTTCTCATTTCCAAAATTTTTACAAGCTTTATTTACTTTTCGCCGTTATGAGTTTCTTTTTTGTTCTTTACTGCCTCGTTAATTTTTGCTGATTTGGTGACATTTTGTCACCGACGGCTAAAAACGTCATCAAAACACATTACATATGTTCCATGGATCTGTATATAAGCCGACCCCCCCCACACACACACACACACAAAGGCACACACTTTTTAGGTCTTTAAAAAAAACCCAAATATTCTCGGCTTATACAAGGAAATATTAGGGTTTATTTTTTGCATATATCTGTACACTGTACATTCCGAAACAACTGGACCAAACTTAACAAAATTCTGCACAGTGATATTTAAGTAAACCCTTAGAAGGTGTTAGGCATGTCAAAACAATCAAAAGTTATGAGGTTAAAAGGCAGAATGACTGCTTTTTTTACTTTTATCAAGCCTGCTGATCATAAAATAAGATGCTATTGAATATATTTTATTTTTTATAATGTGCCACAATTATTAAAACCTTTTAAGTAATTTAATTCATTGCATAGTGCTTAAAATGTGTTTTATGATAGTATGAGTTTGGGTACTTTTAAATAGATTTACATTAATGTATGTCACATACTTAATAGTTTTATTTTTATAGATATCTTAGTTTAGCTAATATCACAAAAAACAGACGTAATTTTTATGACAACCAAACACAAGGATAAACTACCAAATATAGCACTTTTATTTATTTAGCTTATATATATTCAAAGTATAGAAAAAGTATTTTTGAATTGTACTAGTCATTTTTTATAAAAATGATTGACTTTTTTTAAATATCTAGTTTAATATACAAAATAATTTAAATTTTGAAATAAGTATTACCTTCATTTGAGACCCTAAATTACTCAAACTGGAGATTTGGTGCAAAGAATTTAGTTATTATTTTAATTATTATTTATTTGTTAACATTCACAGTTTATATTCAGTGGAAGACTTTGTGATTTGTTTTCTTCTACTCTTTCCTAAACTTCTAATTATATGCATATTAAAAGGGGATCCAATTAATAAGAATCTGCTGCATTTAAAAATCACAACTTCAGTAAATACTCAGTTTAGATGTATTAAAGCTTAGCAACACCTAAGATTGATTAAGATTAATCAGAGATTAAAAATTTGAATAATTATAACAAGACCGTAGCCAGAAATTATTTTCGGAGGGGGACCAAGGGAGAAAGACATCTTTATTTGTTAATGATAGTTCAATTAATGAAAGGAAAAGCACTCTATTTCGAGAATACAGTGCCAGAAATAAATTACTGTATTTCCGGCCAGCGGTCCAGAAAAACTTTTATGATCTGAGAAGAAAATAACTGTTTATTTTCATGAACAGCTAGGCAGATAGCACACACACACACAAATGTGGGACATTTCTATCTACAAAATGGTCTTTCAAAATTTCAGGGGGGGGGAATCAATCCCCCAAATCCCTCCTCCTGCATATGGCCTTGAATTATAAATTTATACACCATAGTAATAATTATTGATTTAAAAAAAAACTTGTATAAAACAGTACTTGAAATTACATAAGGTTTGGTTTGGTTTGGAGCTCTACAGTCTACTGTTTTGCACACTAGGGATAAGGAGACTGGGACTTACTGCTTAAAGCCGATTCCGAATGGCTACAAACATCCATACCATAGTGGGATTCGAACCCACGAACTCTGGTATTGATAATCAGCACCCTAACCAATCAGCCAGTGCTGAGCAAAATTACATAAGGAATTGCAATGTTTAAAAAAATTTCTTACACTGAAGATGAATGCAGATATTTAATTCAATCATCGTATTTAGTACTAAATAGATATTAGATATTAAATATTAAAGTTCTTTAAAAATTTATTACCTTTCATTTAAACAATTTTCTAATGATTTAATGTATTTCATGATAAAAAGAAACAGCATTCATTTTCTTAAGGTTTACTTAAAAGTTTAAGGATTAAAACATTGTAAACAATCTCATATTTGCTAAACTCTTCTTTAAAACAACACTCAGATTTTGTTTTAATTTAAATGGTATCATAACATACAAACCCATATCAAATTGAATATCAAAAAATTTTATAAATATCAGATATTATCGCATACAATATGCAAAAATACAACTTTTTTTTTAACTATACACTAAAATATAATTATTTTTCTGGTAAATATAAGAAAAACTCAAAATAAAGTCAGTAAACAACCCAAATACTCACCATGAAAAGTTTCTAAAAACAACAAAATAAGAAGTATTCTTCTTTCCTAAGTTGTTATTACATATCCCAGATGGCCTCCCTTAATCCAATAATCTCAAAAAAGTCAATACAGTATGGTAATTTAAAATACCTTTTTTTTTTTCAAAAATTTAAGTAATCAAGTGTGTAAGGGAGGGATGCCAAAGAGTCTTGTAAAAGAGCTTCGATCCTTGCTGGAAAGTAAGTGCATTAAGTAAGTGTCCACTGTTAAATGTGAGGCTATCAGCTGTTTACTGGGAAATTAATTTTTGAATTCAAGAGCCCCAATGAGCATCTACCAAAGTACCGTGCTTGGTTGACTGGAGATTTCCAAATCTTATTTATTTCATTTTTTAAATTCAAGAAATCTTAGAGAAAGTAAGAGCTTTATTTTCATATATTAATTCTGTAGAAACAGTCATGGCCAAGAGATCAGCTTATTCATTGCCTTGCAGCTCAACAAAAATGGTTTGACTGATTGGTTTGGAGTGCTACGGTCTACTTTTTGCAACATGAGGGATAATGAGACTGGGACCTACAGCTTAAATCCGATTCTGAACGGCTACGAACATCCATGCAACTGTGGGATTTGAACCCACGAACTCTGGTACTGAATGCCAGCACCCTACAACAAAAAATGGAGTCCATTGAAAGTGGATGGTGTGTCACAATTAAATAAGAGAAATAGGATCATAAACATCTAAGCTTGTGCCCCTATTTCCCAATATGTCCAATCAGAAAAATGCTGTTTATAAGCATGACTGTTAATTAAAATTCAATTATCTTTTTAATTTCCAATTTGATAGCAATGTCAACAAAGAGCAGAACCTTATTGCAATAAGTTTTCTTAAGTTTCAATATCTAGTAGAAAAGCAATACAAAATAAATAAAACATCAACAATACTTCAAAGACTAATTATTTATTTCCTTGTTGTTGTTATAGCATCCACATTCAAAAAGATAAAATCTACAAAATCTAAATTAAACTGTACATATAATAAAGATTATCCATACACTCTCCATCGGTAAATCCTGTAGTTACAAATAACAAAATATAAAGATGAGAAGAAAATTATTCCAGCATATATAAACATAAAAACAAAAAACTGCTAAGGAAATATTTTGAGGAATCCCTTACATAAAACGTAAAACAGTAGTGCATTAAAGTTACTCTAAACCCCCCCCCAGAAAAAAAGAGAAAAAAACTTTAAGTACAAATTATTTTTCTGCTAAAATTCTACTCTCATATTTTTATTCAAGGTATACACAATAATGACTTTGAGTTTGGAGAGGTGCAAGGTAACAACATTTAGAAAACTTCATGTTGTTTCAAAGTTTCTTTAATGTGAGCACTAATTTGTTGCAGGCAGTTCTATCACAGCACTAAGGAGGAGAGAATTCGTTTTAAAACAAATCTCATCTTATAGCACTCTGTATTTAATTCTTACTAAAATAAAATTTATTTTTTAAACAAAACTTAAAAATTTATCAACATTATGAAATTATATAAAATTACATTTCTTTAGACTATGATAACAAAAACTGATTAATATCTGTCATAGCAAATTATTTTAGAAAAAACAATAGTAAAATAAATTTACAAATAATAATAATAATAATAACAACAATGAGAATTATAATAATCTTACTAAATGCATTTCAATTGTTTAAAGTATAAATTGTAAATTTGAAATTAATAATAAATTTTGCATTTTAGATTTTAAATGCATACAAAAAAAATTATTTTATTTATTAGAAATAGTTTATTTATTTATGTTATGAGCCATTATATTAAAGAGATTCAATGATTTAATATAAATAAATGCACACACAAAAAAATTTTTCTTGTTAACATTTTATCACTTCAAATTTTTTATGAAATTTTTAACTGCTTTCTAAATTTAATTTAATAAATAAAGAGGTTAAAGATAAAGATAAGCAGAAAGAAGTTAATAAAATGATTATTAGAAAGTTTAAAATAATAAAAATTAAGTATAAAAATTTTAATCACAGAGCAAATATTCATGAGCACATTTCCATGTAAAATGCAAGGAAAAGAGAAGAACCATAAAAATTGGTTACTGAAGTTTTATAAAAACTGATACAAAAGAAGTACTTTCATATACAGGACAATTGAAAACTTTCCTACATCACATGGAAAATATACATTTGTGCTTTTCTTTAACATCCAGGTAGGAGGGAAAAGTACTATTTATCTTTACATATACAAGGAACATACACATACATGCATTAACTCTTTAAGGACAGGTGTATCATATACGAGTCACTGAGATAGATGAAATATCTATCTTATTTATTAAAAATGTCGACAATAAACAATAATAATTTCTGTTAAAAGCAACAAATAAACTCTTTAATAAATAAAACAAATATTATTTATTCTATTTAACACAAATCATAAAATGGACTTAACTACATTTTTTTCTCAAACACATGTGTGGGATAAATGCCTTGAAAGGGTTAAAAAAGAATGAATACGGGACTGCCTGCCACAAATTTAAAATCCCTTAAATCCATATAACATGTTTCAAAAGATTTCCTAATGCTAAAACTAATGTGATGGCTGCTGAATGTTAAGATTTTATTATTCCTATCATTGTTTGCTTCACTAAATCTGTACATGTAGTTGCAACAAACTTGTTTTTGGTAGTCATATAAATTGTGCACAGGTATTGGAGGAATGTAAAAATATTAAATGTGCTTGGTCATTATTACCTATGGTGACTGTATTGTGCTAGGTGCAACGCTATGAAATAAATGAGATATAAACAAGGGCTCAAATGAAAATGGCTAAAATCTTACAACATATCTACAAGTAGCCACTCCCAATGGAAGATAAAACTAAAGTGTGTTTATAAACAAAGTGACTGAATATATATCTCTGGTAAAATAATGAGAAAGCATTCACAAATGTTAATTAAAGGAGTACATTTCAACAATGAAATAATAAAACCCTCAGATAGGAATGGTATTAAAACAGAAGACATGCACGTGTATCTGAATACAGGACTAACATTTTATTTTGCAATGAATAAGTTAAAATATTTTAAATAAATATAATTATTTAAAATACATATTCAAAAATAGTATAATTTTTGCTCAGCCTTTATAATTCATTAAAATTTTGTAAATTAACTTTATTTGTTAAAAAAATGTGATAAACCTGCATATAAAATTTTCTCTTTCATAGTTCAGTCATTTCTGTAATTTTAATCCATCATTTGATATTAAACAATAACTTTATTTAAATAGAAATAAAAATGATATTTCATCAAATTTCTAACCACTTATAAAATGCACAAATTTGTACATAGTATATACTGATATCTTTAGCCATTTTGTCATTTAACATATTTCTGCAGAAAAGTTTCTAGTTTATTTTACTCAGAATTTATGTATATTTTATTTACATATTTATAATTCTATTTTTACAATTCTTATTAACTAGATTGTTATGCATGCAATCATCAGCCTTTTGGTAAATGATGGTTAATTGGACCAGGTTTGGTTTGGTTTGGAGCTCTACGGTCTACTTTTTGCAACACGAGGGCTAATGAGACCAGGACCTACTGCTTAAAGCCAATTCCGAACAGCTACGAACATCCATGCCAGAGTGGGACTCGAACCCATGAACTCCGGTTCCGAAGGCCAGCACCCTAACCATTCGGCTAATTGGACTAGGATCTTTTGCTTAAAGATGTCTTCATAAGGTTATGAACATCAATGCCAGCACTGAAGCTGTGCCTATGGTTTTTGGTAACAAAAGGGAGTGACCTGTTCTGTTATGACTGCAATTCTACAGTGGATATATTTTATAATTTCATTATTTGCTAAAAGGAAACATTTTACAAATTTAACTGCTAACATATAAAAAAATATGTTGAAGATACTTTAGCCTTGTATTCAGATAATTTTTTTTTAAATGTCACAATGAATCAAGTAATGAAAATTTATTCTAAACTACAGGATACATACATTATACTTAAATGTATAACTATTCATACAATCGAATATACATAAAAATTTAATAATTACATCACAAAATCATGTACATGATATGATAAAATTTGAAAGCCAATATATTTATTAACTATGTACCCTTATATACAATTCATTCAATTTCTTAAGTGGCATCTGCCATAAATGAATGAAAGAGGCAACAAAATTTAAATATTTTCTCAAACAAAAATAACATGCAGTCACCTCAGTGTATCTGTGGATATACTTTGCTACATGGTTTATGATGAATGTAAATTGCAGTATAAAGTTAGAAAACAGGTTAAAAATTTTAATGGTAAAAAACTGTAAAAAGCACTATAGGAAGAATTCTGCTAGATATCAATTTTAATATTAACCATAGATCAATGTCACGAACAGCTTGATGAAGAATTTCAGGCTTTTGTCCCTCCTTCACCTATGGATTTTAGTGCAGTTTTTAATACTCCAAATAAAAATAAAGATGATAAAATCAAAGCCATACCATACAATTTTCTTCATGAAATACCACATTCTTCATGACATACCACATTTCATTCAAACAATTTCAGTATGTGATAACATATAAAGACATGTTATTCAACAGTTTGTAGGGAAACAAAGTTAACGAATACAATATAATCACTTTATCGTCCTATCTATTAAAATTATCAATATTCATGCAGCAGTCTAGTCACACTTTAAATTTTACATCCTTCGCAAAAGGGAAAAAAAGCACCGGAGAGATACAAATGTTTTACATTTAAGTTTCTAGTTCCATTTTTTTTCTTTTTTGTACCTTAAGTTTATTTGTAACTTGAAATTTGTACAAGAAGGTGTTTGGCATTGCTCAACAAGCTTCCTTTTAGAATTATTAAACTAGCATACATTCACATTTAAACAGCTAGATGTTAAAAATATTCATAAAACATAACAGTGATTACCAACAAATTATTAATTTTAGAGATAGTTGTGTAAACATGCAAACTATTCAGAGAATCGCAATATTATACTTGTTTGCAATCATAATTTATTCCAATTGTTTCATATAAACGTTCATCCTTTTATATTATAAATAAACTTTAAAAGAATCAGATACTATAAATTAGCTTGAAAACTCATAGTATTAATTAGTAAACTATTTCCTTGCAATTTTTATAAAATAACTGTGCATCCACGAGCATTCTATTTGTTTTAAATTTAACATCCCAAATGTATTCCAAAAATTGTACCATATATGCTATCAAACAAGACAGCCACAATTTTTTTTAATCTTTTTATTTGACACTTGATATTAATTGTTCCTACACTAATTAAATCATTTAGTAAAAAAAAACTTAATTGTTATAATAACAATAATTATTTTATAAAGTAATATAAATAATTTTATTAAATAAACTATTTTAACATATATTTTTTAACCACTTGCACAACTATTATTCACTGAACTGTATTGTTAATCTTTATTATTTTATTTTCAATAAAAGGTTAAAATGATCATAGAATTACAAAGAACTAATAAAAATGCATTGTATACACAATTTACAGTTATAATCAAACGCATGTTCTTTGAGTTTTATGTGATGAGTTCATACAAACTTTAATAAATACATTTAAAATAACTGAATATGAAAAAGGAATTAAAAAAATGGAGAAAATGAAAATCTCGTAGAATAAGCTATGAAATATTTCTTTAATAATTGCTTCCTTTTGTCTATTTTAATATAAAATATTAAAAATAAGAAAGCTGTGTGTTAAAATAAAAAGTTTTGAATACATAAAAAATATTTTTAAAAAATGAAAAATAAACACAGAATCTGCTAACCCCTTATCTGCCCTAGAAGTATATAATGCTTTGTATAATCTATGTGTTAGATGACCCATGCATTTTTATACATCTTTTCAAAATATCATTTTCTGTAAATTGTTACTAGCTATATAACTCTGCCTGCTTCTTTGGAATGTAATAAATTAAGGATTCACCAGGAACAAGCCTATGATTTAGACGAGCAAATTATGACAATGGGAAAAATTTAACAATTTTTGCTTAAAGTGTGTGAGTATATAATGAATCTCATTATCAATATCCTACATCTGATACTGATTTATGTGTTCAATTATGTTTTAAGATATAGTACACAGTTGATAAGTACTAACTCTTTTCATTTTATAATATTTTGTAATTTAAATTTTATACTTTGAGACTTTTTCATTGTAATAATAAATATTATTTTAATTGTAAACTGTATGAAGGCTTTCTCTAACTGCACCATATCACTATGCTCAGGTGTGAAAAAAGATGACACTAAATAGCAAATCACATGATATTTTGTTAGTTGGGTTTGGTTTGGAGTGCTATGGTCTACTTTTTAGAACATGAGAGCAAATAAGACTGGGACTTACAGCTTAAAGCCGATTCCGAATGTCTACGAACATCCATGCCACTGTGGGATTCGAACCCACGAACTCCGGTACCCTAACCAATTGGCCATTGTTCGGTGATATTTTGTTGGGAGTTAAGGGGTTATTAATGGACTAAATAAAAATTACTTACAAATTAGAAAAGCTAAAGTTAAAGAAAATATTACAGAATATTTTTATCAATTTTTAGGTTTGTAAAATATTGTCATGTACTGAAATATTTAAGTAAAGGATGAAAGAGTGAGAGTTAAGCATTGGTATTCACGTTCAAGCTTTATTATTACACATCTAACAAACCTTATTATTTTTGGTCATTTGGAAAAATCAAATTTACATGCCAAATCATTAAATCAAACTGGGTTTAATTATTTTTTCTATACTTTTGCATTAATAATTCTCAATAAAATGTCAGAAATAAAAAAGTTAAAGGAAACAATCTATAAAAATTAAATAATAACATACTACTAGCTTTTAAATTATGCAGCACTTCAATGTGCTTGTTACAGCATCAAATTTACACATCACAGTGACATATTCACATGTATATTCGAATCCCCTTTTTGTATGAACATGAAAATAATCAGATATTATGTACAAAACATTACTGATGATAAATATTTTAAATGACATAATTGATTTCAAAACAAAGTAAAAACAAATGCAAAAACAAGTCTCTAAAATTAGATATTAAACTTTAAATATCAATTTTTAATAATTAAAATAAAAGTACAAGTATATAATTAATAACATATATTAACTAAATAATAAAAATCTACTCACTCTACCAATGATTATTTTTGAAATAGGGATTCAATGATATGTAAATATTAACATGCATATACATCATTCAGTTTAACAGAGTAAAAAAAATCAATTATATCTCACAAAGCAATTCTTTAGAGAGTAAATTCCGCTATTAATTCTTTGTTTAGGTGACAGCTGTGAAACTGCAGTAGATTTTTATAACATTAAAAATTCTACTTCAGAGTATAAGGACACCTGTGTTTAAAGCCTCTTTTCTAAGAATAATACTTAAATTTCAACATTTCCCCCCTAAATGATAAATGCACTTCAAACAAACAAAAAAGAACTATTTTTTAAAACAGCTGAAAAATAATTTTTCGTTGTAGATTCCATCACTTTGATCTTTGAAAAGTTATCACAGTATGAAAAGTTAAAAACAAACTGTAATGCACAGAAGTCTCTTGATAAATGCTAACTGACTTTGAAAAGATACATTAAAATAACATTTTTAACAGTATTAATGAATTTATGAGGCAATCCTCTTAAAAGAAAACAAATATGCTTTTATACTGACAAAAAATTATCATTAAAGCATGTTTATAAAACTGAAAACATAAAAATAAAAAATACCAGTTGCTCTGTTTCAAAAAAAAAAAAAAAAAAAAAAAAAAAAACAAGAATTTATTCTACTTAAGCCAGAAAACCAGTTTATATTTGCAGAATATTTATTATTAGTGCATAAAAATTATGACTAGATTCAATTATTGCTGTGGTATATAGTAATATATTAAAGAGGGTGGTGGGAAATTAACAATTTCACATATATATTCTGTATTTTTTAATTCTAAAATATTTATTAATAGTTATTTTGAAATAGCAATTTTTTTTTATTTTGTATAAATTTTACATGGTAGAATCATATGGAAGCACAATATTGGAGAGATAAACTAAATATTTAAATGTTAGATAATATAAAGTTTTAACATTTAAAAAAGTGAGAGAGATGACTATGAAAAGAAAGGTAGTGAAATTGTATAGCTGAAAAATTATACATTTCTATGGATTGTGAAAATTTGTAAGAAATAATAGAAAAATACTATTATAATCTGAAAACTATGAATTCATTTAAAATCCCTGAGATATTGCATAAAATGACAAAATCCACTCACTCACAATAGTAAAATACTAAATTTCTAAAATTTATTTCCTTTTAAAATATTTGACTTATCTTACTATAACAACAAATGTACCTACTTGCATTTATTGTATTTATTTATACATATATATCTTTTATAAAGTTAAAATAGAACATTCTAGACATTTCTCTACTGTGTTATAAAAATTGAGTTTCTAAATCCTAAAAAAAATCAATAGCATTTGTCTATTGTTGTTTAAATATATACTATTCAACTCATAATCAGGATTTAATGTAAGTCATTGAAATATTATTTTTAAAAAAGTGGTTAATGAAACACAAGTAGTTACTTATTGTTTTAAACTATTTGTAGTCGAAAATAGGATTTACAAGAATATAAATTTAGGGTCATTCCATGGAAGTATAAACTTCAGAAGCAAAAAAATAAAGAATATAAACTTCAATTATAATCTATTTTTTAGTTTTATGTAAATTCTACACATACTGTGTTACCTAATATAATGAGAAAATAAAAGATTATAAAATTAAACATTTCACGAGAAATTAATGCAGGGTTAAGTGGCCTATACATATCCACATTGCTTTGTTTCTTACTGGAGTTTGTTTAAAATACCTCTGCACATCTAACTAAAAATTTACCATTCCTAATAAATGTTAGTGAAAGAGATTAAATAAAAATAATGTACAAGAAAAGAAAAAGACTATTCTGTATGAGTGTGTTCTTTATTTGTATGCTTCTATAAGATGTTAGTACTTTTAATTTTAATTAGCAGTTTGTTTCAACTATTATTTGAGAAGAAAATGATATCTACTGTATGTTCAGAATTAAACCTCAAATTTTCTAATTTGAGGTTTAACGATTCACCCATCTTCGCATAGTTTCCTCCCAATCCGTGTTGTTGCCATCATCATTATCATTTGTACGGACATAGCTTTCATCATCTGTGGTCATCATCAAATTTTTTAATTTGAGGTTCAAAATACATTAATGTAAAATGTCAGAATGTTGGTTTCAGAAGAATAATTTTGAAAAACAGGGTCAAATGGTAAAAATGTTATGCTAGTCATAGACCCTAATTTAGAAACATCTAGCATTTAATCACAAAATAATATTAAGATATTTTTATGAATTCCAAACATATAATACTAGAAAATCTCCCATCATGATATGATAGGTGAAAACTGCCTCATCATTAGAGAGATTTCCCATCAAATTTGATGTGTCTAAATAAATACGTATATGAGAGAAATGTTTACCAGATTAATTCTTTTAGATGGTTATCAGTTTTTATTCTGTACCAAATAAATTAAATCAAAAAGAATATAAATAAAAACAAAAAAGTAATTTTCATTATTGGATATTATTAGATTAATACATTTTTGAAGGCAGGATGAACTGGAATCGCTACCAAATCAACAATCTGGGCTATTACATTATTTTAACAACAAAAATAACTTTAAATGCATATATTAGTGCAAATGTTGTGTTAGTTACTGTGGAATGACCCTTTACTGGTATTTCTTTGAAAATCATTTTTACAAAATCATAAATAGAGAACTGTCTCCTTTTTTAAGCTGCTCAATACACAACTCAAAATTAGTCAATTGCATTTATCAAGGGACTTCATTTTTTTTTCTCTTCATTTTTTGCTTAAATCAAAACCATATCCCCATCTTTTGTTTTAGTCACTACAAGTTTAACATTTTTATGCAGTCCAACAAATACTATAGTGTTTTGAAGGACCTTCATATTTATTCTAGCTGCCTCATCTCACATGATATGACTTCAGATTCTAGAAAAATGATTTAACATGAATCTTAACGATTGACCCATCTTCGCATAGTTTCTTCCCAATCCGTGTTGTTGCCATCATCATCATCATCTGTACGGACATAGCTTTCATCATCTGTGGTCAGTGATGCATGGTGTTGAAAGGGATCCAAATCCTACAATGGGAATTTATCGAAAACTGGAACAGCCACTTCAAGAGACTTATGCAATGGCTAATGTTGGTTTCTATTGAGGTGGTGCAGGAGAAGGTAAACAAAAGAAAAAATGAAAAGAAAAATAAAATAAGTGCAAAGAATTATTTGCCTGAAATCAGTGCTTTTAAACTGAGTTTAACTGAATGCTTTAAGTATTTTCCCTACAGGTTAATTTTGAATTCTCTTGTGGATAAATAATTATACTTTACAACAAAAAAAAATTGTGATTTAAGTCATAATTTTTGGATATAAAATACTTAATAAAGAAGGCTTTAAATCTATACTACAATCTAAAACTTCCCTTAACAGAGTACTTTAAGAACTTTTAACAAATTAAGAATAGGTTAAATTTAAAAATTGTTGTGGATAAAGGATTATAATAAAGGATATTGTGGATAAAAAATTTCACTGCTTTTTAGATAAAAAAAATATATTTTATGATAAAAAATCAACCAAGAACACTTCAAACCTGTACTATAGTCTAAAATTTCTTTTATTTAATTTTTTATGAGAAAAAAAAACTGATTTAAATCACTAAAATATGTACATTTTTTAAGATTACTTTTTTTCTAGAATGTCTAATTTTTTTTTAATCTACTATAATGGAGCTAGATTAATCTTTTTAGGACCCATAACATTTAATTATGTTCAATGAAATTTTCAAATGCATTTAGTTTATATTGAATGGATGGAAATGGTGATTTCTACATTATAAATTTAAATGTAATAAATATTTATCCTTCTTTTTTTATTTTAGAAAGCAGATTTAAATTACTAAAACACATGTCTTTAAAATTTCCCAGTTCTTAAAATGTCTAATTTTTCTTTCTATCCACTAGATTAGACACACAATATCATATTACTTTTTCATTAAATCTTCTTTGATTTACTTTTTACAATTTAAAATGTTTCACTCCATTCAATGAAATTTTTGATGGAATTGAGTTTGTATTAAGTAGTTTACCACAGAACTTTCTAAATAATTATAAACTAATTTGCAATAGTTTGCAAATCATGTAATACAATTCTTGTTAACCAGATGTCAATATTTTTAATCATTAAAAGCATTGATAAAAATTCTTTAATTACTTTTATAAATTAGAGAGCATAATGTTATTTTTTAAGAAAGTCAATATTTGTCAAAAGAATTTCATTGTCTTTTCATAATTTGATTGAACATAAATAAATCTTTCCTTCAGAAATTTTAAGATCAGAAACTCATTTTGATACTCAATTTTTTTTCCTCAGTATCAATGTATCTTTCCTCTAAATAAATTGGTGATAGTTTAAATTACATTTTATGCTATACATTTTAATAGCTGATTCTTTTAGTTGAATATTATATATATATATATATATACAGGGTGTCCCTAAAGGTCATTTACAAACTTAACATGCTGGTCTGTCATATCACGATGAACAAGATTTACATAGAAACTTGTGTCTGAAAATGCAAACTATGACCGCTAGAGTGCTGTGAACACGAGTATGGAGCAGGAGAAAAAGAAAATTATATCGACAGCGGTGTTAATATGATTTTTACTACATATGAGGATTACATCACAGCAAATGCTCAAAATTGTTTCCCTTTGCCACAATGCATGTTTCACAACGTCGGCACATGGATTCCCGAACCCGTTCAATTTGGCCAGGAGTGTCATGGACACGTGCTGCCGCTTCTGCAATTCTGGCGATCAGATTCATGTCTGATGTTAGGGTGTCTCGTACACAATGGACTTCATGTGTCCCCACGGGTAGAAATCCAGGTCAGGGGATTGCGGCAGTCCGCTACAGCGATTTTCCTGCAATTATTACCATCTAGCAGTCACAGTTTGCATTTTCGGATACAAGTTCCTATGTAAATCTTGTTCATGATATGACAGACCAGCATGTTAGGTTTGTAAATGACCTTTTGGGACACCCTGTATATATATATATATATATATAATAAATATATATATACTATAAATATATATATATATATATGTGTGTATATATATATATATATATATATACATACATACATACATACATATATATATATATGAAATATCTTGAATATTACCTTAATAATATCTAACATATCTTTCTCAATTTTAATTCCTATCTTTAATGCTTAATACTCATTTTTTAAAATTATATAATACAGGATATACTCAGCAAATTAAGCTCTAAACAGCTGATTTTACAGTATTTTATGGACATATTTAACTACCCCAGCAAAATAGTCAGAACTACCAGCAGGAACCCAGACTTTACCCCATAATAACACTTTATTTGGATATTCATATTTCTATCCCTTCCGTCTGTAATACACTATAACTACACATAATTTCATGTTCTCACAATGAAAGGTTAAGCATTCAGTTTTTGTTTTTTGCTTGCTCATTTTTAATATATATTTTTCTTTATATAAGAAGTTGGAAAAAAAAATTCTGAGCAACAACTGCTTTATTTTAAAGTCACACTAAAAATGCCCTGCTAAATTAAATAAAGGATATTTCATTTTTAAAAATTTAACTATGTGATTTGAAAATCTGTAGATTACATATAGATGTACAGGCATTGATAAATAAAACCTCTTTTGAAATATAAATGTACCTACTGATTTAAACTTCAGCTATATGCATTTTATAATGTAACCAGAATATTTTATTTTGGGAACAAGAAAATAAATTGTTTATCTTCTTTATAAAAACTAACATTGTATTAATGCATAAGGCTTTTTAAACTAACCAGAATGCTAGCAAAATAAGTTAGATATTGATACAATAATTTTACTACCTAGAATGAAAATATAATAAAAAAATAGCCCTTATTTTCAAAATAAACTGTTTATGTAATTGAATCAATTTAATGCTCTTAAGAAACAGCAGTAGAAATCTATATAAAATAAAGTACTAGAAAATAATGCAAAGGCGTTAAGAGCCAAGAATGCATAAAAAGCAAATAATACTGCCTCCTAATTTAAACTACGCAATATCCATGCAAAAGATCAATGGAATCTTATACTATGAAATAATCTTATACTATATCTTATTATATGAAATATTCAGAAAGAAAATTAATTTGACTTGACACTCCACATCTAGTGACTGATAAAATTTAAATTTTTAAAAATATGATTTTTACAGTTTATATTTTCATGTCTTTTGAAATATTTTATGTAATTTTTAAAATTTATGACTCACTACAATTTCCAAGTTAACTTCAGCAAAGGTAACAATTGAACTATAAAGAAATAGCTTTAAATAAAATTTTGTGCAGAGCATTCTAAAGTTAAACTAGTTTATATAGAACTGATTCAAAACTAACAAAACAAAAATGATAGAAATAAAGAAAACATAAAATACATGCCAAAAAGATGGATGCAAACATGCAAATGAAAACAGTGCAAAAGAAAATGATATCGAACATAGAGGAGGTAGGACAATCACAAAAAGAAAAACATTTCTCATAAAAAAATTTTAATATCAACTGAGAAAAAGACATAAAAATGTGACATTCAGCTAAATTTTATGTATATATATATGGCACTGTACCTACTAAACATCATTGAAAGAAAACAGCATATTTCATAGATAAAGTTAATAAAATAGATAAGTCATAGATAATTGCAAAATTAGTCAACTACCTTATGGAGAATTAAATTTTATACCTTCTACAGTATTAACTAGAAATATATAAAAACTGACAGTTATAAGTAAATAAACTTAAATAATTATCTTGTATATTTCTTTTTTGTTTTAAATTACTTGTATTATCCTCTAAACTTTTAATAAATTATAAACATTCAGATGTGTTCAGTGTGCAGATATATAAGACAGTTTATCCAATTAAAAAATATATTGTATTCTTACAGTAAAAACAATGGTAAAGAAAGATATTATTAAAATGTTCATTCAATACTTCAGCTTTTTATTAATTGAAAGTGAAAGAATAATAAGTTATGTGCAACAAAGTCGTAATATTTACACAGTTATTAAAAAAATTTTAATTTTTCATAAACGCTTGAGTAAGTATATAATAAATGTCATTAGATAAATTTTGACTAAGTATAAACTTTTGAACAAAAGTTGCATGCAATATTTGTTAAATAATCCAATGCAAACAACTTTACATTAAGAGAAAAATAAAGTAACTTGGTTTCAGAACTGTTCCAAAATATTAAACAATGTTAATAGAATTTTTTAAAGATAATTAGTAATATTTTATATAATAAATATTAAAAGAAGAATCAATATAAAAAAAATCTTACTTTCTACAAAAGATAATTTTTTTAATATTTAATTAAGTAATAGTCTTTAAATGTTGAATTTAAAATGTTGTAGCCAACTTAAATTTATCTTTTATAAATGGAGGAATTTAACTGCCTACAATCAAAAGTTATTAGAGTGAAAACAAGGAGGTATGAACTTCAGTAAAAATATCTAAAGAAAGAAATTTATTCAATATTATAAAATAGTGAGTTATAAATATTTAACTACGAGTTAAAATATGTAAAAACTGTTTCTTACTCTAGGATCATTATCATAAAGTTCCTGGTCATCCTCTTCCTGAATTTTATTTCCATCCGAATGCCCAGATAGTACACAGCTGTTACGAGCTTGAATTTCTTGCAGAAAATGATTTTCTTGAGCTCTCTGCCTTTCTTCCCGCCACAATGTTCCACCACCATCTAGACTTTCAATAGCACTTTCTGTATCTTCTGTTTCAAAATCTTATAAAACAAAGTCAGAATATTTTAATCTATTCAAATTTGTATTTCATAGACAGAAACAGCTTATTAAAGTTTAATAACGGTAGTAATAATCATTTCTTGTTTTCTCAGCAGCCACTCAAATTTACATCATCCTCATATAAAAATACACATTGAATAAAAATTTTCATGTAATGCAATACAATTGACACAATCAATTATTAAATTTCAAAATTCATCTCTTTCTTTTAACAGATAAAACAAAAGTTATTTTTGGCATAGACGTAACAGGAGTATGGCATAATGTCACTGCTTTGACAATGTCTTGTGTCAGGCATGTGTACTGCAGCATAAGAATGAAATTGCTGTAGAATCAATCAGGGGTTTTAAAAGCATGGAGAAGAATAAAATGGGTTATAAAGGGTCCATGTTGCTTTTGCAACATTTCTTTGCAAATGGCTGAAGACCAGATTGGATTTTAGCTTACTAGTAATGGTACATAGAATAAAATAAGTTTAAAAAAGTAAAAGTAAATAAGTTAAAAAGAAAATAAGTTTGTTTATTAACAACTGTGTTCATGATTTCAGTGCTTTTTGCAATGGATTAAATTTATGAACTTCAGAAGTGTATTTTTATAATTTTAACAATATACTACTGCAAGTATCAGCAATTGATATTTGGTTATGGGTCAAACTCAACAAAAATGTGAGTATTAAGATGTTTTGAATCTGTAGTATTCTCCTTTTAAGATAGTCATAAAAACAACACCAACATTATGAAACATAAGACAAAAAGTTATTTTAATTATTATAAAAACAAGCAAAATTAAGTAACTTTATTTACAAGCATTCTCTTTGATATTGTTATGAATTTGTTAGTGAACCTTAAATTTAACATGGTACTTTATATTGGCGAGATACCGCCTCAGTGGCAGCAGTTTTGGCAACGTACTTTTGTTGCCAAGTGTGGCGATACTTTACAACTTCCGGTTCTGGCTTCTGGAATATTCCAGCAGTTTCTTTGGGCCTATATAAGACAGGCTAAGTCCCAAACAAGGAGAGTCGTTAAGTAGGTTTCTCGGTTTACAGAGTACACACAGTGTGTTATGTTTTAGCGGTGTTTCCATTTTGTTTTATGTGGAAAGAGGTACGGAAGCCTACAGCATTCTGCTCAAGTTGATTCGCGATGATTTTGTAAGCTTGGTACAAATGTGCAGTACCTTAACATTGATGCCTTTCTGACAGTGTACTTTCTACCTGATTGCCAATAAATTATTTTCATGCTGTCTTACTTAAAGTCCATTGTGCTGTCTTACTTAAAGCTGGGTTCAATCCCTGAACCCAGATTTGAAGTTTGTAACAATATCAATGGCTCCTCTGATACTGAACTTATGATGCAAATTTGGTCCAATCATGCTAATAGTTAGTCCTCTTCAAAGACATCAAACCCCATAACAAACTTCAAAGAACCAAAATTTTTTGTTTGCTATATCTAAAACTGTTAAGAAAAATTATATCTCTCACAGAGCATATAACCCATTAGTTGTTGTGTGTATTCAATAGTAATAAAAATAAGAAAATGATAAATTTTAATTAAAAATTATCTTAAATTTTTTAAATGAATTAAAATCAATTAAACTGAATAGACTAAAAATGAAATATTAATTCATTATGCTTTTAATTACTATTTGCTCTTTTTAAAAAAACAAAATGTTATAAGCCAACTCACACAATGCCATGAACATTTTGTGAAATTCTTTGTCTAATATAACAAAAGGCTCAAACTTTTTCTTCCACTGTTTGTGTGGATAAAAGTGATTAATTTCATTCACCTCATTAAGAAGTTAGAAATGAGCTGTTTTTACAACTATGGAAAAATTTTAAAACAAAAAATATAGCTTAACTAAAAAAGGGTAAAGAAAAGAAAATTTCCCAGAACAGTGAGAAATTGTACTTCACTTTAGAAATATAAAGATTTATTTAAAGAAATACATCTGATTTTCATTAAAGACAATGTGAACATTTTTGTCAATTTACTAAGTTATTTTGCTAACTATGTGGTATTGTTTCCAAGCTAGTTTATGTAAGGAAATGAAAATTTTATAGATATTATCAAAATGCTGAAATTTTAAGATGAACATTTTGGTTCTCCTGATTAATAAAAAGTAGTTTTCTCTATTATAAATTCATTTTCTAATATTTCTGTATTGATCAAGAAAAGCAAAAAAACAAACTGTCACGGAAGATTGTATCATAACTTCTAACACTGTTTTTATAGAAGGATTGACCATTATCTCCAAAAATTTTTGTAAATAGAACTTCATAAATGATGGGGGAAAAAATGTTTCAAGTAAGTTCTAATCTGAGAATTCTCCCTGAAAAATATTTTTCTTAAATATTAATTTTATTGTATTAAATTTTTACCTATATTTTAGAAAGAAATTGATAGTAAGATTTATATATATATATATATATATATATATATAAATAAATAAAGATGGTTTGCTAGCCTATTTTATACTTTATGCAAAGCATAGTGAAATCCCTATGTAAGGTATAATGCATATTGTGTATGTATGCTATTGTTAATAAAAATATTTTGATAATTATAAGTGAATTTCATTTTCTCACCTCTGCTACTACTCAGAACTTTACTATCTCCACCACCATCTTCATCTTCAGATCCTGATAACATATGGGAAAAAAGGTTAGTGATTAGTTATGAAAGAAATTGTAATTTACCAGGCAACAGTTTATATCATGTAAAAAATGCTTTTTCTTATAAATTTCAAAAATCCCAAATTTATACTATAATGTTTCATTAAAAACAAACAATGCATATTTGTTAAATGTTTCTAAAATAAAATTAAAATTTCTAAACTCTCTTATTTTTTAAAATCATATATGCGCATTAATTAGAAATTTTAATTACAAGAGTCAGACAAAAAAAAATTAGTTGCACTGATTGAGAGAAGAAAAAAAAACAGGATCAAAATTTTACGATAATTTTATTTATATCCTAAATTTCCATAAAAAATTTACTTTACCAAGTATTTACATTATTATTTGGAACAAATTTTTTCAATGTCTTCTGCAAAGAAATCTTATCCAATATCAGATAACATATTTTACCTCATCATTCAAGTGGTATTATCAATTTGAAAGTTCTTCATTCAGGAGACCAAAAACATAAAGGTCACAGGGCAAAAGGTATGGGTTATAAGGATGAGAATCCTACATTTCCACTCTAAACCTTTTCAGAAATTCATATATTTCTTTTGTGGCATGCAATCATTTCATGGTAGCTTCATGTTGCATTGCATTTTCACCATACACTTCATGTAACTGACAAAAACTTTTTGTGCTGTCTTTTACCACAAAATAGAATAAATCACTGCACTCATTCCTAATTTGGAAACCACTTGCAACTGCAGATGCATGTTTACAACTGATTATCTGACAAACTAAAATTGTGGCTTGAAAATCACTACATCACATAATACAGTTAAATACCTGAACTGTTGCCAAAAAAATAGCCTGTGACAGAAAATATTTATGAAGGAGTGTAAATAACTTTTTGACTTACCTATAAAGTTACAATGCTTTCATAAATTTTTACAAATAGTATCTTTTTAGGTAAAAATTTAAAAAAAAAAGAGAGTTATAATATTTTGTATAATACTTTCATAAATTTTTACACATAGTGTCTTTTTAGGTAAACATTTTTTAATACAAGAAAGTATGCAAAATTTAGGCATTTATTCAGTGATACTATTCCCTCAGAAAATTCTTAATTGTTTATTATACAAAACATATTTGTGTTATGGGAAATACAATTGCATAAGTAAAGTAATTTTTTCCAAGATTCTCCTATGAAGTTCAAATACTTTGACTGGCTATATTAACTTATCAAAAGAAGTACTTGTATCTGAGATATCATTCAATTTCTGTTATTAGTCAAAATTAATTTGACTAAATTAGATCATTAAAACTATACAGTATCTATCTCTTTAAATTAAAAATCAAGCTTTTATAAAAATAATATTTATTGACTTCTATTGAATTAGTAATACTAAAATTTTGAAATCTTCTATACTCTTTTATAATGTGAAAATAGATTTCAACATATTAACCCAGCCTTTATTTGCCAAAATATACACTCATTCACTATTTAAATATATACATGTAATAAAATACAAAACATGAAACTTCATAACAATAAAATATTTGTTTTGTCTTCCTCTAAAGTTAAAAACTTTATAAAAAATCCTTCTTTCTTAAATTCTTAACTTTCTCTAAATTCTGCATGTTAATTACTTTTTAGATTGATCATATTTTGCTTTCCACTTTAACAATTCGACATTTTAAATTAAATTTTTTTTCATTTTTATTTATAAATTCTGCTTAATATTTTTTTCAATGCTTTATCCTAAATATAGTAATGTAATGATACAAAAAATTAAATATATTGCTTCTTATTTCAATTTTTAAAAAATTAGTACTGACTTAGCAAAGAATGAAAGTTAGTTTACATGTCTAACTAAATTAACTAAATGAGCAAATTTTATACTTTTGTTATTTGTATTAAACTATAAGTCTGTTTTGAAATTTTGCATTGTAGAGTGTTTTTATAAAACCAATAACATAATGATTTTCAAATCTTCTTGTGCAGTAATGATTCTGATAACTAAGTAAAATATTTGCAAAATATTTACTTTTAAATAATAATAATACTAAGTGTTAACTGAAGAGAACTAAATATATTAAAGCATTATAACAATATATGCATTCAATTTTCTGTATCCATCCACAGATCTTTATCTCTGAATCTGAGACCATTCTGCTTTCTCAATTCTACTTAGTAAAATAGTGGTTCTTAACATTTTCAAAATCATGAAACACCAAGAATTTTTAAATATTTTTCTGGAACACAATCATAAAATCAAATATATATATATATGTTCATTTTACATACTATATTAAAAAGTGTACATAACAGTTTATTATATCTATCTACACAAAATAACAATTAGTAAATTAAATTATTTTTATTGAATCCAATATTTTGATAACAATTAGTAAATTAAATTATTTTTATTGAATCCAATATTTTGATAAAACACTTTCTCAAAGTTTGCAGATAAGTATTCTATGGAACACCAGTTAAGAACAACCATACTAAAAGATATTCAGAAAATATAGATTTCTGAAATGTATACCTGAGTTTAATTCTCTAACAAGAGAAGACATAGCATTGGTGACCGAGTCGGCAGCCACTAGAAGATCGTTCCTCAAGCTCCTTGTGCTGCCAGATTGGTCATACACAATCATAGCATTATTTGGTACGCCTGTAGCACTTTCAGATGTGGGTGGGTTGCTCCCAGGTGTTGTTGGAGCACTACGTGATGATGATAAGGGATAAGGTGTAGAAAGAGGTGGAGATTTCGAAGTGGCAGATCGTGGTGAACTATTGGGAGTAGATCGTGGTGATGTCTGGTGATTCTAAAAAAATACAGAAAATAACTAATTTAATATAGATATACAATGGTGCCTTAGCCTGAGGGTTTAATTTTTTCCACAAAGGAGCTTGTAACTTATATTTATCATACGCAAATTAATATTTCCATTAGAATAAACTGTAACACCATTAATATTTGCTGGACACTTGATCTCCCAAGAAAGGAAACACCAGAATTTTTATATATATTTTTAAATAAGATAAACTTACTCATAAATGACAAATATTGTACAAATATCAAACAACAATATAAAATAATAACTGGTTTTAATTAATTTGTGCAAAATATGCCAACAATTAATGACTAGATTGATTACAGGATATGTAAAATAAATTTTTAGTACAAAACTAATTAAGAATGCAAGTAGATATAAAAATTATTTTTTAATTATAAAATAATCTGAGCAATGTTTTAAACAACAGATATAATTTAGAATTTTCTTACTTCAATAAAGTATTTTCAACAAGATACTACTTAAACAGTTAAAGTAAGCTTAAAACCTGAAAGGGTAGGAACTATTTTAACAATAAGAGTAATTTTGTGCAATGTTCATACACAGTAAACTGCATTATTTTGACTACTAAAAAAAAACCAAGTAATTTGCAGGATTAATACAGAGTGACTCCATAAAATGCAGGTAGCTACTAAATTAAAATTCTTAAGGTGATTAAAAAGATGCTCAACTGAGTTTCTATTTGAGAATTAGAAGACCAGATACACTATGCACTTTCAATTACTGTGATGTATTTTTGGCAATAAAAACTTTTTATTATCTCACTGGAAAATTTCATCTATTCAAAGAAGGCATTAAGGATATAAGAGATATGCAAGGATAGTTTTATATTAAAAGCATTTGAAACTTCCTCCAAATATATGAATTAAAATGATTTAAGAAAAATATTCTCCAGATTCTAATGCTGACATTATACTTTGGGTTCTGAAGGTAATGATTATAAAATGTTTGTCAATCGATGTTCCTTACTGACATGCCATTACTAATAGCCATTCATAAAGTAAAACAGATAGAAAGTTTCACTATTCATGGCAATACTTTGGAAATAAATGGAAGCCTAATTTAAAAGCCATCATACAAAATAATGCTTTACAGCTCATGGATTTTCATTAGATTTAATAAAGATGATAATAGAATAATTTACCTGTTTTATTGTTTTTAACACAGTAAGATTTACTGAACTGAAATTTACACATCAGTAATGTAACAGTAAGGTTAAATTAAGTACTCAAACTGATCCCTTATAAAGTGTTAATTAATTTTATAACAGAGTTGTAGCCTAAAATGTTTTTTGGGGAAAGGACTAAGAAAGATTATGTTGTTATTTATAAAATATGAATAACTATACAGGCACTGTTTCTGTATGCCATTCATAGGTGCATGAATGCACTATAATTATGGAAGAAATTATTTTTATTCTTATAATTGGATTTAAAAAATTAAAATTTAATAGGTTTGATTCAGAAAAGGAAAGACGCGATGGGAGATATATGTGTTTATTGTAAAGAGTGTGATGAGCGTTTATGCCCAGTACCATGGTTTTGAGTATAATATACAGTAATAGACTTGGGAATTGTACATATTATTGTTGTATTAATGCTCTTAAAGTCTGTATATTCAAAATCACATTATTTTGTTATATTTAGCATTAGTTTAGTTTTTCTTGTTTTCAGGAATAAAATGACACTTTAATCTATCTTTTATGTGTTTATTTAAACAATAATATAGTAGTTATTGCATTTAAAGTTTTATATTTTTACACAATAATAATTTTCTATCTTTTGTATCAATATAAAAAAACAAAATTAAACATGAAAAAAAATTTATGCATTTTTCTGAAATATATACCACAATGATTCCTATTTCTGTGAGGACAAATATTATAAAGAAAGCAAAATTAATACAAATGAAAAGCAAAAACGAAATAAAACTTTTAGACTGTAACCCTCTGAGTGTAACAAAAAAGTGGACACTCTAGCGAAACAAGCAACTACATTCTACACTGGTGCTGTGCCTTACAGTGATATCAAAAAAGCCATTTCCATCAACATAAATGACCACTGGAATGCCAAATGGAACTTAGAAATTCGAAACAAGCTTCACTTTCTTAGACCATCTATTTCATTTTGGCCATGTTTCCCAAATCGCAAATTGGATGTTATTTTAACACGTCTTCGCATCGGTCATACTAGAGTCACCCATAAACATTTACTTTTGGCTGAGCCTGCTCCACAATGTTCTCCCTGTCACACTCATCTCACCGTTCATCACATTTTAACTTCATGTGCGGCTTTTACACATTTTTTACAACATATATTTTAAAACTTTTCATCCCAGTTTGAGCAAACTTTTGGGTGAGCCCTCCCCATGCAAAATTATTTGAATTTCTCATCCGCATAGGCGTTTTTAACCTCGTTTAATTTTAAAAGTTTTAATATCAAACTTTACGCCATATTTTTACTTATGTTCTTTCTTTTATATATTTCACTCATAGTTACTTATGCTTCTAAATTTTATATATATATATGTATTCATATTTTGTTTAAAACTTCAATCTTTGTATGACACAGCATATCCTAACCTGGATCTTGCACCAAAAAACCCAACCAACCAACCAACCGTAACCCTCTGAGTAATGAGGTTTTATATGTATAGTCTTCCTAAATGTTGTATTATTAATAATAACATGCACAACATCTAATTTATAGTTATGAATGGCTCAAACCATATATTTTCATCTTGATGTTAAGACTTCTTTCACCTATACTTATTTGTTCTTGGGAAGGAAGTGGAATGATTAGTGTAAATCAGAAAACAACTGATAAACTTTTACTATCTCAGTTTTTGAAACTTAGATGATTAAAATCATTCAAGTCATAAAGAGAGTTACATACTTTGAGCATTTTCATAAGAGCTTCTAACTGGACCATTAGTTCCCTTCTGCTCTCTTGAAGAGTGGATAAATGACTTTCTAACTCTTCTTTCCTTTGCCGCAGTGCTCGTAACTCTGCCAAAAGGGTTGGATTCTGCTCATTTTGTAATGCATCTTCCTGTTCTTGTTGTTTCCGTAACCGAACTATTTCTCGCATTATTTCCCTACATATTAAATAGCAGATAAAATTTATAAAAGGATTTTTAATTAGATGAAATTAATGAACTGATAATCTGCTGTATGATTTGCTTATGCAGAAAGACAAAGCTACCTGTTTTTAGCTTCAAGTTGTGAAATGAGCTCTCGCTGCCTGGAAGTATCCATGTTTAAACTCAAATCAGATGGACTTCTCATCTGAAAATTTATAAAATAGTCATTTTATAACTTTTAAGTATAACCTATATGTAAAATATTCTTTAAGTTGCTTTTTAAAACCTGAGACTGAACATATAACAATCATTTTAATGAAATTTAAAATGACATATATGTCTATTC
Organism: Pardosa pseudoannulata; assembly: GCA_032207245.1. NCBI lineage: Eukaryota > Metazoa > Arthropoda > Arachnida > Araneae > Lycosidae > Pardosa > Pardosa pseudoannulata. The sequence goes on from CM063508.1 coordinate 115,406,880, forward strand.
TGTAAACAATGTCAAATTGAAGATATCACATAAAATAGTAAAATAAGATGACATAGTGAAGCAATGACCAACATATTTATGTAAGTGCATCAAATTTTATAAAAAATTATGATATAGGATGTGGGCTCTGTAAAAATTATCTCTTCCTTTCTTTATTTATATTTTTGTGGTGCAGGGGTATGTGCCAGTACAACATAATAAAAATTAGGTTTATTACAAAAACTTTTTAATGTTTCATTCTTTTACAGTAGCATAATCTTACAATTACCACTTTAATACAAAATGTAATAATTAAGATATTTTATCCTTGAAAATACTTCTATAATATTAATATATAATTTGATACTGTATAAAGTACTTTACAGAAATTTATTATTATTACATTCAATGAAATTAATATAAGAATATGACATGAAACATTTATAGAAAATTTACTAAATCACAAACAAAATAAATAATTTTACCAAAGACTTCTCTTAATCTAGCAAAAACAACTATTTTGTAAAGGTTATATAATGCTGAGGTCTAGAGATAAAATATACTCTTAAAACCCTTTAAAAAAAAGAATATAAAATAAAAATTATGTTTAGTCAGGCATCTTAAAAATTAATACATAAATAAGTTTTGTATATATTAACATAAAAAAATTGTAGTTGATTCCACTTAATTGTCACTTTCTGTACTGTGTCCTCTAAACACCTTTCATGTGCCACTTGGTGGAACATGTACTAATGGCTATTAACTACTTACCTAGTTGTTACTGGGTTACACTAGAATTCTCAGGTAGTTTTACAGTGTTGCTCAGAAAAGAGCTAAAACATTTGTATAAGCAAAGAACATGCAGTATAATCTACAACTGTGAAAAGTGCCCTGAAAGTGGAAGGTCAGTAGATGGGAAAGGAAGTAGAAAGTAAAAGTGGAAATCCCTCCCCTGCCTCTGGAGGGTAATCGAAACAGAAAGTGGGGATCATGAAAGTCTTACATCCATTAGAATAAGCAGTTTAATTTGTGTTATTAAATCAAAGAAAAGCAATGTGAAAGCACCTAAAAATATTACTTCAGTGAGTATAGATACTTATATATATAAATATATCACATTTATTTTTCAGCAGTGAGACCAACAGGTATAAACTAACAATTTTAGGCACAATTAAAAATATCTAATATACAATTAGCTTCTGTTATTTAATTTTCCCATGCTTGCTAAGCAAAAAGAACTCTTAGTCAAATTTCAGTCATGACATCAGAAAAGCAAAATGCACAGTCATGGTTCGTACACTTTTTTAATGGAAAAAATTAAGCACCATTCAAACTTTTTAAGCACCTCTTATCAGAAACATATCAGATAAAATAATGGTTATTACATTAGGCTCAATAAAAACATGAACAAAAGAGAGTGTGTATAAGTGAGAAATCATGTGTCAAAATTTTGGGAAAAAAGGAGAAAAATGCAAAAAAAAAAAAGAGGAAAAATAGAGGTAGTTGAATAACTATTAAAAATTAACGTTCTGATTTACTTAATACAAAAACAAGAGCCTAAATATGAAATAATCTAAATAACTTTTTATCAATATAAACAAGTACTTAAGTTTCCTAGTAGAAAAATATTTAAAACAGATTCAAATCAAATGCTTCTTCAATTTGCCTAATTAAAAAAATAAATTCACCAATACAGTTGAACTTTATTATATTAAACTTTGAGGAACCATATTGTTTGTTGGACTTAACTTTAGAAGAAACCTTAGAAGAAAGGTTTTTAAAGAACCTTTTCTATTCTTTAATGTTAGATCTCAGAAAATTATAACTTGTGTAAGATTTACAAAAGATTAATTATTAAATAAGATTTACATATATAAGATTTATAAAAATATTATCTTTAATGATCTTAATTGACTAAAACCAAACAACTGATGGATCGCCTATTCGAATGACCAAAAATGTAGACAAATGCAAAACTAGTTAATGCTTACTATTTTAATACTGAATTAATTTATAATCTTCTATAGACGTGAAGCCAGTATCAAGATAGTGTAAGGAATTTCTTTGTCTTATAAAACGAAAAACATTTTCTTTCCTTGAGTAGGTGAACAAGATGTTATTAATTACATGCACTTTGTTTTTAAATCTAGACACATATTTAAATCTTTTCATAACTGCAAAAAAGTTTTATAAAAAATGAAGAAAAAAACTTAGTATATGACTGAAAAAAGGATCCTTCTACCTCATTCCTTAGATTCACTATAAATGTATAAAATGGACATTCACCATTTATGGATAAATTAGCATGCAAACAAAAGGAAAATGAATGAGATCAAAATTTTCATTTGTTATAAGCTGGTTTGTTAAAATAAGGATTTCAACAGTACACCAATAATTTAAAAGTCATTTCAAATAACACAGCTTTAAAATGCACTTCTAAACAAAACTTAAAAATTTTGTAACATTAAAATTTGTTTTTAACTAGTTTGTAAAATTCTATTAATTTTTCTTAGATTGATTTATAATTAATGTTTAAAAAATACAGTATAAGTCTAATTTTTTTAAATGGACAATTTCAAAAAATTTTTAATAAAAGTAGCAGACCCAGATGTTAAATATTAGAGGGAAAAAAAGGAGGAAAATGAAGAAGGAAAAACGGAAAGTAAAAAACAATTTAAAAATATTTATTTGATTTACATAATGCAAAAACAAGTACCTAAGTATGAAATATAACAGAAGCTAAATAATTTTTACTAATATAAACAATCACCAGAGTCTCCTAATCAAAAAATGTTGAAAACAGATTCAAATAAGAAGTTTCTCAAATATCCTAATTTTTTTAAAAAAATTAATAATATAAATGCGCATTTTAGATATCAAATTTTTAGAAGACATTTCTATAAACAAATTTTTAATTTTGTGACTGCAGAACTTCTTAAATAGCAATAAAATCTATACCTTAATCGTTTTTAAAGATACAATAATTATCATTAGATTTAATTTTAATCAATGTCTAAAAACTCATGATTTAAATAATATAGGCACTGTATAAGGCTATTTTTTTAAGTGGACAATTAAAAAAATTTTTTTAAATAGTAATATGTCGGGACGATGATCGAATAGGACGAGATTTTTTTCGGTATCTGAGCCAAGGGGTTCGAATTGTACTTTAGACTAACAGATTTGTAACTATTTAGTTTGGTCTGAGAGCGCTAGAGTTTTCTTTTATGTTATCCGACGGCTAAAGACATCGGAATTTACTACTTAATTACTACGATTCTGGACGGCTACGAACAAAGAGCAGGATTCGAACCCATGGCCGTGTCCTACCGATTCAGCTATAGGGCTAATTTTTATCGGGATTGCCGTTAAAAGTTATGATTTTTCATCAACTTTAATGCACACACAAAACTTAACAACAACAACAAAAAAAAGGTGCTGATTTTTCAACAATAAACTTCCGTGCATATCCAAAATTTCGTAAGTTATTTGCAACAGTGTCATTTTCTCAGACACTGCCCATAGCAGAAAATTCAGTCAATAAGATAAAGTACCGTTTGAAATAACTATAGGAGGGATTGGAATCTCAATACTGTTACCGCGATATTAAAAAAATAACGATATATAAAACAGTATTACGATCGGTCTACATGCACGTGAGTTCGGGAGATATCTATAAAGAAAGTACGCAGGTTGTTAAAACATAATTCTACCGTATGAGAGCCCCATATTATGATCGCACTATTAACTATAACGGGCCATTAAAAAATGCGCATTTTCTGGAATCGAAATCCAGAAAACGATTGTTTTTTACCAAAAACATAGAATTACAGCTTAGTTGTACTTTTGTAACGGTAACATTTTGATATGTCAGCACAAGTTTCTGTTTTAGCGAGTGGCAACAAAAAAAGATTTGTTATTGCGATAGCGTGGTTGTTTTGAGTTAGTAAAAGATAGCGTCAGTTTTAACAGAATAAAATATGCTTTTTTGTGTGAGTAAAATGTGGTGATTATGACATGCACACACACTGCTTATCAAGTATAAAGATCTCCCACTACAACTGGTGACCCGATTTATTTACTTTTCGTCATTTTGGATTTTGCAACCTGTTAACGATATCTAACAATGGATAAACCAAATATTGAGGAGAAGACCGAGCTAAACAAAGTAAGTGTTAAAATTCCACCTTTTTGGACAGATAGACCAGAAATTTGGTTCTATCAAGTAGAGGCGCAGTTCAAAATTAATAATATTACAAATGAAGATACAAAATTTAATTACCTTGTGGCGCAACTTGAGCCAAAATATATCGAAAATATATGGGATATAATCAGTAGTGAAAGCACTACTAAATATACCGATTCAAAAACAAGGTTATTCAACCTATTTAAAGAAAGCGAAAGTGCTCGAATTAAACGGTTAATAACCGGAATTGAATTAGGTACAATGAAGCCTAGTCAGCTTTTACAAAAACTACGAACTGTGGCGACTGCGGACATTTCATTCAAGTCATAAAGAGAGTTACATACTTTTGAGCATTTTCATAAGAGCTTCTAACTGGACCATTAGTTCCCTTCTGCTCTCTTGAAGAGTGGATAAATGACTTTCTAACTCTTCTTTCCTTTGCCGCAGTGCTCGTAACTCTGCCAAAAGGGTTTGGATTCTGCTCATTTTGTAATGCATCTTCCTGTTCTTGTTGTTTCCGTAACCGAACTATTTCTCGCATTATTTCCCTACATATTAAATAGCAGATAAAATTTATAAAAGGATTTTTAATTAGATGAAATTAATGAACTGATAATCTGCTGTATGATTTGCTTATGCAGAAAGACAAAGCTACCTGTTTTTAGCTTCAAGTTGTGAAATGAGCTCTCGCTGCCTGGAAGTATCCATGTTTAAACTCAAATCAGATGGACTTCTCATCTGAAAATTTATAAAATAGTCATTTTATAACTTTTAAGTATAACCTATATGTAAAATATTCTTTAAGTTGCTTTTTAAAACCTGAGACTGAACATATAACAATCATTTTAATGAAATTTAAAATGACATATATGTCTATTCTGTAAACAATGTCAAATTGAAGATATCACATAAAATAGTAAAATAAGATGACATAGTGAAGCAATGACCAACATATTTATGTAAGTGCATCAAATTTTATAAAAAATTATGATATAGGATGTGGGCTCTGTAAAAATTATCTCTTCCTTTCTTTATTTATATTTTTGTGGTGCAGGGGTATGTGCCAGTACAACATAATAAAAATTAGGTTTATTACAAAAACTTTTTAATGTTTCATTCTTTTACAGTAGCATAATCTTACAATTACCACTTTAATACAAAATGTAATAATTAAGATATTTTATCCTTGAAAATACTTCTATAATATTAATATATAATTTGATACTGTATAAAGTACTTTACAGAAATTTATTATTATTACATTCAATGAAATTAATATAAGAATATGACATGAAACATTTATAGAAAATTTACTAAATCACAAACAAAATAAATAATTTTACCAAAGACTTCTCTTAATCTAGCAAAAACAACTATTTTGTAAAGGTTATATAATGCTGAGGTCTAGAGATAAAATATACTCTTAAAACCCTTTAAAAAAAAGAATATAAAATAAAAATTATGTTTAGTCAGGCATCTTAAAAATTAATACATAAATAAGTTTTGTATATATTAACATAAAAAAATTGTAGTTGATTCCACTTAATTGTCACTTTCTGTACTGTGTCCTCTAAACACCTTTCATGTGCCACTTGGTGGAACATGTACTAATGGCTATTAACTACTTACCTAGTTGTTACTGGGTTACACTAGAATTCTCAGGTAGTTTTACAGTGTTGCTCAGAAAAGAGCTAAAACATTTGTATAAGCAAAGAACATGCAGTATAATCTACAACTGTGAAAAGTGCCCTGAAAGTGGAAGGTCAGTAGATGGGAAAGGAAGTAGAAAGTAAAAGTGGAAATCCCTCCCCTGCCTCTGGAGGGTAATCGAAACAGAAAGTGGGGATCATGAAAGTCTTACATCCATTAGAATAAGCAGTTTAATTTGTGTTATTAAATCAAAGAAAAGCAATGTGAAAGCACCTAAAAATATTACTTCAGTGAGTATAGATACTTATATATATAAATATATCACATTTATTTCAGCAGTGAGACCAACAGGTATAAACTAACAATTTTAGGCACAATTAAAAATATCTAATATACAATTAGCTTCTGTTATTTAATTTTCCCATGCTTGCTAAGCAAAAAGAACTCTTAGTCAAATTTCAGTCATGACATCAGAAAAGCAAAATGCACAGTCATGGTTCGTACACTTTTTTAATGGAAAAAATTAAGCACCATTCAAACTTTTTAAGCACCTCTTATCAGAAACATATCAGATAAAATAATGGTTATTACATTAGGCTCAATAAAAACATGAACAAAAGAGAGTGTGTATAAGTGAGAAATCATGTGTCAAAATTTTGGGAAAAAAGGAGAAAAATGCAAAAAAAAAAAAAAAAGAGGAAAAATAGAGGTAGTTGAATAACTATTAAAAATTAACGTTCTGATTTACTTAATACAAAAACAAGAGCCTAAATATGAAATAATCTAAATAACTTTTTATCAATATAAACAAGTACTTAAGTTTCCTAGTAGAAAAATATTTAAAACAGATTCAAATCAAATGCTTCTTCAATTTGCCTAATTAAAAAAATAAATTCACCAATACAGTTGAACTTTATTATATTAAACTTTGAGGAACCATATTGTTTGTTGGACTTAACTTTAGAAGAAACCTTAGAAGAAAGGTTTTTAAAGAACCTTTTCTATTCTTTAATGTTAGATCTCAGAAAATTATAACTTGTGTAAGATTTACAAAAGATTAATTATTAAATAAGATTTACATATATAAGATTTATAAAAATATTATCTTTAATGATCTTAATTGACTAAAACCAAACAACTGATGGATCGCCTATTCGAATGACCAAAAATGTAGACAAATGCAAAACTAGTTAATGCTTACTATTTTAATACTGAATTAATTTATAATCTTCTATAGACGTGAAGCCAGTATCAAGATAGTGTAAGGAATTTCTTTGTCTTATAAAACGAAAAACATTTTCTTTCCTTGAGTAGGTGAACAAGATGTTATTAATTACATGCACTTTGTTTTTAAATCTAGACACATATTTAAATCTTTTCATAACTGCAAAAAAGTTTTATAAAAAATGAAGAAAAAAACTTAGTATATGACTGAAAAAAGGATCCTTCTACCTCATTCCTTAGATTCACTATAAATGTATAAAATGGACATTCACCATTTATGGATAAATTAGCATGCAAACAAAAGGAAAATGAATGAGATCAAAATTTTTCATTTGTTATAAGCTGGTTTGTTAAAATAAGGATTTCAACAGTACACCAATAATTTAAAAGTCATTTCAAATAACACAGCTTTAAAATGCACTTCTAAACAAAACTTAAAAATTTTGTAACATTAAAATTTGTTTTTAACTAGTTTGTAAAATTCTATTAATTTTTCTTAGATTGATTTATAATTAATGTTTAAAAAATACAGTATAAGTCTAATTTTTTTAAATGGACAATTTCAAAAAATTTTTAATAAAAGTAGCAGACCCAGATGTTAAATATTAGAGGGAAAAAAAGGAGGAAAATGAAGAAGGAAAAACGGAAAGTAAAAAACAATTTAAAAATATTTATTTGATTTACATAATGCAAAAACAAGTACCTAAGTATGAAATATAACAGAAGCTAAATAATTTTTACTAATATAAACAATCACCAGAGTCTCCTAATCAAAAAATGTTGAAAACAGATTCAAATAAGAAGTTTCTCAAATATCCTAATTTTTTTAAAAAAATTAATAATATAAATGCGCATTTTAGATATCAAATTTTTAGAAGACATTTCTATAAACAAATTTTTAATTTTGTGACTGCAGAACTTCTTAAATAGCAATAAAATCTATACCTTAATCGTTTTTAAAGATACAATAATTATCATTAGATTTAATTTTAATCAATGTCTAAAAACTCATGATTTAAATAATATAGGCACTGTATAAGGCTATTTTTTTAAGTGGACAATTAAAAAAAATTTTTTAAATAGTAATATGTCGGGACGATGATCGAATAGGACGAGATTTTTTTCGGTATCTGAGCCAAGGGGTTCGAATTGTACTTTAGACTAACAGATTTGTAACTATTTAGTTTGGTCTGAGAGCGCTAGAGTTTTCTTTTATGTTATCCGACGGCTAAAGACATCGGAATTTACTACTTAATTACTACGATTCTGAACGGCTACGAACAAAGAGCGGGATTCGAACCCGTGGCCGCGTCCTACCGATTCAGCTATAGGGCTAATTTTTATCAGCTATAGGGCTAATTTTTGCCGTTAAAAGTTATGATTTTTCATCAACTTCAATGCACACACAAAACTTAACAACAAAAAAAAAAGGTGCTTTTTTTCAACAATAAACTTCCGTGCATATCCAAAATTTCGTAAGTTATTTGCAACAGTGTCATTTTCTCACAACATAGCATTTATAGTCACACGGCTTTTTGACCTTGAAGCACGTGTTGCGAGCATCGACTGATAACACTTTCCTACTCTTTGTTAGAAACAAAATTGTGGACGCGGCAAAGAGAAAAAGGATGAGAAAGAGACAGAAAACTTTCAGATTATTGTCAAAATATATACATATGTGAAATAAAAAAAATGGCTTTTTCCTTTCTTTATTTCTTTTTTAATTTCCGAAAAAATCTGTTTTTTTTTTAGAACAAATCCACAAAAAACATTCGGATCAGAATCATCCCTGAATTCAATATTCGATATGTCAGTCCATTTTTAAGCGAACAGGCTCGAAGTAACGGTTTTTTTTCCCCCTCTTGGGTTTAGAAACGGGTTAAACAGAAACAGGATCCCGAGCGACCTTTTATGATTTTCATAGACGATTTCGAAATATTCAAATAAAAACTGTCGACAAGAAAAAAAAAATAAGGACTTTAGGGGGAAAATTAAGCACTCTTTAAGCACTTTTTAAGGCCTTAAAAACGTGTTTCGAAATTAAGCAGTTTTTAAGCACTTTTAAGCACCGTACGAACCTTGACAGTTTTGGAACTTCTCATTTATTGAGAATCAAAAATGCATCAGTATGCTAACCAACCTGCCACCAGTGTAATTGCTTTGTATAGAATGCTTGAAGAAGTGAACAAGTTACATGATTTTGTTTCCATGAGACTTAAGGTGGATTAGCAATTATGAGAGGCAAGAGTGAACCTTAAACACTTCAGCTAACTGAAAAAAAAAAGAGAGAGAAGCAGCAGCAGCAATTTAATTATTGTAGAAGCAATGCCATTTTCCTCAAACAACTGAAAAATGTGGGCAGTGGACAGAAAATTAGCATTTATTCCAGCATTAGTTTTCAGAAATTAATAAAAATACTTTAAATCAAAGAACACTTTTCAATCTGACATTTTAAGGCTGGGAAATTAGGTATTAAAAAATTGGAAGAGGAGAAAGGAGAATTTTGGATATCTATTTTTTAAGGGTAATAATTTTAATATATTACACCCACATATATGTATACATATATATATATATATATATATATATATATATATATATATATATGTATATATATATATATATATATATATATATGTATACATACATATATATATATATACATACATATATATATATATATATATATATATATATATATATATATATATTTATATATATATATATATATATATATATATATATATATATATATATATATATATATATATATATATATAAACCTATTTGACAAAAGTCTATAAGTTGAGACTACAAGTACTCATAAGAAATTCCCATTTATAAATCAACTACATGGTCATTAACTGCACTAGCATCTCTGAGAATTATATGCATATAAATATTATATATATATATATATATATATATATATATATATATATATATAAAGATGTGTGTAAATGATATAACTTACAATGTATAAGAAAAGTTAAAAGAAACTATTGACTTTTATTTTCTTAAAAAGCGACATCACCAGTTAAACCACTCTAGATTTACTTGTGTGATAAAGAAAACTTTAAGAAAGGATAGATTTGCTTGTGTGATACAGAAAAATTCAAGAAATGATGGATATAGAAATATTTAGTTGTATTTGGAAATGCTACATCAAAAAAAGATCTTGATTAAAAAAAATTATAGTAATTACAACATTGTGAATTTAAAGATACAATAATAGTGTTTCCTTTTTTATTCCCTAATGAAATTTTTCTGATTTGATATTTTAAATACAAATTTATTGCCTATTTATTTAAGTTTAAGGCTGCAACCATCTGATAGATAATTTTTCAATAAAGGGGTGTGGTACACAGAGCAATTCTAAATATATATACATGAACTGACAAGAAAGCAACTTTAACCGTTTCATGGGCCGTGGGAAGATTACTTCCCACTGACATGATCTTACAAAATACACCTGTGGGAAGCGCAAAACCCATTATAATATACTGGTTTTGTTATTGAAACGACGGGAAGACTGATTCCTGATTTGGTGTTGCGCTGTCATCAATTGTTCGATCGACTGAAGTTTGGCAACATGGAGTGAGAAATAAATGGCCCACGAAACGGTTAAACAAGTAAATATGTTCCAAGATATGCTGGATGTTTAAAACACAGCTTCAGTATAAAAAGATTGCTTTGATCAATTCTACTTGTGAGCCCAATGGTCAATGTTTTGGTGAAGAATTTACTAGATCAGAATTTACTACTTGAAACCTGCATGATAACAAACTTTCCTGTTAAACAGCAGTATTAGAACTAAATAGCTCTGGTAATAAAACAAAATTTATTATTTTTTCAGTCATAATCTGACAAAAACTGAATAAAGGTATGTGTTTTAAAAGTATAATGTGTTATAATTAATAGTTATATTAAAGAAAAAAAATTATTTAACTAATTTTAAGCACTGTGATTACAGAATTCCAATTGAAGTTTTACTTGAATATAAAATAATGCTAAAAATTTGCTTAACCTTAAAATTTAAGATAAAAATATAAATAAATTTGAAGAAGAAATCTTAAAACAAATTATCAAAGATGAAACTTGTAATTTTTTTAGGCAACATGATTTTAATTATAAAACATTTGTTCAACAGTGCATCTAAGAACTAATAAATTTTACTATGGTACACTGTTTATGTTTATAATATACACTAGTAAAGATAAATCATAAGCTAAGTTTTAAAGCCTTAATTCTTATTTTTACTTCAATTTCTACAAAGCAGTAAATTCTACCCTGATTTTTACAGAAAAACAAAATTAAAATCTCTCATTTATCAATTAAAAGAATATTACCTCTTTGTCACTTAATAAATATTACAAAATTCAAAAACACAAACTTACTGTACTTCTTGTGTCAGCAAGACGGGCAGCATACCTTGCTATTAACCTATGTTCATCATCACCACGATTGGACTCCAAGCTGTAAGAGGAAATAAAACTAATTAAAGAATACAAAAATAATTTATGAGTTTCCTTCAATAAGTAGAAATTTTTTATAGAAATATTAGGCGATAAAACTGTCTTTGATTTTCAAAATAGATAAGTGCTAATGTGTTACAAGAAGAAGGGAACTATGAATGTTTTCAGTTCAAAAGTTACATGAAGATGATTTAGATAACATATGGTCTTTTTTATATTTTCTGGTTAGATTGATTTTGTGTGCATTTTAAATGTATAAAGGAGGACATTACATCTGTATAAATAATATAATACATTTTTCTTCATATAATTCCACCATTAATTTGTACAGGGTATCCACCAAAATAAAATTTTTCAAATCCATGACTTTCCCTGACTTCAGAAGATTATTTTCCATGACTTTAAAAATATTTTGTTAAAGTACATATGAATAAAAATTCTGATATACATACAAATAAAATATATTCTTTTAGAGAAATTACAAAAATTTATAATAAAAAATACTTTATAAATGTTTATAAACTCATATATATATATATATATATATATATATATATATATATATATATATATATATATATATATATATATATATATAAATTGCTGTATCTACATACCTAAGTTTAATCATACAGCAATTTTCTGAATAAAATCAAAAAATTTCCAATTTGAATTCAGAGTACTTAGGTATTATCGAGGTGACCAAGAATAATAGCCAAACACGATAACCCTATAATGTTTATATATAATAGCCCTAAAGATAAGCTTATATTTTGTAGAAAAATCTTAACAAATTTTTATTAAATAATTATTATTATTATATTAATAAAAATTTAATTTATAATTTAAGAAAAAACCAGAATAATATACTTATACATTTACCCCCCTATTAAGCTTGCTTGTTTTGAGATTCCTTGACGAACAGAAAGGAAATTCACTTGCAGAGGCATTTCTTGGTTTTTCTTAATTGGTAGCTCAGCGGATCCATGACTTTCCATGACTTTTACTCATTTTACTTAGAAAATCATGACTTTCCATGACAAAATTAATCCATTGTCTAAATCCATGATTTTCCATGACTTTCCCTGACTTTCCAGATGCGCGGAAACCGTGTTTGTATGTGTTTGCTCGGATGTTTTAAAGATTTTAAGAGACAAATTGTTAATATAATCAAAAGGCTTTTGTAATATTGCTTTTAAATGTTATATTAAGGAAAACTAAAAATAACTTACTTTTTATAATTTAAAACTTAAAGCTCTTAAAAGATCTTGCTGCTTTTAAATCTCCAAAAATTTAAATTTTTAAAAAATAAAATACATTATAAAATCTTGGTCGTTTCTGTGCTATCATTTCCCACTAAAAAAATCCTATAATTTTTTTTTGTCTTAGAATCCAGTAATACAAAAGCTGTTTGCACATATTTTAGATGATTTTCATTATATTTACAAACTATTTTATCCTTCTCCCCCTCCCCTCCCAAAAAAAAGGGTTTTAAAGGTCAATTTTAATCAACTTGTACATTGAATCCATTTGAATCAAATTTACCAAAATCCATGAAGGTTTGTAGGTAAACAGATACAGAGCTTTCACAAATTTCAAAAGAGAAAAGTATGAGTGATGCAACAGAAGATTTAAGAATGAAGTGAGACTAATAGGTCTGAAAGACTTGACCTCATAGTAATTATCCATCCCAAGTTTGGGAATAAAGACAACCTTTGCATACCTCCAAGACAAAAGAATATGATCAAAAGTAATAAAAGATTTCAAGATCCTACAAAGAATGGGAGCAAGGAGGGTGATACTTTCCTTAAGAAGAATGGGAATGATCCCATCCAAACCAGGGGATTTGTAAGGCTTGAAAGTGTTTAATGCCCAAACAACCCTATCATAGGAGACCACTAACTTATCAGCATCCCAATTCTCTTTACCATGAACTTGAGAAGGAGCAATACCACAGCTACCACAGGAAACATCAAGAGAGCCTAGGAAGTGCACCCTTAGCAATTCAGCCACAGTTTCCTCCCCAATTTCACTGAAATTCCCACAAGGAAGCCTAATGACATTAAGGTTACAGCCTTTGTCTTTAGAGATTACCTTGATAACCTTAGCAGTTGCAGGAATGTCATTGGTGCCCTCACAGAAAAGCTACCGCGAACATCATTTGGCTTTATGGATAGTTTTACTGCAGCAAAACAATTATCATTAATCTCTAAGAAAATAAATTTTATAGTTTCTTTGAACAATGTTTCAAGAATTTTTTTTCTCCCAATTGATGGTAATAAACAGATTTCTTTTTGTTTCTTTCATTTAAATATACCCAAGATTGATCTATTATGACAACATTCAATAATCCAACACCCAAGATTCAACTATTTGCTGGACAAAGGCTTCTCACAGAAAAACCTTTAACATGCTGATAATTTGGCAAATATATCAGGAAGAAATTTAATGCATGTTGGGATTGTTTACCTTTTCAAAATTCAAAACAAAGTTTACTGAGATACAAAGTTACTTTGTTTACAGTTAACACTAAACATTTTAAAGAAAGATTTTGAAACAATATTTATATAATACAAGGATAAACAATAAATAACATTTTCTTTGAAAGATCTTACCTTAGCAATATTCAAATACTTCCTCTTATTTTTATGAATTTGTAAGAATTTTTCTACTTGGAGAAAGACATTGGTGTTTCTGCCTTTCTTACTTTCATTACCATGGCTTTGGATAAAAAAAACCCATCTTTTTCATATAATTTTTTTAATGACTGAATTGGAATAACTTTCTTTCAGCCATGGTAGATCAGTTCAAAAGACTTCAATGTGATAATACGAAGATTACGAGATTGAGGCTCGAACGGACCAAAGATCTGACATGTACCGATCTTTGGCTATGGTTGGGGCAGGTAAAATAGATTGCAATGTCCTCCAAGTTCTCACTCACTATTTTTGGAGGTGACAGACCAAGCCTGGGGTCTTCTGCTTGGTCCCTGCTTCTAAATCACAAGGACTCACTTGAGCAAAGTTTCTCTGTCATCCTAGTGGTGCTGTTTGAATGAAAGGTGCATCCTATCAACTTAATATGAGTAGCCTCTGGCTGCTTAGTTTATCCAATATATTTAGCAATAGAAACAACAGCATTAACGTAATTCTCTTCAGAAAGGGCACAAACACAGCCTTTCATTCATTGCTTCTTCCATTTTGCATTTAAAGAAAACTGTATAGTACCAGATGGTAACTTAAACTTTTAATTTTAAATTTTATTTTTACAAAGAACAATTTTAGATTAAAAAAAAAGAAAGGAAATATCAATTAAGAAGGAAAAACAATTTCATTACATGAAACTTGTTGTAAAAGCATTTAAAGAACTTCAAAGGAAAATAAAGTTTAAAAATATAAAACAAATTAAACAGTTAACATATAAGAAAATTCATATTTTCTATTTACTGCTAACTTTTGAATACTCTTGCAATAAGAGGATCTAACCTAGAAAGTAAATTATTTTCTAACAAAGCAAAGCAAAGCAAAAAATAAATAAATAAGCAATATGAACAATCTAAAATTACCTTCTTGTTGTAGATCTTCCATCTAATGAAGACATATCAAATGAATTGTTAGCAATATCACTAAAACCATTGTGGCTGGGTATTGGGGAAGGAGGCCTGGAGAGTTACAGATGGAAAATCATATTATGAGTTAATGGATTTGTTAATTAAAAATGTATAAAAAAATTAAATAACTACACTAAAGAAAACAGTGCAACTGGTTAGACCCCAGTACATCAGAGTAGATAAAATACCTAAAATTTATTAGTTTTACGATCAGAATAAAATAGAAGGAGAAGTGAAAAGGGATTTTTCATTCATTGATGAAAATGATAAAGTTACTAAATAATTATTGTACATTCAATATGGTTAACACTTTGAGATAGATAAAAAATATTTTGTTTAATATATAGGGAGATAATAATGAAAGAAATTGATTTAAATTAATAGCTTAAAGAAAGGGGAAAATTAAATTGCCAAACCCAAAGAAAATAATTTAGTAATCTAAAAATTTTCTAACTTAGTAAGCCAGAACAGTCATAGGGAAGTTAAGATTCTATAAAAATATTTTGTCTCTAATCTACTGTTTATTTCCAAATATAAACCCATTCATATATAAACTGAGAGTATTTTTTCTTCAAAAATTTACCCAAAATTCAAATAAAATTGTATATAAGTTAAACTGATCAAAAATTTTGAAATACTCAAACATGTTGCCAAGTCAATAAAATGGTGACATACTGTCCAATCAAATTGCTGAAAAGTAAATTGTTAGATCACATTGCCAATACTTTAGTTAATAGATACCAACAACAATACTTTCAACTCTGGTAACCTTATCGGAATCTAGAACATTTTTTTTATCTTAAACAATATAAATTTTAAAAATAAAAGTAATGCTACTTTTGGTAATTTATTGGTTGCATCTGGTTTATAAAGAAGTACTTTTTTTTCAAAATTGATCTGGTACAAATAAAGTATAGGTCCTTTTTTGGTGTTTTTGAAATTTTTACATCTTTTTTGCTACTTTGGCAAAATTAGTGCACAGGTAAGATTCAATGTAAATTTATTTTTCCATTTTTGTGTTTATTCTCAGTTCAAAATTTCTGCAGATCTAATTTACTTTTTACCATTATATATTTTCTTTTTGACCCTTTTCTGATTTTTTTTTTTTTTTAAATCCTCAAGCATTGCCAAACAGGACCAATACCAGATCTGCTCTGTGGATTCATATATATAATCCCTCCCCCACACACACAAACAGTTTACTTTAGAAAAGTTCCAAAAATGCTCAGTTTATACCTGGAAATATACAGTATATAAAAATTACAAATAATATAAAACCTATTTTTAAATCAAGAATTTTTTTGATAACTGCATAAAGATATGACGTCAAAAATTAAATTTTAAAAGTCAACTTTATTTCCAATTTTACATACATAAAAGGTAAATATCACAGAAAACATGCTACATGCAATTCTACAAGCATGCATGAAAAACTACTCAGCATAAGATAATTTTATTCTAAACATGCAATATTAAAAAGTAATTTCTTGCTTGCTCTACTCACATCTAGCAGAGTTCTATGTGACTGAGATTTTAAAACTAATCCAATGCTTGGACAAATGCCTCAACCATAAGTACCATTAAAGGATTGATTCTTATGTCAAAAAGATAAAATATTGGTAATTCTTTTATTTCCGTTTCATATTGTCCTTAATTTCACATTTTTATTATTGAGTTCAAAGCTATGAGTATTTATGTATTGATAACCCCTTTTATTTTTTAAGGCAGTTATATAAGCATGCAATACAAATGCATAGCTTATTTTAAATGAAACTGAAAAAGCACATTTAAAAGCATAAGATATATTGATTAGTAAATTATTTAATACCAAAAAATACTTTTAAATAGTAATAATTATGATTTAGGGTTAAAAGACTTTTAATTTTGGATGTGATATTCAATTTATGATAATCATCAAATTATTTCTGAATAATTCCATTGTGTTTAGTGCAATTTTAATACAATAGGAAGGGAAACTTCATGCAAGCAAATAGTTATATTTAAATTCTTAATTATGTGATAATAAAATAATCATTAAAAAATCAACAGCTGTCAGAAAAGAATAGCATAAAATTGTAAACAAAAGCAGTTATAAATAATGTGCATTAAAAGTACAGAACTTTTCATCAGATGAATAATCAATTAAACATCATTTAGGTTATATCAAATATAAGTTACAAGGTTTAAATTATTTATCAAATAAAAAAATCATTCAATAACTTTTTAAATGTGCATTCTTTAGTGCTTTTAAAACAATTCAAATATATTAGAATTATTATCTTTCAAAATTTTATTTTATAAAAAAAAGTAAAATGTAAATATATCTCAAAAGTAAAATTTCAAAACAACAATGAATAGGGTATTCTTTTCTAAAAATTGCATGTCAGTATATTATTTCTTAAAACAATTTTTATATCTTTTTATTACACTATTTTAAAAGAATACAGAATCTATGACAATATTTAAAAACCTACACAATATGTTGTAAATTCAGAGTCTTTTCAGGCTCTTCAGGAAACCTGGGTATTGAGCTAACTTGTTTTTCTGGAACACAACGAAATGATTTCTTCAAAGAATGACCCAACTGCTTACTAGGAGATTTCTTTAAAATAAATAAATACCAATAATTTATAAATTATTTAGATATCAAAAATGTATAGAAAGGTTCATAGATCAATATGAATACATCTGCCTATTACATAAATAATAATAAAACTAAAAGGAATCTGCATGTTTTGATTCAAAGATTTAAAACTTTAGATTTGTTTAAAATTTCACATTTTATATGCTGAACATATTTTGAGAGCCATGTCTGTATAAAGTGAGTATGTAATTTTTACAAACATTGCTACCTTAAAAACTTGACACATTATACATAAGGCTATCAAAAAATCAATATGTTTAGAAACCCTAAATTGATTTCACATATTAAAGCTACCATTAAACAGTACAAATTACCTAAATTTTAATTGTTATAATTCATATTTCTATTAGAATAATTAGCATACTTTGCTCACTAGATCAGGCATGAATAAAAATTATGGAATATCTGTTTACCAAAACATGTAAATTCCCCATAAATCACCTTTTCCAGAGTCTTGTTAGCTGTTGTGAAATACTTTAGTTGCAACATAATACAAGCTAACTCAATGGTTTTCTTTCAATGATGGATTTCCTTAAAATGTTTGAACAAGAAAAAAGCACATTTGAATTACAATATATTACATCCTGGGTGGTTTAAATTAATTATAATGATCTAGGAAAGATGAGACTAAGTAAAATGAGTTCCTCAGAATTTTCCAAATCCACAAATACCTATCTTGACCCTAAAGTGTTGGCTTTTTTAAGGAGTTGTGGTTACGTACAAGAGGTACAAACATATATTAATAGAATTCAAAGCATGACAGCTAAAGTAAAATCGTAATTTTTTTAACAAAGGCATTAAAATGAATAGGAATAATTTTACAGAAAAAAAGGTGTTACTCATTCCCCTGGTGTTGGAGAGCCCATTACCAGGTATACCCGGTAACAATATGGGACTGGTCCATGGTTAAGGGTAATAATCAGCTTCACCAGAGTGAGGAACCACAAGGGCTGAAGATTGACTAAATTTCAAAGGGATCCTCATAATTTAGAAGAAGGGACAAAGTAGAAGGTCCCCAGGCTTAACCTGCCACTCTCCACAGGTATTGTTAAAGAACTTGAAGGACATTATGATTACAAACCTATTTTATGTACCCCCTCCCCCAGGCTTTGCTTACCTGATCCTGTAACCCTCCAGTTACAAAATCACTCTCTTTGCCAACTAAGTTAATGCAGCTTCAAAAAATTAAACACAAACAATAATGAAATAAAAGACATTATCATGTAGAGGTAGATTAAAAGTTATTTCGGAAATAATATAATTTAAGATATTGTAATTAAAAAATGGAAAATTTTTAAGAACTGGACATTTGACATAGAAAACACCTATTTAAAAGATAAAAAACGAATTTAAAAGAGAATAAAATATTTTAGTGATAACATTAAATTATAAACATGATAAAATAAATAAATGAGTTTATATAAGAAGTAGAACTTGTTGAAATATTTTTTGGAAGTTTATGAATTTTTATCTACTTGTTGAATTCTTTTTAACAAGTATCAGCTTATACAGAAATCAAATGAAATTTAAAAATTTGAAATTGCAAAATTCTAACAAAAGAAGTTACAGATTGATCCAAAAATTTTCAATCTTTGTAGGTTTGGTAAATGAATAAAAGAAAGAGAACCTTCTTATGCAAAAATTCAAAATTTAATAAATTTTGTACCCATTTGTTAAACTATTACACTCCTGAAGAGCAGTAAGGATCAAAAATATTAAAAACATAAGTAGATCCAGAGAAAATAAAAAAAAAATTATATTTTCGAAAGATGAATCAAATTGGTGTTCTATTAAAATAAATTTTAAACATTTATATCCTTTAAACACTTTACTTGATTTTAGTAGACTATATATTAATTTAAATGTCTTTGTAAGTATTTGAAGTATGTGTAAAGTTGTTAAATTGATGATTTTTATTAACCAAGACACACTGACTTTTTAAGGCCTCAAGTAGTGCCATCTATTGCCAAATAGCAATAATATTCATTGCAAATTTACAATATACACTATGGATAAGATTTAAATAACAAGAGTGTCATTTTGAAGGTTTCAAAATATCTCTGTCAAAAATTTAGTGATATTATGAAAAAATGTAGGGATTTGTATAAATGACTCATGTTTATATAAACTACATAATTATTAAAGTTAGTAAATACTATTTTTATATCAAACACACTTTTATAAAATTTACAAATTAAATTAATATCAATGAAAAAATTGGATGTGCATGAGATGCAAATAGTCCATTAGACTAAATTCCATTTAAGCAGGTTATCATCAAAATTTAGATGCTTCATAAATACCACTAAACATATAACACAGAATTGACCCTGTACTAATAAAATACTTTCTTATACAATACACATATAAGTTAATTATACATCGATTAAGTATAGTTCAATTATTATAATCACATGCTTGTTTCATTAGGTCACTATTCCCTTTTCTGTCATAAATTCAATATTAATTTAACATTCCAAAACACTCAAAGAGTATACATAATTTCCCCTAAAAGCTGTCACTGTCAGGTAAATTTTCCATTTTTCAGGTAGCATTTTTTTTAATGGATGAATATTTATCCTTAGTTTCGCTGTGTTTTGGAACAGAAGTATAAATATTGTACTCCCTGATTGGTTTTAAAATAGCCTCTGGGGAAAAGTGTATAATAAATAAAAACACCAAATGATCAATGTAACAAAAAACTTGAGAACCTCTGCAATAGATTATAACATAATTTATACTTTTTATAGATAAATGATATTAGAGAGCTTACATAATAAGTATATTCTTTCATTTCATGCTGACTAGTATGATTTCCAGATACTCTGCCTCTCCAGAAGCAGTCTTGACATAGTTGGTAGTTATAACATTTTTGGCATCGGTATCTGAAGCCAAGGAAAGCTTCTCTATTACAACCATCACATTGCACAGGATGTAGCACTATAATAAATAATTCATGCATGTAAAATAATTTTTTTTAATCCTACAAAAAGAAAATGAATATTTAAAATATTACAGTCAATACAGCAATAACATAAAATTTAAGATCATGTTTATTTTTTTAACAAAATAAAAAGTGAACACTATTTTGTAAGTAAGAAGTATATATCTGTATTCAACCCAATACGAAATGCTGTTGCTTAGAGGTATTCAACCTTTCACCCTTTGAGCTTATAATTTTCTTGAAGAAACCTCTTGATCAAAGAACAGAAAAAATAAGATATCAAAGCTTTATTCTACTCAAATTTATAAAACTAATA
This sequence comes from Pardosa pseudoannulata, assembly GCA_032207245.1. NCBI lineage: Eukaryota > Metazoa > Arthropoda > Arachnida > Araneae > Lycosidae > Pardosa > Pardosa pseudoannulata. Next base: position 115,427,908 of record CM063508.1, read on the forward strand.
CTGCATCTTTATTTTATTCTGAAGCAAACATCTTAATAAGATACTGAATGCTAAGGTAGCTAATGGATTTTTTTTAAATATATGAATAATAATAAAAAATATTGGCTTTTTAGCTTATTTTGGTTTGGTTTGGATTAGTAGTACAAGATATATGTTGCAACCCAAATGGTCAGCTTTATCTCAAATAATTCAATAGTCTCAGCATCTTTGGAAACAAGCAAGGAGTAACAAAAGTAATGAATATTAATATGTATCTCAATGTATTGGAAATACATGACTTTTATAAAATTTAAGATTTTATTTTATTTATAAAATATTTATATTTATTTTTATAAGCAAACTGCTTTTAAAAATTCAATCTTTTAGAAAAATTAAAATTTTACTAAATTTTGATGCTTTGACTAAGCAAATAAGAATCACTTGCAGAACCCCTCTCAAAGTTCCAAGAAAACCTAGGGTTCTGCAAAACTCAAGTAGATACCTCTGCTGTAGCTATAGAAATAGGGTATGTTATTGATAAATGTAATACATTATGTAACACAATTGTTGAGAACTTAAGTTTAGTAAACTCAAACATGCAACAGCTTTTTAATAAAAATTTTAATGAAAACAAATAAATGACTAAATTTTTCCCACTGTTAATTATCTTTAAGTTCCTTTGAATATAATATAAAATGCTGAATATAATTCTTGTATCATAATATTCTAGAGACTGAAAGATCAATTTTATATATTAAAAAAAATATTAAAGAGGAAAACATACAAATCCTACAGGAAGCATTTAACTCTTTACATACAATATCAGCAAGATATACCAAGATTTAATATATTTAAATGGGTTAAAACTCAAATTTTTAAAGATACATCCTGAAAGTAAAAATAATTGTAAGTTAAATTTAAAAAAGATTAGATCACAAAACAAAATAATTATAACATTAATTAAAATCATCTTATTACTAAAATAAATACAAATTATTAACTTGCTCAAAAATAAAATGTAATTATCGTATTTTTTGTGTATACGCCAAGAATTTTGGGGTTTTTTAAAGATCTAAAGAGGGGGTTGGCATATACATACGGATCCATGGAACAGATTTAATACATGTGCTTTTTGTTGATGTTTATTGCTGTTGGCATCAAAAAGCCACCAAATTGGCAAAAATTGATCAGTTTTAAAAAACAATAAACTACAAAAAAGTAAATAAAGTTTGCAAAAATTTTGAAATGAGAAAAACGCAAAAAAAAATGAAAAAGGGTTTAAAATGTCTTTTAACTGTGTTATAATCGCTCCAAAACAACAGTACTAAAATATTAACATATCAGCTAATCTTCTAAAACACATAATTCTACATAAGCCAGAAGCAATCAGCAAATTGCCTAACATAGCACATCCCCCTTTTTTTAGTTTATATATCCTTAAATTTATGAAAAAGTTATCTTTATAAAAAATATATTGTAAAAAAATATTATATTTGACTATAGGTTACCAAAGCTGTAACTCTGTCATTAGCATCTAAGTAAAAATATTATTGGCTGCATCCTCTAGCCCAACGATTATCAAACTGTGCATCGTGACAGTAATCTAGATAAGTTTCAAATTGTAATATCAATAAAGATAGCATGAAGTTAATTAAAATTTAAAATGAAAGTTGTTTTTCTTGCCACTTTTGAAACATGCTAATAGATGTTCTTGTATTTGTCTCAAGGTATGGCCAATCTTCTATCTCCACACCACTTAAACTGAATACCATGACAAAAAAGGTTTGAAAAGCATTGGTTTAGCATTTTACTTTGAAGCAATTTGATCAGAAAACATTTTCCCTATTTTACCTGCTTAGTGACATATTTGAATATTCTAATAATTATTTTTTCATTTAGGCTTATATATGGATTTTAACCCACTGAACGGACGCGTCGACGGGGGTTCGACAGCGAACTTGGCTTATATACAGATAGACTTATATTCGAAAAACACACGGTATATTTTAATCAAATATAAATAATAAACAACCTAAAATAAAACTATTAGACAAATTTATTTCTATTACAAAAAATTAAATTCATACAGTTATAAATAATTAAAAAGGACTATTATAATAATATTCAGACATACCATTTTCTACACTTGCTAGTCTATGTAATAGTGGCAACCATACCATACAAGGTGGGGCTGGATCTGACATTATAATGTCTAAAAAATCATTTACAGTGACTTTACTTTGCTGGAAAAAAAATATTTTATAGGTTAGAATTTAGTACATAAATATGTAATTATACAAATACACATGTACGAAAATATTTCCATTAAAAGCAACAACCTCTAGGGATCATAATTTTGTTTTATTAGAAAGCTTCAATGGTTTATATATCTATCCAATTGATCTCTACAAACTGTTGCTAATTATTGTTATTATTCTAGTGGCTACTGTTACAATTAAGTGATGCTTTGCAACTCCAAATGTTTTAATTCATTTTAACCCCTACCTTATTTCTCACAGGGTAAGGTTTTGCCACCTATTTTTTGTACCTGTGATATTTCTGGACTTAAGGGCTCATAAGCAATGAACTAAAATCCTTAAAAACAATCCATTTCTTACAACTCAAATTTTTTTTGTTTCATATTTTACATACAACAACAGTACAAGAGTATTTATAATGTAATTGAAGATGGTTCATTCATTTTAAACTAGACACCAGATAAGATACAATTTAGTTAAATTTAAAAAAATAGACCCTTTTATTAATGGTTTTTTTTTTTTAAGTTAAGCATTTGATAAGGGGATAAAGGTAATTTTAAGAAGCATTAGGAGCAAGGACAGACAAGGCACTCTAGCTGTGTTACAAATTTTAAGAAATAGTTAACTATACCTAAATTTCAAGAAAATTTAATTAATTTGTTTGCCTTAAAAAAGAAACAGACGAGGGGATTTCATTTGCATATATTGCATTTGATCATTTTGTTATCATAGCTCAAAGATATATTGTAAGAAATATTATGGTTTTATTACATTTCATAGTAAGAAATAAAAGGTAACTAATTTTTTTTACCTATGAAAACTTATTTTTTTTATCTAATTAGTTTTCCTTTAACTTGAGAAAACATAAATATATTTTAGCATGTAAATTACATCATATTTACATATCTAAATATGAAACTTCTTTTGTTAACCTCCATTTAAAACCCTGAGCCACCATTGATAAGCAGAATTCTAATTTGCAAAAGATTTACAATTGTAAAATAAACTACCAAAAAAATTTACCTATCACAGTATAGAAAATTAAATGCAACAAAAGAAGCAGACCACATGATCAAATTAACAAAAATAAAACAATACTAAAATTTGAAACAATTATATGTTTTTAGCAACATAGGAATAAACAGAAAAATAATACAAAGTAGAACATTAAATGTGTACATACCCCATCAATAATGCTTGATGGAAGGTTATCGCGATATCCAAATGTAGGAGATTCATGAACTGAGCAAGGAACTTGAAGGATTTCTCTCAGGAAATCCGCAAATTTACTTTGCACCAAAAGACCATTGTTATCACAAATGAGTGAAAAAATATCTAGAAAAGTTTAAATACAACTCTCAATTTAACTTCATATTTTAACAATTTCTTCAACTTGTTAAAGATTATAACAAATAAATAAGCTCAAAAAGAAATCTGACAAAACTATTAAATAAATTCATTTATAGCCATTAACTTCCAAATGTTTTTGTCACAGTTTGTGCTATAACCAGTCTCTCAGACCTCTATTTTTAAGAAAACATAAGAGATGTTTAACAACTGTTGGATGCTATTTAACTGGACAAATTTGGTTTATGGCATAAAATGATACAGAAATAATTTTAAAACAAATTACTTCAAATTTTATACTTCAGTAAAAATGTATGAAATTAAAAAAATGCCAAAAAATAACCTAATATTATATATCACTACTGTAAAAAAAAATAATCAAACACTTGTTACTTTTAATTTTACTTTTTTTAATGTTTTTCTTGCATGCAATAATATATATGCAATAATAAAATGATTAGAAATAAATAAAACATCAACTAAAGTAAAAATTACACTAGAACTTTGAGGTCCAACTTTTTTCCTTTCATAACTTTTCTCTGTACTTGTTACAAACTTTGAAAGAGTGATTAAAGCATATGGGCTAGTTCATTAGCCCTCATGTAACATAAAGTAGACCATAATGCTACAAACAAAAGTGGATAGACTTCTTGCACAAAAATTTTTTTGGGTGGTCACACGTAGAATATACTTTGTATTTATGTTATTATATAATATACACACACATATATAAATATATGCTTTGATTCTGCTATAAACTAACACACTATGCATGTATGCAGGTCAAGTGACTGTTTTTCTATTAAATTGTTACTATCTGATTCTATATCAGTATTTGAAACATTATTCTTAAATTCAGGATCTGTAACATGCATAGCAGATGAAGTGTTAGACAATGAACCCATAACACAAAGGTCTAAGTCCAGTCATGGAGACTACTATGTCCAAAAAAGAACTATAAATATCATTCTAGGTAACATCCACATGGAAACCAACATGAAGCAATTCAAGTTTCTGAAAAAGATAACTACACAGGGCTGCTATAGCCTACCACAATTATGCATAATAAATATAATAAATATTAGAAATTTGTAAGATTACACCTGGGATATTAAGTATTTACACAGTTACTAAGTACACTCATTGCAATGAATCACAAAGGGTAAAAGGAAAAGCAATGAAAATGCCTAGGAATAGAAACTCATATAAAAGAAGTAACCCACAAAATACAAATTTAGTACTTACATCGTAATTTATCCATTAGTTTTCCAGAGCACATTGTAGCTAAGGCAATTTTTATTGAAAATACTCTAACCTTACCAGTTTCCTCTCTAAAAAAACAAAAAGATTACAGAAAAATTACGGTACTCTTGTTAAATTTATATATTTTTACAACAAACTATTTTCAACAAAGAAAAATCAATTTCAATGCTGAACTTTTACCATTTTAGAAAAGTAAAAATCAATAGTCACACCTCTTTTAACAGCAAAATGCAATTCCTTCTCAAACTAAAACACTCAGAGAAAAAAAATGCACATTTTATACTTGCAGATAAAAATCAAAATCAAAGATTTTAAAGACAAATGTCTGCTCATAAAATTGAAAGCATAACTGACAAAGAGGAAAGAAAGTATGGCTTGTATTACAAGGATGAAGGAAGTAGTAACACACTTAAAAATAGGGGAAGGAAAATGGCACACTATACATAGATAATTTTATACTAATGATGATGTACCTTTTAAATTATTTAATCTATAATACATCTACATTTAAATTATTTACTAAAGAACTTTGTAGCACACTTGAAAACCTCAGTGTACCATGGCATACAGGTTAAGAATCACTGTCATAGACTATAAGAACCAATATTGTCAAAAATCATTTATGAAAAACTTTTCTCTTTATTTTCTATATGAATCACTTTTTTCTTTATTTGGTTATAATTCAAATTGAACACAGCATTTCAGTCTTCAGTATAGGTAATATTAATTTACATCATTTTTATAGTACCCTTAATACTAAAAATGCCTAGACAACAAAATATTCTAAAGAGACAAGAAATTTTCATTAGAAACTAGAATAAAAATCGTAGACTGTTTAAACAAAAGGCAAAGGTCCCACAACTGCTGGCAAAACTTTTGCTTTAAATGGAGCGACTTAAAGAATTAGAAAAATAAGAATTCAATTTGAAAATCAATAATTTCTTAAACAAAACTCAGTTCCAACACATCTTTTTATAGTTGAAATCCTATTTCAGAGAAAACAGAAAAACACAAAATGTTTAGGATAGATTTACTGAAAAAGAATACCTATTGATGAGAAAATAAAAAAAAAAGAGAGAAAGCACTTAGAATATACAACCAACTTCAGGAATTGGAACCATCAAGTCAATGAAGAAATTGGAATTTTGGCAAGTGAATTGGAATTAACAAGTAAAGGATGGCTGACAGGTTTTCTAAATAGACATGCATTTTATAATGTTAAAAAAAAAAAAAAAAAAAAAAAAGGAGAAGTAGCATCAGCGGACAAAAATGCTACAAAAAGCTTTCTGTATAAATTAGAAAAAAATAATTGAACAGGGAGGTTATACTACCAATTAAATATTTAATGCCAATGAAACAGGATTACTCTGAAAGAACAAACATAGCAAAATCTGAAAAATCAACTGATGGTTTTAAAGTGGGCAAAGATTGGCTGATATTCTTGTTTTGTTATACATCTGGTGATAAAATGTTAAATCTTTTGTTTATTAACAAATTCCTTATGCCACATGCTTTAAGAGGTAAGAACATTAAACAACTTCCAGTTCATTTGAGGGTAGGATGGATGGAAAAGGTATGGAAGATGGCTGATCTATTTATAAATTAGTTCAACAACTATTTTTTGTAGAGACCCAGAAAAGATTTGGAATTCAAAACACTTTTGCTTAATAATGTACCCAGTTACCCAGTGCTGAATCATCCAAATATTCAAATGATATTTTTACCATCTAATACCACTTTACTGATTCAGCCACTTGATTAGAATATTATAGCAGCATTTAAAAGTTTCTATGGGAAACAAACCCAACAGTAGTTGTTAATAAAGAAAGAAATTCTTCATTTGAATCAAAGCGACAATTGTGCTAGACATATCTGACACATCTAATGATGATAGCATTTTTGATCAAGTTTGTAATAAATGTGCATGTTTGTTATCATGTAGAGAAGAATAGTTGTTAGTAGTTTAAAACCTAAATTCAATTTGAAATTTTATATGTTGTATGTACTTATAGACTGAATTTTCATTGTACTCTTTTTTGGGGGGTAATAAAAATAAATTGTTTTTGTTTTATAAATATGTAATATTGATTTCATTATTACTTTTCTTGCACTTTTTTTGGGAGAAATATTTAGAGGCTTTTCACCTTACATGTTTTTTTTTAAGTTGTGGAACATATCCCCAAATTTACCATTTCCATGTATTTTTTATATTATTTTCTATTGTATGGTTTTCTATAGAATGTACTTATTGTGTAAAAAAAAAAAAGTTCAGTATATACTGATATTATACCAGGTATTTACAGATATATAATATTATTTAAACAATTCCATTCTGTACTAAATTTAGAAGTATAAGAAAATGTTACAATGATATTAAAAAAAAATTGATATTAAAACAATGATATTAAAACAACTCAATGATTTCACTCCTACAGTCAATATTTTTAAAATCATATTGGGGCAGCAGAAACTGCATTTGATTAACTTTAGTAAAACATAACACATTTTCATAAAATGGTTGCCAACATTCAGTCTAATAAATATGCATGTATTTCCCGAAATGATAAAATTTATTGAAACTATAACAACTATTTATATAAATGCTTTTTGTTAACATCATAATCAAACTTACTGTTACTATCATTTGAGGAAGAAAATCAAAAGAAAAGAAAGAAATTATCGAAAGAAAAGTATCAAATGATACACATTTTTCATTTAAACTGAAAATATATCTGTAATACTGGCATTCTTAAAATACTTTAAATTATTAAATTTTAAACATTTTACATTTTGTAAAATGACAGACTCATTTTTTAACTATAAAACTCAAATCATTAGAAGAAGATTTCAGACTTTAAATAACTTTCAAACATGTAAAATTTTATAAATTAAACATCTTAAAAATATATTTTTAGAAGGAGTTACTGAAATACTTACTGATCATATGCAGACATAAGCCAGTTGAGCAATAGAGAAGTACATTGATCTAAATCAATTTGTTGAGTTGCAGGAAGGCGCTTATTGAGTTGAAAATAAATTGAGGATACTAAAGTTTCAAGTCGGGGAATGTTAATTTCCATTCTTGGTTCCAGTGAGTTCAAGCCATTTTCTCGAAATGCTTCAATAATATTCCATATATCAACTAAATGCACTATAATTAGAAATACAAACATTTTTAATAAAGTATCACATTATCAGTATTAGAAAGTAACAAAATAATAAGTCATATGATAATTATCAGCATTAAAATTAACAATTAAATAATGCTTTTAAGAAAGAGCAACATACAAATGAGAATTAAAACTATAAAAAGAAATTAATGAATCATTTTCTTTCATTGCAAAACTATGTAAATGTACATGAAAAAAGAAATGTTACTCTTATTTTAGATAATTTTATTATTTCTTTTTTCAGGTAGAAAGGATAATACTTAATACAGCTTATTTGGATATTGGATTTAGAGATTTCATTAAGGATGAAAACAACCTTGTTTCTTAGCTACTAAACAAGATACAGTGTTTCTTATTTTTGTTGGATTCTTAAGTTTTCAAAAATACATTCTAGAAACAATCATTTAGAGTAGAGATTCTCATTATTTTTCTCGTGCAGACACATTTGAAATTGTAAAAAACATTCTATTTGTACTGTTAGAAACACAAACAGAATGTGAGAAAATGTAATTACCATATATTTCACTGTATAAAACGAGAATTTTTGGGGCTTTTTAAAGACCTAAAAGTGGAGTGTCGGCTTATATACGGGCTCATGGAACAGATGTAATACATGTTATTATTGGTGACGCTTTTTGACGTTGCCAACAAAAAGTCGCCAAATCGGCAAAAATTAATGAAACAGTAAAAAAAAGTATAGAACAAAAAGAAAATACATAACGGTGAAAAATAAATAAAGCTTGTAAAAGTTTTGAACTCAGAAAAGACAAAAACTGAAAAATAATTTAATAACGACTCTTATCTGTGTTAAAATAGCTCCAAAACAACAGTACTATAACAGCAGCGGATCGGCTAATATTCTAATAAACACTACGTAATCCGGAAGCAACTGATGAATTGCCAAACATAGTATCTTTTTTCTTTCTAAGCTTATACTATTTAAATTTAACAGAAAGTTATCTTTCTATAGGGTTGCCAATATTGAAACTTGTTAGCATCTAAATAAAAATACCATAGGTCGCAAGGTCTAGCGCCGCGATATCAATCCGTGCTCCACGGCTTTGGTTTGGTTTGGTTTGGAGCGCTACGGTCTATTGTATTGCACACGAGGGCTAATGAGACCGGGACCTACAGCTTAAAGCCGATTCCGAACGGCTACAAACAACCATGCCTGCAGCGGGATTCGAACCCGCGAACTCTGGTTCCAAAGAGCAGCGCTCTATCATTCGGCCATCGTTCGGCAACCGTGCTCCACGGTAGTAATCTAGAAAACTTAGTGTAAATAGTAAAATTAACTAAGATTCATGACGTTAATTAAAATTTAAAATGTAAGTTGTTTTTGGCTTCTTGGTGACATATTTGAACATTCTAAAAATTGTTTTTTTTTTCACTTCGGCCTATATACGGATTTTGAATTTTTAGATACATTTTTAAGGAAAATCATACCCTCGGCTTATAAACGGATCGGTTTATATTCGGAAATACACCGTATGTCCTTTAAATATATATCCATAAATATACATTTTGCACCACCTATTTTACTGTAATATATTATATATTTATTCTAAAATTTGAATAAGAGAAAAAGCCACAACACAATAACTAAATGTGATGTCAACAATACGAAAATAAAATGACAGTACTCTGTGACAAATAATACCATACTGCTACTACAATAGCGATGCTAATGGAAGCATGAGAAATATAAAGCATTAGTCAGTAAAGCCAATTTAGCAAATTCCGCAATAGCAAGTTTAAGAAATTTAAAGTAGCATTTTATTTTCTATAATTTAAAAATCTAATTTTTAAAAACTTTTAAATCTTAATATTTTAATACTTTGCTATGAACACATATAAACATAACTCTGTACTCAGATATAAGCCCATAGGCACAAAGGAAAAAACCACTTTACTTTATACACTGTCCACCAATAAGTATTTGAACACCTGTGATAGAAAAGAAAAACTAACTTTATTCAAAATCAGTAGTTGGTAGAGCCTCCACGAGAGGCAATTACAGCGTGAACCCTCCAGGGCATACTTTCGACGTCTTTGTATTACAACTAGTGGTATTGTCTTCCACTCCACTTGGAGTAGACATACAAGTTCCTTCACCGATTTTGGACGGGTAGTGCAACCCTTAATTCTGCGATCCTACTCGTCCCATAGAATCACGATAGGGTTCAGGTCTGAGTTCTGGGCAGGCCAGTCCATTCGATAAACTTCATTGGCACCATACCAAGCCTTGGTTATCCTCGACACATGACAACTGGCATTGTCGCCCTGAAAGCAACAGGGGTCCAACCCGTAAAACTGCCACAACGTAGGAAGCACATAGTCGTCCAAAATAGTGCAGTATCCATCGGCGTTGAGCTTACCATGGATGGGGACCAAGGGTCCCAGTCCATACCAGGAGAAACACCTCAAGACCATAATTCCACCTCCGCCGAACTTGACTGTTGGCACAATACATTCTGGCAGGCGACGTTCTCAAGACAGACGCCAGAGCCAGGCCTGCAATCCGAACGGTAACGGGTGAATCTTGATTCGTCGCTCCAAAGAACCCGTTTCCATTGATCTACGGTCCAATTTTGATGTGCTTTGAATTAACCGAGTAGCGCGGTTGGACTTTGTAATCAAAGGCTTATGGGCAGCAGCACGACCATGAAAACCAAGCAGATGTGCACGGATGCATTCATTGAAACAATACTCCCGGATGCCTGTTAAAACTCCTCGCGGATGAGGGCCATCGGTTGGGTGCGGTACTTCCGAATTTCTCTGGACGGCACTCGTCGGTCTCTATCTCCCAGTTTCGTTGGTCTGCCGACTCGCGGCACATTCTGACAATCACCGCTCACCTTCCACTTCTTAATCACATAGGCGACTGTCGATTTTGGATACTTCAGATAGCTACATGTGTCCCTTAAGGATCGGCCACATTTGTGATACCCGATTATTTACCTTTCTCGAAATCTGAGAGCTCCGAACTGCGCGGTATCTTGTATGTGACTAATGCCGATGCTGTTTCCTACACGATGTATACCGGCGGAGGTCGTGACGTACCTCAGGACCGCAGATATTGTCATTTGCATAGGTATCCAAACACTTATTGGTAGACAGTGTATTTATATACACACACATACATACTAGGATAGATATTTCTGACACCCTGAAACTTACTTCAGATACTGATTTTTCTCAATATGTAGCTAAGTATTTTCAAAACTTTATGAAAGTACTTCTATAATAAATGAATAGATATGTGCAATACAGAACATTTTTAATAATTAAATAAGGCAGTAACAGAAATGCTACTTACAACTTATTCTTTTCTGAATGAACCTGAGTTTACATGCTGTTCGATAGGATGAAAATTTCATAACATCAAAATTTTGAGCCTCTGAAAATTGAAGATATTGTTTCATAAAATACACAGACTTTATATTAAAATGAAAAATAAATTTTAAAATATGTGGTATTAAATATGAGATACAAAATAAGTAACATATATCAACATAAAATGCTGGTAAATCAGAATTATGCAATACAGTCGTAGTAAAGCCTTTATAAATTGTAATTTTTTACATCACAGAAATAATTTAATATAACAAAGAGTTTAATACTATAATAAAATATTCATTGCCAAAATTTTATTAAACTATCTTTTTAGTATTTGCCTTAAAAAAATGTAAAGTACAACTTTTAAACAAAATAAAAATAATAACAACAATACCATTCACTCTTTTTTTAATATTAAATTAACTATTTTTCATTGATAAACAAGCACATCATTAAAAACATGAGCTAATTCTTTTTTTAACTAGTTTAGCTACTTTAGAATACTAAACTGAATATGAATATACAGCAGTATAAATAGTTCTGAGGAAAAAGTTAACAAGATAATAGAAACAAATAACTAAGCTGTCTTAAAAGATTCACAACTGCATATTTCAAGAAAGATTTTAACAACATTGATTTAAATTAGGAAAAGAAAGATTTTAATATCAATATTTAATTATAAAGCAATTACTAATTAATTTTGAAGATAAAATATTTATCTGTTGAAATTTCCCTATCTATTATTTTTCATTGCTAATACAAATCAAACAGAAAATGTGTTACCAATATTTACTTCAACCATTTTTGATTAATAGGAAAAGAAACATCTCAACAGCATGTAAATATGCTTTAAAATTAGTTACATAAATAATTAACAATTGTAAATGTCTAAACCTTAGAACTTTATTTCCTCAATATTTTTTTAGTAAAGAATTTCATAAACTTCTGAAAACTTTGATAGAAGTAAGCTTAATTTAACCAAATCTATTTTCCATTTATTTCCACAAATACATAAATAAGCTGATAGCTTTTATAAAAATTTTAATGCATAGAAAACGTTACATTTTAGACCAAAAAATATTTAAAAATTAATTTGTTTCTTACTTTTGTTATATATTTTAAATTAAAACCTATTTTATTAATAAATATATGTTTATACTCAAAATAGCTTCAAAAGCTATAATAATCAATAATAAGGCTTTCTATATATCTAATCTATGAAAAGAAACCAAGAGTTAATTATTATTCCTAAATTACAATAATTTTCTGAAACATGAATTTTAGAAGAATGTAAAATTTAGATCTAATGCCTAAAATTTCAAACTCAGTAGTTATTAAACAAATCTTTGCAGAGGAAAATGAGAAAAATCTTAACATGTATAATTCTAAAGTTCTATAAAATAATTATAATTATATTTACAATATGTGATTAGAATCACAACTAAAACATATTTAATTGGGATTATAAAGAACTTAACAAAATTTGCGTTATTTTAAACACTAAAACTTAAAAATTTAAACAATCAGTTTTTTTCACATTTTTACAACATTTTGAAACATTTAAAGAGTATTTAAATGTTAAATAAAATTCAACTATTTTTTTAGAAGCAGAAAATATGGAGAAATTACTAATCTAAAAAAAAGGTGCACCACAACTTCCTTGTGTACTTATTAAATCACACACATTTTATTAGTTTGTATGTTATATCAGCAGAATTATCAATTGCCTATTTTCTTCAAAGTTCCACGTTAGTTTCGTTTTTAAGGTAACAGAGTTATCTGAGTAGGTTGCAAGTAATGTCATTTAGTGGCAACTTAAGGTCAAGGTCAAGGTAATTGGGTTTAACGGAGTACCTAGCGAAGTGTTAGGCCTTCACTTTAACCTCCGAACGTAAGTAGATCAAAACATAAATTTAGGCCTCTAGGCAAAAAGTAATCCAAACAAAAATTTAATACACTCCAGCTCACAAGAGAGCGAAGAGGTGAGGACGTTCTCATAAAAAATTATGAGTAACCAACGCGTTGTCTAATTAGGGGATAATTATACTGTAACCTTGACAATGACCATTCGGAATGGTTAACAGCAATACATTGATTCAACAACATGAAGCTCAGAAAATATAAAAAATAAGTAGTACAATAATAAATAATAGGGACATTAAAAAGTTGCAACTTGGCACGGCAAATAAAAATAAACAAAAAGTGACAGCACTAACAAAAATAAATACTTTTGGTTTTTATAAAATTTTAAAATTTTTTAAGCATTTTTTCAGTTTTTTTTTAAATTTTTATAAACATAAAACAAGACAAAACATTACGTAAACAAAAAAAATAAATAAATAAATAAACGAGAGCAAAGTAGCGGAATGATACGATACCCAAAATATTGGAAAAAGAAAAAATTAAAATAAAATAGCCAAAAAATAAAGAAAACGGTACTTCACCATTAAAAAATAGCAAATAACAATTAATAAACTAACTCGCATTATTACTATCTTTCATTCTAAACTAAAATTTTTCATAAGAACTTCATTAACTACTAAATAATAATCAGATAAAAATTCAAAATTATTTCCTGAAAATAACATTTTTTTCTAAACATGGACATTAAAAAAAGCATTACTTCAACTGTTTAAAAAATATTTTTACAGCTGCATATGAATACGTCAATATCTTTGTCTTTTATAAATCAGTAATCTTAATGCCCCTAACCTTGAGATTTTCTGGTTCATAGAGTGTGAATTGCAATAAAAAATGGTAGTGCACGACGAGATGATACAGCGGGCCTAAATACAAAATTATAATACTTTACGGCTAATCGTTTTTGAGTTATATCTAGCAGAGTTAATATTCGTTATATTGAAAGTGCAGATTACAATCAAAAATAGAGGTGCCCAACTCGATGTTAAAACAGTACCCAGGAGCAAAGATTCTTCCTCCTAAGGATAACCAAATTGAGGTGATTTTCTGAACGTGATATATGTCTTACACCTGTTACAGTAGGCGGCCCATTGTGAGGTATCGAAACCCAAAATGAAAAATTTAATCTTAATTTAAATCTAAACACAAAATTTAAACATTTCACAAATAATACTTTTTGAGTTATGCTCGGCAGCGTTAATTTTCATATATTGAAATTTCTCGTTATATAGGATGCTGATTGCAATAAAAATGGAAAGTGCAGAACTGCATGTTAAACAATCCTAAATATAAAATTTAATAATTCTACGTCTATGTTTTTAAGTTATGAAAAATTTCTATGTGCGTACATGAGTCACAACGAAACTAAATTCAGCCTATACATTACACAATGTATCGTATGCGTTGCAAATACGCGTCACTGTATGTGGTGCATATCTGCAACGCATGATACACTGCGTGCTGTATAGGAGGGATGGTCAATCAACCAACGAGCTACGAACCGAAAAGAAACACTCTACCAATTCAGTCACGTTTGGCCGGTCAATCCAAATGAATATTTATAGTTTCAAAGTTAAAGCTCTTAGTGCGTACCGAAAGACGTAACAACCTTGTAGATCTGCTTATAATATTATAAGTAGTACATCCAAAAGCTGCACAAGTGCGGATCATTTCTGAAAACGATAAAATAAATAAAATATTTTGAAAGTATATTGTAACGGCGTGATTAAGCGGTGTGTCGACATCAAAGAACTTTGCTTTAAGAGGTGGACTTCGCTTGTGTGGATACAAAAGGATTGTTTTCCCCAGCACCCCCACGTCTACACTGTTGTGCCCTATAGTAGAGGAACAATATACCTGACTACACGGCACCTTCACTGACAGCCAAAAATATGATCGCTGGAACGACAAAGGATTAGCCGCAACTCAGATGTAGCTGCTAAGAATTCCAGTGACCCCTGGGTTTGCGGCCGATGATTGTTTAACCCGGACCAATCCAGTTGTTCGAAGGTGAGGTCATCACTAAGTGATCCAATAATGAAATTGTGGATGAGGCCCCTCCTCTTAAGAGGCCCCTTCCCTAGAAAGAGACGAGCGAAGATTTGTTTTTTAGAGAAGTTAAATAGCTAGCAACCAGCTAATTCAGAGGTCGCCTTGACCAGTGTCTCTACCGGAGAGTTTTTGCTATAATCCCACCTTGGGATCATTTCTTTAAGAAGTAGCCCGCATCGGCTAACTCGGAGGTCATCCGACCAGTCTCTCCATCGGAGAGTTTTATTTAGTGAAATCCCGTCTTGGGATATATCTCTTGCTGAGATTGAAACGATACTCTGTGCATTGGATTTCCTTTTCTAATATATAATCCTCTTCAGGATTGTTTGCATTTCCTTCGGAACTCTAACTGTGCTTAGATATCCTACCAGTACTTCAGAGAACTTTCACGAGTGCTACAAATTGTTTCTTCCATATTTCGGCAGAGACTGAATTTAGTTTAGGTACCCGTCTCTTCTCAGGCCTACGTGTACTAATCACTTACCTGTGATCGGAAATTTTTTTTTTTTTTTTTTTTTGTAATTGTGAAATGATGTATATAGCAGCAGTGTAATTAAATTCATTAATCAAGATACACCTGATTCTTCCTTGTATCACCTAAATCAGGGACCGGATACGTTATAATATTAATCTCCTACAGTAAACAATAACAAAAAGAAACATGTAAATGAACGAATCACGTGATTTTCTATACTCTCAAACGGCAGCAAACGGTGAATAACCCTCATTTGTCAGGCTTGATTCAGGAATGATCAAAACGAGCGATTCCTTTGAAATCTGAACATAAATTTTTCCCGATTACAACACTTCCTGCAATTAGTACAAGGAAGTAAAAATACATAGTCATGGGGATGTAGTTTTAAAAAAATGTATGGATAGAATTAACTTAGAATGGAAATAATATTATTAAATAGGAAACCTAGTTAGTTATCAAATCATGAAATTTATAATGAGCATATTTTGAAAAAATAAAGGTATTAAAAAATCTACAATAGAGAAAAGTTTGAAAATAATTTTGAAAATTAAAAGTTAGCTTATGAACATTTTTTTCATTATGCACAATGACATAAACAGATGCATTCAACTGTTAAGTTTGCTAAACTTTATTATTTGACAACAAAATGCAGTAATACCTTCGACAAGAAACATAATAGCAGAATCATTTGCCCTTACAAACAAGAATAGTTCAAAAAGTTTATAGTCTTTTCTTCATTTAACTTAATTTGTGCATTTGTAATTCTTCAGGTGACTAACATTTTTCCAATGAAAAGGGAGACATAAATAAATTAAATAACTACTGTCTTGTTTCAGCAGAGTAAAAAGTCAATAAGGCTATTAACTCAGCAGAAAATATCGTTAATTTATTTTTATCAAATAATACACTATCGATAACGAAAATAATCGAAAATAGCAACTGTTATGTATTTTTGTGAAGTATTATTTTACCTTCCCGATTGTAATCACTACAAAGTTCCTGTCTTCTTTAACCCTTTAACGAACGGTGGTTTTGCAGCGAAACCATCTCTTAAAAGATTCTTTTTTATACTTTTTAAAGACACATGAATTAATTCTTAAAATTTTCTATGTTTATGACATTTTAAATTTACATCAGATAAAAACATTATACTTAATTCATTTTTCCATTTGAAATATGCATTTTTAAACTTGCTTTACCCAAAAAATTCAGAAATTCGATTTATCTTCCTTGTGACCCCAAATACTTATATTTATCCAAATAACACTTAAAAACTGTTTAGCTATTTTATTACTATACACTTTTAATTATAATTATTCATTGTACTCCCACCTAAATAAAAATTTAAAAGAAAGTATTATTTTGACACAGTACAAAGGGATGGTTTTGCATTTAAACCTGCCCTCTAACCTTTCTTCCTCCCAATGAATGCACATTTTTTTCATGTATTTTACATTTATAAGGTTCATAGGTAACATTTATAAACTAATTTCATTAAATCATAAGAAATTTATATTAGTGTCTTTTAAAGGGTTAAATATGCGGTTTTTTCATCTTTATAAGAAATGTTTGTTATTAAATGTGTAGGTATTTATAATTCAGCATACCGAAAAAAAAGGATATTTTGTATTACACTCTAGTTTTCACTAGAGAACATCTAAAATGACATTTTTGAGAGAAGACAGAACTTTCAAAAGGAAGACTGTTCTCCATAAAAGAGGATGATTGGATGATTGGTCACCTTCTAATTTTACAAGAGCAAATTAAATTCATCAAGAGAAAATATTGTCAACTAAAAGAAACAAAGAAAAACTATATAAAAATACACCTACTAAGTTCTGCCATAAGATGACAGTAGTCAGCACTTGGTCCCTGGGAGCCTGATCCATAGCTCATGTTGTCAACGTAATGACCTGTGTCCATATGCAAAACAAGGGCTGAAAGAGAAAAATTTCGCTATAAAATGTCTGCAATGAATAGAATAATGTTACAATCACATAATACTTCCTTTTCCTGTCAAAACCAGGTCAGAATATTAATTTAAAATAACAGGAAATAGTTTTTTTTTCCAAACCACTGAACTTGAAGAGAAATAAGACTCATCATGCTAGGGCAGGGGTCGGCAACCTGTTTGTTCTTAAGGGCGCAATACTAAATTTGAAAATCACCGTGGGCGCATATTTTACAGATAATCAACAGGTATAAATAGGCATTAAAAAAAAAACAGATTTTTTATAACTTTATTTTGTTGGTGTCATACATAATGATACATACAGTTCAGTGTGAAACTTGGGTGTCCATATTTTCAGCTCATTTCTTATAATTGGGAATATATTTAGAGTTCCCGGTCCTTAAACAATTATCTAAATGTGAGTCATTAAGCTTTGTTCGGTATTTTGATTTCAAATTTTTTTATATTTGAGAACAAAGACTCGCAATTGTATGTTGCACAATATGAATAAATTTTTAGCGCACATTTCCTTAAATTAGGATACTTATTTTCACCGACTAAATTCCAAAACATTTTATCATTACTATGCGCTTTTAAAATAATATCACTTTGCAAGTTTATTATTTCTAATTCTAGGATATTATGAAGCTCGAAATACACTGAAACTAATTCAAGGACATCATTTTCAGTAACACTGAATGGATTTATGAAAAATCTTAGAACGGGTTCTAATGCTGCAAAATCGTCAAATCTAGAAGAAAACTCTTCTATTAGCTTATCTATAATTTCTAAATATGATGTAGCAGTAAAATTTTCGTTATTCAAATTTAAACTCTCAACAGTATATTTTTGTATTTGGGATATGTGATAATGATTTTTTCAGTAGATTGGATTTCAACAACACTAACTTGCATTTGAATGTCCTAAACTCAACTGACTACTTGCTGTATATCGCCGTTTGACAAGAGTAAGTAAATCGCTCTGGCTATCATACATTTACATTAGCCCAGCGAGGGCGCATTAAAAATTGATCGGGGGCGCCATGGCGCCGCGTTGCCTACCCCTGTGCTAGGGAACTAAGTTTGTATATATATACAGTGGAACCTCGATCTATAGTTCCCGTATTATTCGTTTTCCCCATTGAACGTTTGAAGCATTTAAATGATTTTATATTAGTACTTATGTAATTAATTACCCTGTTAGTCTTATCAAACACATAATTGGTTGCTTATATAATAATTATACACATTATTTTTTATCCTTATTATGTAAATTGTTTTATGCTAAACTTTTTTCCTTCCTTTTATAATATAAAATAAATATCTTTAAATTTAAAATAACAGTTTGTTATTTTTTGTAATGCATATATCATTTAAAGGTGTCATCAAATGACACTGCTGCATTTTGTGTCCGATTCCTACACACACGTTATATATATATATGTATATATATATATATATATATATATATATATATATATATATATATATATATATATATATATATAGAGAGAGAGAGAGAGAGAGAGAGAGATAGATAGATAGATAGAGAGAGAGAGAGAGAGAGAGAAAGTGAGAGAGATAGATGTTATTCCAGAAAAATAATGATTTATTTGTTTTGTGACACTACAGATTATTGCC